>CM031375.1:61087324-61687324 GCA_018208015.1 Medicago ruthenica | reverse complement strand
CCTTAAAGTAAAAACCTTGATGTAGCCTGGTTATCAGCAAAATCTCTAAATTCTGTCCTATCACCACTAAGCATGGACCGTGCACGTGCTCGAAATGATGGGTGTTCTGGACTGCAAAACCAGAAATATTTCAAACATAAGAAGACAGACCATGAATATTTCAAATGTTAAGTTTATGCATACAATTCAGAGATCGTTTAAATACCCTTGCCTTTATATGCAAAAAGAAAACATGTACATGGACAAATTAGGAAGACGATTGCCATGTGGTAACTAGAAATATTTGGGGGCAGCTACACTGAAGAGAGAAAGTAAGGGTATTATCAACCCTTTAGTGAAGTCACGATCATGATGCCCATTAAATCAAATTAATGGTGGATAGTGTATACACCTTTACTTGCTTAGTTTAAGATAAACTCCTTTTATAGAAGGCTTGCCCAAATTTGTGAAACACAAAAGGACTCGCAATAAATTTAAAATTGTTATGTGTGACTTGGAGATCGTTTAGATATCATTGCCACTGAGTTCGAAAAATGATAACAGAAATCAGAGTTCACATAAACAGAAATCAGTTAAAAAGAAAAAAGTGATGTGTCCAAGCATTAATTTAAGTGTCAATATCTACAGCTATGCCTTGTAGTGTCATACACCAGGCTCGACCCATCAACAGTATAAAACTTCACGTACGAGGGGGGGGGGGGAAGAAGAAAAAAAAAGAATTATGAAAACAAAAATATGCCTACTCATCATTCCAAAACTAATAATAAAAGGAATTATGAATAACCTTGAACTAGCAGTCCTCTGTTCGGCAATGGCCTTTCTCCGACTACGGCGACCAAATGCAGTTGCAATATTGGGTTCACTATGAGACAACCTGAGATAATTGACAGAATCAGTTAACAAGAAATAGTTGGTACAGTGCATGTCTTAGATATTCTAGTCAAACAAAGTTTCACAATTAAATAAAAAACACACTAACAAAAGTGAAACTATAAGTGAATACATGTTCTAATGAGATGAAAACAAAGGGGAAAGGAGCATGAAACATATCAGGATATACAATGGAAAGTATTACCTCAAACTGCTATTTGATCGTAACATCATATTTCTCAGGGAAAGGCCTGTTACATTTGAAGACACTTCAAATCTTCTATTGAACTGAAGGTTTTCCTCCTTCTCAGCACTGTAAGAGGGGACAAAGTAAACCAATATCAATCAATTGACAACTCTAGTAGCTGCAAATTGCAGCCTGCAATAACAGCTATAATGATAGAAGCCTAATGGCTTTGTACCAATAATCTCACAATTCAATTCCTATTGAGAATACAGGAAGGTTATTTTTTATCTGATGTTCAGTGTAAGATCAACTTGACAATTGCATGGTAAATGTGTCATTAAAAATTGAAATCAAAAGTAGAAAGCAATGTCCACAAAATATGTCATATCCTTTTTTCAAATAAGGACAAGTGTCGTTAATTCAAATTCTTACCACTCCCCATGTACGCCCGGAGCAACCAGTCAAAGTAATAAAGTGTTTAGAAGAGTTTTCTTTGGCTTCTAGAAGATTTCTCACTCTAGATTGATTGAGACTATCCACATGATGCAACTGGAAAATATACAGCTTAAGAACTTAGATATCTACTCAGTACTTCTTAACTACAAAAACATCAGATAGAATCAACAACATTTCCATCAACCATTAACAACTGTCAACAACATGAGAATAACCTTCTTATCAGATGATGAAAACATCAGTTACAAAAACACCATAAAATTGAAGGGGAAAAAATTCATTCTGGTCCCTACAAAAAGTTTTTCATTTTCATTCACACAATAACAAAACTAGTGTTTTTAGTCCTCATCAGTCCCTTATTAGGGACTAAATGACATAATTGACACTTCCTTCAAAAAAAATGACATAATTGACACATATTTCAGGGACTAAAGCAGATAAAATACTTGTAGGGACTACAATCAATTTATTTTTTTTATCAATTTTATAAGGATTAGAGATAGATTTAACCGGTTGAAATATTGCAAGAAGCCCTAGAATACCTCATATGGTGCCTTCCTAGTACTAACAGCATCATTTTCGTTGAAAATGGGGATGACCTTCGATTCTAATAACGAGGTAATTGTGTCTGATAGTTGTTTTCTGAAACCTGAATCCCTAAAAAACCCATCATTCACTAGAAGTTGGGAGGAAGTCACATCTAGCTGCATAAGGAAAATTTTGTATCAGCAGCAGTATGGAAGAAGAATTTTTTTTCTTAAAAAAAAAAAACTGATAAGCAAATTAAGTTTTGATTCGACCTGGCTAAACATAGTATCATACAGAGCCATAAGACTACTCTGCCCAACAGCTGCACATGCTTTTCCATCAAGGTCACTTTGTGGCTTTTGAAGATCAGAAAAGCTGCATAACAAGTAAACAATATGTATCAGGTTTGTCATTCTTGTCCTCTGTCACTCTTTACACTCCAAAACTAATTAGTATAAACTTGTTTGATTAAGATTTTTCTAAATGCAAAGAGGAAAGCTATGCTTTGCGAGACCTCAAAATCAAAACCAAACGAGTTAACGTGTGCCTTAGCTTAGCTCCTTCAAGCCTTTATCAGTCTAATCTAATCCTTATTCAGAAATCGGGGTTAAAAGACTAAAAAGGAAGCTTGCTGAAGTAGGGAATACAAAACTTAATGACTTCAAGTTATGTTTAAGACAAATATTCTTCTTTTCTCTACTATTGCACGAAAACTCATACTTTTTGAAGCATCGCCTAAAGTTAAAGTGTTAGCTCTTTTTTTTTAAACTAAAGTAATGAGAGTATGAAAACCATTATCGGCTGGAAATATGATCCATGTCATTGAAGAAATTAATTTATACAAACCTGCTATTTACCAATTTGCGATATCGAAGTCTTTGTCTGCCAAGACCAACAGCACCTGAAGTCACCAATATAACTTCATAGCCTTGAAGGTTTAGTTCTTTAAGCTGCAACAATTTCATCGGAAAGACGTACTCAGTAACAGAACAATAAAAGAAAAAATGCACACAAACAAATATATGACAAGTAACCATTTCACATAACAAACACAGAAGTTTTCTTTTCGTCCATTTCTTCGAAATTGATAAACAGTTTAACTAAGCACAATTTAATTAACACTTATTTAACAAGATATCATAGGAAGTTTAATTAAGTGCTTATGTCATGAAATAAGTCTTAACAAGCTCTTCCAAACACTCCTTTGTTCTTAGACTGAAATTATGTGCAATTTATGAACTTATATATACAATCAATGTCATCCAAATATATACACACATACCTGCTCACATAGAGCTCCAAGTCTGCCCAGTGCTAATCTTCCATCACTTCTAGTAACAACAGCTGTTCCAACCTTCAATAAATAAATAATCTCGTTAACTAGTATTCTAAAGGTATTGGTTATAAAATCAAGAAATTATCTTGTTAACTAGTGTTCTAAACAATTAAATTATGCAAATAGATTGCCTGAACTCGATCATTTACACTACTGCGAATTTCGATCATCCAATTTTGATTAGTCAATTCATATTATGACTTAGACCTAGTTTGGACAAACAACTTCTATAACACAAGAACTTCTATAACAGGTTAAACAAATACTTTAGACACTATAACAAAGAAAGAAAAGAATAAATAACTCCATCAATCCTAGTAAAATATTTCAATCACTGGCAAAGAAATAAGAATACCCTACAAGTTGGATCGTGATACTGTCTACCTTGGACTGTATTACAAAATTGCAACAAATGTAATACTCTCAAACTACCGTAGTAACCTAGAAAGCTATATCATTCAATGAATGTTTTCTATTTTTAATTCTTTAGAAGTGCTGGCTAAATGAAAATTATCAAATAAACCATCAAAAGTTGCATTGACGTTCACGTTGAGTATGACTCATATTCGCTGATAAGTGGGAAGACGCTTGAGCGTAGTGAGTGGAACTAAAAGCGTAATATTTAAACAAAATTTTTTACTATGTAACCTTAATGCAGTGCATAATAGAAAACAATAGCAGCCACTCTGTTGTCGAAGATATATGCAAAATTGACCGAACTCCACAAAATAGATAAATTTTCAAGTTGGGATTCTAAACACACAGTGACACGCAACAACAACAACAACAATGACACGAACACACATCACTGCATAAATGTAAGTTTGTTCAAATTATGCAATCAAATAGAAAAAATATAAATCATTGTTCTAACCTTAAAGCAACTTAGAACCAAAACTAAATCGAAACAACTTAGTACCAAAATTAAATCCACCCAAAAAATCATTAACAAAGTCAAAGTATCAAACAACAACAACATCTCAGAATCTTCATTAACAAACACACTAACATTTCAATTCTAAAACCTAACATTACAAGTATTCAATTCAAAATTCAGCAAAACTCATCAAAATCACAACTACGTGTCAAAAGAAGGGTTTACCTTAAGAAGGTGCAATAGGAGAGCTTAAGTGTGGACAACGGTGACACCCGACTGCGAAACCGAAATGCGCTAACTGAAATAGCGCAAGCAAATCTCAAATCAAGAAATCACACAGGATTAAAAAATCAAGAAATTAACAAAAAAACACTCAAATCAAAAGAAAAGTAGAAAATTTTAAAAATTAAATTCTTAGATAAAAAAAATAACCGAAAAGGCAGAAGTGGTGAACTGGGAGTGAAATTATAACCTGGAAAAAGGAAGAGGTGGAGAAAGGAACAACAAGGAATTGAACAAAGCTTCGATTGAGATTGAATCTGAATCTAAACCGAACAAAGCTTTGAGGTGGAAGAGGTGATTGAGTGAACCGATTGAGATTGGAAAAAGGAAAAGTGAATCGATTGAGAAAAGCTTTGAGGGGAACAGTGGTTTGATTTCAGATTGGGTGAGAGCAAAGCTTCGATTGAGCAAAGCTTTGAAGGGAACAGTGATTCAATTTCATTGGGGGAGAGGGTTACTGATCGTGAGAGCAAAGCTTTGAGGGGAAAGTGAGAATGAGGAATAAAATTGGTTTTAGGGTTTTGAAGTTGTGAGAGGGATATTGAAATTAAAGAAAGCGGGAGTGACAAAATATTTGGGCAAAAAGCTGTAAGTGAAAGTGCAGCCAAAAAATCTGCGACTGTTGGGACTACCAGTCGCAGTAACTGTCGCAAATGTCTATTTTGCGACAGTTCATAGACGGGGGTCGCAAAGCAAGTGTCGCAAAATGCTTTTTTTCTTGTAGTGCATGTTTTGTCTTTTAATTATGTTCTCGGGATCGGGGCATTATAAAAATAGCTGAAAACCCCAGACTCAAAGGAAAATCTAGAGCTGAGATGGGTCTGAAAGATTTCTCAGAAACAGAAATCAGGTCTGCTGTGATAGGGATAAGTGTAACAATCACAGAAGACCTTGTGGCAAGGGCTATATGAGCAAAAAGAGGAGGATTGTTCATGAAAGCTACGAACAAGAACAGTTCCTGGATGCCTCTGATCAAGGAAACACTGTTTCATGGAAGGAAGTCTGAGAAGACTGTAGACATGAGAGGAGAACACAGGGTTCTACACAATATTCTTCTTTCATGCATTGTCCTAAGATATGGAGGATCAGACTACAAATCCTTTGATCTAATACACTTTCTGACATGGCTGATTCTGAAGAAGCCAATTGACCTGCCAGCATATATTTTCAACCATCTCTGTGCATCTATCAAGGAGGGATTGAAAGGGAAAAGACATGTTCCATACACAAGACTCCTGTCAGAAATCTTTCATCAAGGGAAGTTGGTTGAAAACCTGAAGTTCTTTGGAGTGGGTTCTGATGATGAGCTTGGGGTATGCTCAGGCAAGGTTATCTCTGGAACAACCTTGTGAAGCATGACAATCATTCCTAAGAAGGAAGTGATAACATCAGAATCTGATTTACAAGCCAGTGTGAATCAGACTGAGTATCTAGAAAACTTCCCTCCCATAACCAAAGAGGACAACAAAGAAGTGCTAGCATACTTTATAGCAGAACATTATAAAGAAACAGGTGCGGTCATCACCTGGGATATGATCCCTGATCACCCTGATCAACCCTGGAAGACTGTCAAGAAGAGGAAGTCCACTTCAGAAGCTGCCAAGTCAGAACCTCAACCTCCAACAAAGAAGCAGAAAATCAGCATGCTTCTTAGGTCCAATCAGAAGCTGCTGAATTGGAGCTAGTCAAAGTTCTCCTTGCAAAGACCAGAAGTGAAGCATCTGAGAAGCCTCAAAAGCCTACGAAGAGAGTGTTAAGAAAGCTGGTATTCAACCAGAAGAGGAAGAAGAAGAGGATGTTGCTCAATTGGTTATGAAAAAGAAGATTGAAGAAGCTCAGAAGGTAGTAGCTTTGTCTGAAAAGTTGAAGGAAGCTTCTGCAGTACAAGCTCAGAAGATCATGGCAGAGGATCTGAAGTCTGTGAAGCAGGAAACTGGGATCTCAGAAGCTGCAGGATCTGAGACTATCAAAGGTAATCTTACAATCCTTTCTACCCAAACCAATCCAATCCATATAGACCTCAACATCTGATGATGATGAGGTTCCCCTTTCTAAGCATTACTCTTATCTCAAACCTTCTCTTAAGCCAAAAGCAACCTCTGAACCTCAAACCAACCCATCTTCTGACCTCATAAAATCTCCCAAATGCATCTCAATTCCTGCCTCAGTACTCCTACCCCCAAACCCAAATTCTTCTGACTTCCTACCAGACTCTGAGGAAACATTGAATGTTTCACCATTGCAAACTTGCTTGCATGGTAATTCACCTCTAATAATTCCCAGATCTTATAAGACAGCAAAAGAACTAGCCAGTAGGAAGAAAGAACTTGATGTCAGATATAACTTAGGCAATCTGTCTGAACTCTTAGAACGTGTTTGCAAGTCATCCTCCACTTCTCAACCCAGTTCATCCACCATAGATGAACTTTCTCTACATCTAGGTGGTGAACTACCCCAAACTGCCATCTCACCTTTCCCACAAACAACCTTTGTAGCATCTTCTAACCTTTTACCAGACTCTGAAGAGTGTTTGAGTATTTGACCTATTCAAACATGTCTTCCTGGTGATATCCCCCTTACCATTCCAAGAATGCTCAAACCTAAAGAACAAGCTTTTATTAACTCTCTCAGAAAAAGAAGGGAATATATCAACTCAGTTAGGCAAGTTCTTAAAAAAGTTGATATAACTCGTATATTTTCTGAAACCTTTAAACCAAAACCTTCATCTATCATCTTACCTGAACCTGAAGATGAAATAGATGATTCAGAAGAGGTTTCTTTTGAATTAGCCAGAACTCAGAAACAATTTCAATACATTGAAAAACTTAAAGATCTTAATAGTTCTTTAAAGTCTATCATTTATCCTGAACCTCAATTATCTTTACCCTCACCTCACACAATCATTGTTTCTGATACATCTTCTGTATTAGAAGACAAACTTTTATTTGTCTCACCTTTGCAGTTTACCAAACCAGAATCAGAAGATAAGTCTGAAGCTTCTGATGCTATCACCATACCTTTACCCTTAGTGCTTTCAGCTTCTGATGACAACAATCACAATGAAGAGATCTCAGAACCTGTTTATGATATTTCTATTCATGTTGTCCCAGAAACACCTACCACTTCAACTTTAATAACCATTAGACCACCCCCAACTCTTACCTCGAATCTTGTCCTTTAAGAAGTATGTAAGATTATCTTTGAAAGCTTGGAAGAACTAGTGAACTCAAGAAACAATGCAATTCACTTAGTCAATTATGCTGATAAGTGGATAAATCTGAGGAACTTGGTCAACAAAACTTTGGATGAACTTCAGGATATGTCAATTGCAACTCAACAAGAAGCATTGCAGAACTGGTTCAAAGAATTTATTAAGAGTATGGAGGAAGTGGAGCTGAAAAAGGATGTTTCAAGGAAACTTTCAGATTCAGAGTTCAAGGAATCCACTTCTGAAGTTCCAGAGATTCTAAAATATGGACTTCAAGTTTCCTGGATTTCAAAGTTCCTTGTGAAACCAAAGAAAGTAGTAGTTAAGAGGCTGGACCTGGAAGAACCTGAAACTATTCATCTTCTGGACAAGATGCAAGCTGATTTGATTGAACAGAAACTCAAGCAAGATGCCTTAGAAGCCAAGATTCAAGAGGTTATTGGTACTCAAGCAGAGCTAGCACAAAAACAAGATGACATGCTGAAGCAATAGTCAGAGTTAGGCAAGACTCAAGTTGAAATGGCTCAGAAGCAAGACTTGATGAATTCAGGAATCAGTGTCATTCTGGAAATGTTGCAGAAACAAAACAAGCCTTAGTATGCACACATATTTTTATTTGTTTCTGAATATTTCTTTTGAGTTCTGATCATATTTTTTTAAGTCTGAATATTGCCTCTGATCATTTTGTAGTTCTGATAATTTTGTGACTGATGAAATTTTTGCCTCTGATGAATATTTGCTTCTGATCATATGTTATTTTCTACTTCTGATGAATGTCACTCATTAATTCTATCTTATAATCTTTCTCTTTTGTTGATTTTTTTTGTTGATGACAAAATGGGGAGTAAGATTAATAGTTCTTAGGCTCTGAGTCCAAAATTAAGTTAATTAAAAAATTGACTTAGGAACCTTTTTCTCATCTCTTAGCCTCTGAATTAATTATTGTGATGTATTTCTGAGTGACGCTTCTTATCTTAAAAATTACTTTTTGATTATGCTTAAAATGAATTTAATTAACTTGAATAGGACTTAGGGGGAGCTTACAAAACTCACCTTATGAACTATTAGACTTAGGGGGAGCTTACAAACCTCAGACCCTAAAGTCAACTTGTTAATTAATTAACAACAATTGACTATTAATACATTTGTTTATCATCATCAAAAAGGGGGAGATTGTTGGAACAAAATAAGTTTAAACAATGTCTCTTAAATTTTGATGATAACAAGGTATTAAAAGATCAATTGGATATGCTAATATTTGTTCAAGAGTGCAGGACCATATATAAAAATTTACAAGGATTTAATCATACATGGGTTTTGAAAGAACAAATGAAGAGTAAAAGATTTGTTTGAGAAGCTAAGCTTGAAGCCAGAATCTGAAGATGCTCCAGACTCTGAAGATTCAGACTAAGAAGCTGAAGACTCAGACTCAACCTCTGAAGACTCCAGACTCAGTAGTTGAAGACTCAGAATTGGAAGCATATTGAAGTAACTAAAGAACTTGATTTTGAAGCATCTGGGACATCTGCAATGGTTGTTGAGTATGTCAGAAGGTCAATGGATGTCATTGTCAAGCAAGGACAAGATTACAACCATGATCTCCAACATTCCCATGTGCTCTGTTCGTACACTGCAACTTTGTCTCCTCTGCAAACGGTTCATTCCATATTTAGGAAAGATTTCAAATTCTTTCCTTCATAGTACGTGAACCAAATCAAGCAACAAATCAACAATGATTGATCAAAACTTCTCCAACGAACTCTATGATGATTTGGCATCCTTCAACGTCTATTTCACTCCCTATATAAAGGCTTGAAGACTTGAAGTTCAAACAAGACTCTGAGAATTTTACAAGTGTCAATACTCTGCCAAATTCAAAACGCATCAAACACTTAGAATTTCTTACAAACTTTCTTATCTTAGAAATTCTTAAGTTTAGAGTGTGATAACTGTGTTGTATTTTGTGAACACCATTGATAGTATATCAAGTGTTCAAACCAAACATTTTACTTTGTATTTTTGTTTGTTGAGAAGTATCTTGCTTTGTGCTTGAGCATTAGAAGTCTCTTACTTTGTGTTTGAGCATAGGAAGTCTCTTGTTTTGTGCTTGAGCAATTTGTAATCATTAGATTATAGTGAAAAATCTCTTGTAAGTGACAAGGGGACTGGACTACTTCCGGATTGTGGAAGGAACCAGGATAATTGCTTGTGTCTTTCTCTTCTCTATCTCTTTAACATTTTTATCCGCTGCATCAGAACCTGAACTTTCACGCAGATTCTGAAACTCTGCTTTTGACTCAGAACCTTAGACTCAAATTCTGAACTCCATTAGAACCTGAACTTTGTTCTAGTTATTTTTGAAGAAAAAGTCAACACAATTCAATCCCCCCTCTTGTGTTTTTCTCACCTTCAGACCAAACCGACTAACAAAACATACATTTGAGGACCAAACTGTGACTAACAAAACACACATTTGGGGATGGCTTTGTAATTTTGATATATTCAGAGACTACAGTAACAACGCTTGACATATTCAAAGACTCAAATGATTGTTTACTCATTATGTATTATATATCTCGAAATAAAAATAAATACCAAATAAAACTAAGGTCTTAAAGAGTGCTCCGGGGGCACTCGTTAACATTTCCCTAAAACTAATAAGATTTTTGTCATGAGGTGTCTATACAAAACATAATCGTGAAATAGTTCATTGTGAAAAAAAATAATGGACTTGTTCTTGTAATGCATTCTAAGCTATCCCTGCATTCTATCCCTCGAATATGCTGGCTGCCAACCAAATCACATATCCACAAGAAACATAATGTTGATCTCCTATTAATGAATGCATGTAGTTTTTTGAATAAATAAAAACAAACATGTAGTGATGGAAATGCATAGTACAGTAACATTGCATAAATGCGTGTATGTGTGTGTGGTAAACAAAGATATAAATGTTCACTAGCAACACAAAATTGAATATGAAACTTCGGCTGCAACAATATCCTCTTATATTGATATTGATAAAAATAAAATAATGTCTTAAAACTAATTCAAAGAGAGATTTGTTGTGAAGTTTATTGTATTGGTAGGAAATTTAAAAGCACTGACAAGCTCATGTACCAAATCAAATCAACAAGACCTACATTCAAAAAATTAATATTTGTGCAAAGTACAAATTTATCAATTCATATATAAACAATGAAGTTTAGAGTAAATGCTTGTTGTGTGTTTGCATATTGAAATGCATGGGTTTTCAGGATCAAATTATAGGTTGCAGAAATGAATAACAGTTGTATTATGCAACACACATTCAACATCTATGAAGCACGGACTCCGACACGGACACCTGACACGACACTGACACGGACACGTCGACACCGACATTTGCCCGACACGTGTCGTACGAGTGTCATACAAGTGTCGGACACCGACGCGTGTCGGACACCGCGACACGCCTAATCCTAGAGGTGTCCGTGCTTCATAGTTCAACATCCTATGAGACATATACACATGCACCCTAATAAAAAACAAGTTTAGAGACACATCGTTATCTACTATTTAATGGCCTTTTGAGATGAAATGCCACATATAAGATCACATGACCTGCAGGAGGTGTAAATGAAAGGAAATATGCACTTTGAAAGTGGTTCATTATTAGTATATCCTTTTTGGTTGGGGGCTCTTGGTCTAGTAATGTACATAGTTTGTAGTTTCTCAGGTACCCTACTTATAATAGGTTCAGTCAAAGAATGACCAATACATCTCAAAACTTTTTTCTCCTTTCTTGATACACATGTTTAAAAGAAGTGAACAGAAGTTATTGAGAATACAATGGTGGTGCATGTATTTAGTAACACAAAGTATTACACATGAAACATGACAGTACAACATCTCTGTGAAGATATATTGAGAATGAATGGTTCAACCCATAGCTCTTGCAATTGCAATTAGCAGCTATGTGCTTATCAAATGCAGCTATGTTGCTTTTCCTGCATAGTTTCATGTTACATCCAACTTGTCTAACATGATATATATCCGAATTTCCATCATAGAGAGATGCTTATTCATAATCTAGTTGCAGGATCAAACATAACAGAATAAACATCAAAATATATCCCACTAAATATTTGAAAATCATATTATAAACTATACCAAGAAATACACAAAAACTAATCTCTACCATATCAATTCTCGTTTTGTTTCTTTCTCACAGGGACAATTTTTTTTTTTACCTTTATGTACCTTTAAACCAAATCACTGCTCTTCAGTAAAGTCCATCAAACATCTAATCAAAAGATGATGAAATAAGCAAAAACAAACCTTCAGAATTTGTCATTTCTTTCCTCAGCTTGTTTCACTCAATAAGTTTTTGATTAACTCACTCCCTCTCCTAAAATTTCTGAAAGCTCTACTCCACATATCCGAGGCAGAGTCTACTCAAGAAACCTATTGAAGCACCACTCCAAAAAATGAAATAGCACTCTAATCCATAATTTAATTTTGTTGAATAGCACTGCGCTATGGCATTGCGGATTTTGAATAAATTGCTATTGTTCCACAATACGCTATTTAGTACAAAATATTTTCAAACAGCTGCTATAGCATTGTTGTGCAGTAGGATTTGATCAAACTGCTTAGCAGTACATTATTGCACATGTCACTTTTCTTTTTCACAGGAAGATCATAAATCTTATCATGACCCTGTGACATACATTAAAAAACTCGCATGAGCAATCCAAGCACAAAATATCAATAGAAAAATCATGTTACAACATTTAATCAAATTTGATAAATAGCCAGCCTCATAAATGTAAATGTAGGCGAAAAAAACACAACACTAAAAACAACAAAACAATCACAATAGCTACGCAGAAACCTGAATATTGAGGCTAAAACCAGAAGAAGAAAAAAAGGACAGACCAAAACAATAGAAAGCAGCAGATATTCAAACCCAAAAAACCAGAGACAAACGCAGGAGTGTATGTGGTACCTTATAGATTCAATTTTACCTGTATTTCCTTCCTTTAAGGAGAATGGGAAGATGAAGAAAAGTATTTTACTGATGTGTGACAAGTGAGACAAAGATGAAGAAAATGTGAAGACAAGTATGGACGGTTGAGTCTGTGAGATAATGAAAATTTCTGAAGTATAGGTTTCATCTATGTTAGAACTTATAAAGTGAGATCGGAGGTAAAGAAGTATATTTAGTTCATAAGGCCTTCAAAATTTAGTCACCATTATTTAGAAGAATTTGTTTTAGCTATTAACTATTGTTATTAACATTTTTTTTGTAAAGATATTGTTATTAATATTTATATTCAAATATAACGGATACTTTTTAATAGTATATCCAATAAATTTTATTTACAAATAATCTAATTTATATTCATAAATATTTTTCTTTTATCAATATATTTACGCAAGATTATTTGCCCGATACAGAATACCTTTAAACCATAAACATGGATTTTTAAAAGATATTTGATTTAAGTTCAAAGTTTTATATTTCTAAAACACGGGAGACTATAGGTATTTGATTTAAGTTCAAAGTTTTATATTTTTCAAATACGGGAGGATATAGGTATTTGATTTAAGTGGAAAGCCTCAAACACATATCGGCTATATGTATTTTATTTATGTGTCTATTTATTATAAGTTTTATATGTATTATATGATTTATGTTTACTAACTTTTATATTTTCAAACACGGGAGACTATAATTAAGTATTTGATTTAAGTGGAAAGCTTTGAACTTCTCAAACACCTATGGGCTATATGTATTTTAATTATGTGTCTAATTATTATAAGTTTTATATGTATTATATGATTTATGTTTACTCTTTGTTTTTGTGACTTATAACTCATGTGGTGATTTGATGATTATTCGTCAATGTTGTGTAATGAAACTAAAGTTGATTAAATTGTATGTTGATCATAGACATTTTGATTTGTAACAAGATAATTTATATTTAAATTATTCATAAATTACATTAAATATTAAGTATTTTGTATTATTTTATAAGAATGAACATCTACAGAGTTTTATATTTCTCAAACATGGGAGGCTATAAGTTTCTGATTTAAGTTCAACGTTTTATATTTTTCAAACACGGGAGGCTATGGTAGACTTTTTTATTTGTAACAAGATATTTATATTTAAATTATTCATAAATTACATTTAATTAGGTATTTTGTAATATTTTTTTAGAATGAACATCTGCAACATTACACAAATTGCTCAGCTAGCACGTGCGTCCGCACGGGTCTCTGACTAGTTTTGATACATTCAGAGACTACAATAACACCGCTTGACATATTCAAAGACTCAAATGATTGTTTACTCATTATGTATTTACATATCTCGAAATATAAATAAATACCAAATAAAACTAATAAGAGTTTTGTCATGAGGTGTCTATACAACACATTATAGTAAAATAGTTCATTAAAAAAATATGCTGGACTTGTTCTTGTAATGCATTTTAGTCCTCTATGCTGGCTACCATCCGAATCAAATCTGCACAAGAAACATAATGCTGAGCTCCTATTAATGACCGCATATAGTTTTGTGAATAAATAAAAACAGACATGTAATGATGTAAATGCATAGTACAGTAACATTGCATAAATGTGTGTTTGTTTGTGTATTAAACAAATATATAAATGTTCACTAGCAACGCGAAATTGAATACCTCGGTTACAACAATATCCTCTTATATTAAATATTGATCAAAAGAAAATGATGTCTTCAAACTAATTCAAAGAGAGCTTGTTGTGAAGTTTATTGTATTGGTAGGGAATTTAAAAGCACTGGCAAGCTCATTTACCAAATCAACAGGACCAACATTCGAAAAATGAATATTTGTGCAAATTAAAGATTTATCAATTCATATGTAAACAGGTTTCACAACAGATTTTATTTCAATGAACCACCTAACATGAGAAAGTTTAAAATAAATGCTTGTTGTGTGTTTGCATATTGAACTGCATGGATTTTCAGGATCAAAACACAGGTTGATGAAATGAATAATAGTTATATCATGCAATACATATCTAACATCCTATTGGACACATGCAAATTCACCCTAATCAGAAACAAGTTTAGAGACACATCTTTATCTACTATTTTGTGGCCTTACGAGATGAAATGGAGTACCCTAGGAAACCTGCATTGGCCTCATAATATCGACCACCACTTCCACCATATCCTTCTTTATGACTTTCTACTTCAATACGCGGAACATGGGCTATTTTTGACCAGTCCTCGCCTATTTCCTTTTTGCATCGCTTCTCTATCTGAGGGCAGCATTGAATATACAATCTTTTTAAACTGTTAAGACATTGGATGCTCGCTGGAAGACAGCTCAAATTAGGACACACAAGAATAATTAATTCCTGAAGTAAGGAAAGGTTTCCCAACCAGTCAGGCAAATATTCTAGTTTTGGAAGTTCAGACAATATTATGCATTGCAGAGAAGTCATATGTTGCAAAGCCTCGTGCAAACTTTCTACTTCCGGACAACTAGCAATCACCAATGTCTCTAGACAAGTTAGGTATTGAAAACCTTCTGACAGATTCAACTTGTGGCACTTCACTATCTCTAGCATCTTGAGAGAGCATAGTCCTTTCAATACTTCATCCGTCAATGACTCAATGCTGACACAGTTGGTGATATACAGGTTTTGGAGAGCATGAAGGTTAATGATTTCATTTGGGAGTACCTCGAGTTTGGAGTGGTGATGAAAGCCTAATGTCTTTAGAGATGCAAGGTTTAGTAAGATCTCATTTGGAAAGTAAGTTAACTCATCATTCTTCAAGAAATGTAGTGTTTCAAGACTATCAAATTTTTGAACTGATCTTAGTAAATCTTGATTGTATTTCCCTTCTATATACAAATACAAATTCTTGAGAGATGGAAGGCAAGGCAAACCAGTCAAATTAGGACATTCAGTTATTTGAAGTACACTCAGGGTCATGAACATATTTTCTCCATCTTCCCTTGATAACTTTATCAGGTTTGGCAGCTTATCTAGAATAAGAGCTTCCAAAGCCATTAAACCTCCAACTCCACCATTATAGGACTCCTCCCATAGGTATATTACATGACTCATGTTAGATATTTTTAGATTCTTCAAAGAAGATAGTTTCCCCAGCTTCGGAAGGTGTAAACAATTTTTGCAATCTGTGAGCTCTAAAGAAGTTAAACCTTTTAGAGAAGGACTAGACATCCACTGTGGGAAATATGTACCTGCATACCCTCCCAAACCCAAAGAATCAAGTTGTTGGGTATGAGGTTGAAGCACTTCGAGAATCTGCTCAACATTTCCTTGTAATTGGGACTCTTCATTTCTCCCCCATGACAACCTCAATTTGTTCAAGTGTTTACTTGACATATTGGCTTCTTTGGCATGTGTTACACTTTTTACTCTCTCTAGGTGCTTGATGTGAAGCTCTCCTTTAAGGTTTAGTTGTCCTAATTCTTCCAAAAGGTACCCTCTTTTCTTACCAACAACATATATGCTTAAAGTCCTAAGGGAAGTCAACTTTCCTATCTTAGGGGGCAAACTTGATAGTGAGTAGCAAGCTCTCAAAGATAGTTGTTGTAGAGATTTTAAGTGTGTCAAACTATCGGGCAAACTTTGTAGATCAAAACAATAGTCTAATTTCAAAACCTGCAAATTGCAAAGCCTACAAAGAGATTCTGGAAGAGTTTTGAACCTTCCATGAGAAATATCTAAGTATCTTAGATATTTTAAACGACCAATCGAAGCTGACAAAATGTTTAGGAAGTTGCTCCGAAGCACCCTTAAAGAATAAAATTTCAATATTTGAGGTGAAAGTTGGCCAGCAACATTGAAATTCCACTCTATGTAGGTCTTCAAGGAGTTGACATGGTGCAACTGGATTGAGCTGTAATCTTCAGATGCGTGTTGTCCATAAACTGAGAAGTGACGGATTCTTGCATGCTTATTAATTATACCATTATTATATGCACTGCAACAAATTTCCTCTGCAAAAGATTGAGCAAGATCATGAACAAGATCATGCATTTTGAAATGTGTAACCTTGCCTAATTTATCCGTTTGCACATCTTGAAAAAGTGAGCTCCAATATAATGCATTCCACACCTCATCACCAATATCTTCCACTTCCAAACTTTCATTGGATGAAATGTATCCATTGGCCACCCAAAGTTCAATTAGAAGCTGCTTACTTATTAATTCATCTTTTGGAAATATAGCACAGAAGGCAAAGCATTGTCTCAACTTAACTGGCAAGTGCAAGTAACTTAATCTCAAGGCCTGCATGACAGAGTTCTCACCCTGTAAGCTCCACAATTTGCTGTCCTTGACATAGATCCATTCTTTTTCTTCTCTTTTAAAGCGCAACAGACTTCCTAATGTTATTGCTGCTAGAGGCACTCCCCTACACTTCTTTAGGATCTCTTTCCCAATTGCCACAAGCTTTGTCTGCTCTACCTCATTTGGTCCAAATGCTCTTTTTTTAAATAATTCCCAACAGTCTTTGTCAGACAACATTGAAAGTTCATGAGCAGGCACCGTTCCCATGATTTCTGCTACCTTTGGAAGCCGTGTAGTGACCAAAATTGAAGCACCTTTTCCTCCACAAGCCAATACAGACTTTAACTTCTGCCAATTCTCTTGTTCCTCATCCCACAAATCATCCAAAACAAGCAAATATCTTTTTCTTCGAAGTAGCTCTTGCAGTCTTCTTTGTAGGGGCTCTAGATCTAAATCCTCACAGTCATAGGAATTTCCAGACGTTGATCCTATGATAGCTTTTGTCATTCTCTTCAGACTGAAATCTTCTGAAACACACACCCAAATTCTTAGCTCGAAGTGGTTAACTATCCTCTCATGATTGAAGATGAGTTGGGCGAGTGTCGTTTTACCAAGTCCACCTATACCTATTAATGGATAGACCGATAAATCCACTGATTCACATGCATCACTAACAAAAAAGTCTACAATTTTATCCTTATCTTCATTTCTTCCATATACTTGAGGTTGAGTGATGATTGAGGTGGTCTCACGCCAGTCAATGACTCCATTTCTCCTCTTCCTATCTGTCTCAGCCAAATGAAACTTGCTCTTTTCTTCGCTAATTTCATCTAATCTCTCCCTTATCTTTTTCATTTTCTTAGCAATTTTGTAACGGAAAGCAACATGCTTAGGGTGAAAAGAGGACAAGAAAGAGCTTTGTACCTTCTCGAATGGTCCACCCTTGCGTCTTTCATACTTCAACTCCGATGCTTCAGCGGCACACTCGTCCAAAATATCATCTAGAACGTGAGCAGCATCTTTCAGCTTTTGCAACCAATTCTTTATAGCTACGTTTGAGAATTGTTTCTCCTCAGCGTCTTCAAGTGTAGCCTGTATTGTAGTGAGCAAGCTAGCAAGACTTTGAAAGTCCTTATCGAAACCAAGAAATAGGCCAAGCTTGTTTGCAATGAGTGAGGTCAAATTCTTAAGCACAAATTCAACCACAGCCTCAGCCATATTCCAAGTCCTAACTCAGAATGAAAATGCAAAGTTTTTTTTCAGGAAAGATTTTGCATTGACTTGAGATTCTGAAGTCAATAAGGGACGGCACCCACTACTAATAAATAAATAATAGTGCATTTGGATTGTTGCTCAAAGTTGTTGAAATTTCCACAACTGTTGTTTAATTAAATTTCATGGAAACAAGGAGATGAAAACAGAGAATTTCTTGTACTTTAATCAATAATGATACATTAAAAAAATGAGCCGTCGAAAAATTCATTTTGAATAATAATGTTCTACGCCCATTTTAATTATCATTAAATTATGAAAAAATATTTGTGTAATCTTCTGATCCGGTTGGACCTAAGAAAATGGTTGGTCAGTTGGGATCCGCTATGAAGAGGGATCAAGCTTTGATCTATCTGACGCGCGCCTGGTTCTGTTGAGCCGTCAGTTGATCATCCTTCACCACCGGAGAGGGGGGTGTACCTGCATGTGCTCCGATGCCCAAGTCAGTGGGGGGTTCGAGAGTATGCGGCTATAATATGGGTAAGAAGAGTCATACCTGACCCAAGGCTAAGCCTAGGTATAAATAGTGGCCAAGTAGGGTTTGGCTATCAACCCTTATCTTGTCAGTTGTGTCTGGGGGTACGGACGTGAGCGACTCCCGGTCTGATGGTGAGAAACTCTCGGCTTGCATAGACGTGAGCAACTCTTGGATTAGTGAGCAATTCTCGGCCAGCATCGTAATCAAGTGGTGTGTCCATCGTCTGGTGTCGCCTGCTTGACGGGCTCGAGACAGACCCAAGCGGAGTCGGATTGGGCCTTGGGCCAATCCGGAACATCTTCAAATAAGTTTTACGAAAATATCATAATTATTTTTATTAAAATATAAATATTATTAAATTATTATTTTTAATTCAGTAAATTTAACTATTCTTATGTAGGTTGGAAGTACATAAAAATAAGGGTAAATTACACTTTTGGTCCTTTAAATATTTTTCAGGTTTCATATTGGTCCCCTAATTAATAAAAGTAACGTTTTGGTCCCTTAAATCCTTCTTTGTTGTCACTTTGGTCCCTTCCGTCAGTTTGTGTTAAAAAACGTTCACTTTTTGTCCCTTTAATATTTTTCAGGTTTCATATTGGTCCCCTAATAGAGGACCAATATGAAACCTGAAAAATATTTAAGGGACCAAAAGTGAACGTTTTTTAACAAAAACTGACGGAAGAGACCAAAGTGACTAACATAAAAGATTTAAGGGACCAAAACGTTACTTTTATTAATTAGGGGACCAATATGAAACCTGAAAAATATTTAAAGGACCAAAAGTGTAATTTACCCTAAAAATAAAATGATCTTGGGGGTGGTTAAAACCAACCGAGAGGGCAAAATCCACTTTGTACGACCAACAAACTCTTCAACGCTGATTAATCACTGAGAAAGGAAAAAAGTGTTTGTAATTATAACATAGTTATAAAAAATAAAATGAAAGATCAAACTTACCCAGTGCATCATTTTGTATGGCCTAATAGCATGCATCAAGTGGCTATATATATATATATATATATATATATATATATATAGAGAGAGAGAGAGAGAGAGTATTTAATTTTAAGTTAAAATATGCTGTTACTTTATCTAATGTTTATTTTGGTTGCAAAGAAAACTATTTTAGTTTATGTAAATTATACAAACGAGTTCTTTTCGCCTACCCCAATATCAATAATTTGTGCATTATAATAATCTTCTCCAACATTAATCTGTATTCTATAAGTCATTGATGTTGGGAAAGATCAAAGTGAGTTTAAAGTATATCCTCAATATTATCATGAACTAAACAAATAAACCAATGCTTGGTTTGGTTCCATAACCAATGCCTGGTTCCATATATGTTCCAGCTCATTTGATTCTATGTTCATTGAGCTAACTGGAAAACTGATTATAGAAGATAATGTAAGATAACCCTTAGAATCATGAAATTTTTGTTTTTCCATATCATATGAGCTAATCTAGTTTTGTATTTATATACATCTCAAGATAAATTACCAAATAAAACTAATCAGAATTTTGTCATGGCCTGGGGGTCTATACAAAACATCATCTGAAAATAGTTCATTGAAAAATATTTATGGTAGCACAAATTTTCCATAGCAGATTTGAAGGACATGTTCTTGTATACATTCTAGCCCTCTAAAATGTTTGCTACCAACCAAATTACATCTGCATAAAAACACAAGAAATGTAATGATGATCTCATATTAATGATTGGATATAGTTTTTTGAGTAAAGAAAAATAGTCATGTAATGATGTAAATGCATAGTACAGTATCATTGCATGAATGTGTGTGTGTTTGAGATTAATAAAGATATAAATGTTTACTTGCAGTGCAAAACTGAATATGAAATTTCGGTTACAACAATCTCGTCTTAAATTTAATATCGATAAAAAAAAAATGATGTCTCAAAACTAATTACACAAGACCTATATTCAAGAAAAAGTAGATTGTGCAAAGTAGAGTTATACATCAATGTACAGAGTTCACACTTCAAAGCATATTTTATTTTCAATGAACCACCTAACATGAAAAACTTTAGAATAAATGATTGTTGTGTGTTTGAATATTGAAGTGCCTGTATATTTAGGGTCAAAATACAGGTTGTGTTGATGAAATACAGTGGTATTATGCAACACATATCCAACATCTTGTTGGACACATACACATGCCAATGTTGTCGATCGTGGATCGCATGAAATACATTTGGTCAAATTCCACTATGCTACTTTGCCATAGCGTTGCTATAGCCACTATTTGACAACACTTTGTACTTAATAGCGTAGCTGTATTGCGAAACAATAGCGATCAGTTCAAGTTCCACTACGCTATAACTGCTATTTGACAACCTTGAATTACATACACCATAACCATTAACCAGAAACAAGACAAAAGAGATATATGCCATGCTCAGTTAGAGACATGTTTATCTACTAGCTAGACTTCTTATAATGTCTTAAAAAGAGAAACAAAAATGAAATTATATCTATATCATGATACCAACCATAGTTTATTCAAACATCACACATTTATCATATCTTAGACAATTCTAGCATCTCACTATGAATACCTTAGCATAACATTTTATATACTCGTAGATCTACCGCAGATAATTTATAAAAACATACAAATAAATTTGAATTGCTAGATATAATCATATAAAATCATTCCTACTCCTTTACATAACTACATAAGTTTTTGGAGTTCATTCAAAGTGTTAGGTACCTGTTATCAGAGTTGATTCATGATACCAACAACGTGATGCACAAACAAATGTACTGCATTAACTAGGAATGCTATTTTCCCAAGTCTTAGTTATTCTATAAACATACGGAAAAACAAAGTGGAAGCAAGAAAATTAATTGAGAATATTGGCCTTATTTCTTTGAAAAAAAATTAACATCAATAATATTTTTCTACAACTTTCCAATCATGAGATTCACGTAGTAATTTTTCATTCAATCAAAGGGAGTAAAATATAAACCAAACAATTGGACTCAAGTGGTTAAGGAGCTTCATCAAAGGACGAATCGTTCAAGAGAACCCGAGTTCGATTCCTGGGTGGAACAATTCTTGGTCAGGCTATCCTTACCTCATGGCTGAACTCCGGAATACCGGGGCCCCCTTCCCCTGGCAACCGGACGGTTAACACTAACAACAGAAAAGGGAGAAAAATATACCTCTAATTTTCATCAGGTCCTTGCATGGCAGAACATTGATTCCCTATACGAACTTCACGTCTCAATTGAGTTAAGCGTACTCTTTTTACAGGCAACTTTTCCTTAGGTGCTTCAGAATTTGCTGCTGATAGACATTAAGTTGTCAGACACGTGTATTAGATACTGACAAATGAATGCATAATTTGGACTTTTTTTTTACCTAGTAAAGGATTCTTTAATTTTGGTTCCTTATCCTTCAATGCCCTTTTCTCTTCGATTCGCTCTGCTCTATGCTGGCGTGCAGCAACCCTGTGATATTCCATGAGCTGCACATGATGCATGTACAACATCCATCCCATAGTTGGATCATATTGATGGAATGTGTAATTTGGTAAACCAGTGAACAAAAGTACATTCTTTTGCACCGGAAGTCCACTTGGAATATGCTGAAGAGGTTTGTATCTGAGCCCTGACAATTAATTTGATCCATAATTCCCTTGAAGTTGATTTGTACCAAAATTTGCTTCTAAATTTTCGGTACATCCAAAGGTTTGAGGTAGATCTTGTTGACATGTTATTAGATTCTTATCTTTTAGCATAGTTCCACTAGCTTGCAATCTTGTATCAGCAAAATTTCTTACGCACTCTGTCGTCAACTGTTGCCTAAGTTTTTTAGTCTTGAATGACCTTAATCGCCTTGCAACATGTTGACATTCCTTATTATAATTTTCATTATCCTGCTTCACTGCATAAAAATGATGAATGATTACTTTATTGATTGTAGTCCACTAAAAATTGTGTATTAAAAAAAATACCCTAGAATATGTCAATCTTACTAGCTATACGAGTAGTCGCACAACCAAATAGGATTGGGATTCAAAACATATAAATACATGAGATAATGACTAGCACGGTAAGTGTTATTCACCTCTACATCTGTTGCAATGTTGGTTTACACAAACATGTTCCTCTGTTCTCTCTTTCACCGTTGCATTATTTTTGGAACGAGCTTGGTGTTTCATCTGACTCAGTCGAAGTATCCTTCCTTGCCGCTGCTTATTTTCGGGACCATCAATCATTTGCAATGAGGACAAATCATTCTTACTTTTACATCTAGCTTGTTGCTTCATTTGGCTCAGGCGAGTTGTTTTTCTTTGTAAATGTCTGAATTGGTTACCATCTGCCCTATCATGATCGAATACACGATATTTACATCTAGCTTGCTTTCGGATTTGAGTTAAGCGCGTTCCTGTAGCTTCATAACAAAGTCCACACCTTTCACTACTCACACGAGAAACCGATCCATCAAGTAGTTCTTGAGAGCACTCCTGATCTATAAACAAAAGAATAGCAGTTACAGTTATCAAATTCTTCTCACATTGAGATTCTGCAGTGCATAGAAGGCATTTGGAAATTAAACAAAGGTAGTCTCACCAACCATTACCAGTTATGCTCAGTGTTGTCAATTGTAGATCATGGAAAATAGCAATTTGTTCAAATTCCCTTATGCTATAAAGCTGTAGCGTCACTATAGCCTACAACGGTTTGACAACACTTCATACTAAATAGTGTATCGTGGAAAAATAACGATTTGTTCAAATTCCGCTACGCTACAGCCGCTATTTGACAACACTGGTTGCACTGCTACTATATTCTTCAGATGTATGATCAACTAAGATACTAGATAAGTCTGAACCGATGAAAAAGGAAATAATAATAGTCAATTATAAGTCAAATTCAATGCAAACCTTGATTTTGGGTGTTTATATGTGTCTTAGCCACACTATCTTCAGTCTGTGCTGCTAATATTTCAGCAGATTGTGCTAGAATGAACAAGTCATCAACACATCCCTCAAAAGTATTTGCCTGAGGCACCCGCTCTTCATGTTTGTTGGCTTCCATACTGCAGTTATCTACATGCTTCTCTTTCGTTTCAGATAACTCGCTATATTGGCTATAGTGGTTTTCTGCTAATTCGCACTGCAAATTGGGCTCGTCCTCCAGCTCTTCAGCAGTTACATTCAGATCAAAGTTTTCATGAAAATTCCTACACATCTTTTCTTGTTGACCATTCTTAAGCTGCTCACTATTCATAATGGTCTGTCAACAATTTGAGTGGTAATGAGACTCAAAGTAATGAATATAATATTTGTTACATCTGTCAGTGATTATGTTTCTACACCAAACAAGAAGGCTTGGTAAATTTAAATACAAATGTAACTTTAAAAGAAGTTAATCTTGGTCGAGCAACTATATATGTTTTTATATGGATGATCAATATTAGTTCTACTAAAGGTTGTCAAACTCGAGGCACATCGGAAAACTTGACTTTTACTTTAATATTCCGTCATAATCTAATAAAGCAAACAACAATAACAAAATTCAAATATGCCAATAGCATGCCAATAAATTAAACCAAGATGGACTCATAGCTAAATCACAGAACAACACTTTTCAAACACATTGAAACCTTATCATTCCACAGCTACAGTTTGAGTTTTTCAGGAAACACCAAATCACTACCATCAGTGTTGTCAGATATTGGCCATGGCGGATATTGGTGGCGGTGTTTGGGCTCTCCTCCATGCCCAATTTCATCCAATGTAGCTGGATATTCCGCCATAATCCGATACGATGGTGCCACAAAGCAGCCGGTATGGCGGATTTTGGCTCTCCGCCATCCTCAAATTCAAGATTGAGTTTTCCATGTTCACAGAAACGAATTTATGAGCAAGATTTTGATAACAAAAATCATAAACATGTACTAGCTATTCTACTAATTTACTCTACACTTTGATAACCATGATTTTAATTGTTTAATCTGATGATTCATGACATATTAAATTATAAGATTCAGCTCTTCGTACTTTTTACTCTCACACATCTCCCTCACTCCCCTGCCCCCTGTTCTCACTCGCACTGTGAGCATGCTATGTAGCACCAACAATTCAGATTGAATGCGTGCTCAATGTTTGATATGTGTATCTATCAGACACTGATACGACGGCGTGACATATAGTTATATTCAATCACTTTTATTTCAAAAAAATAAAAAAATACAAGTGTTTATGTGTCAGTGTTGCTATCATGTACCTTGTGTGTACATTATTATAGTGTGTGTGAATAAACAAATTCTGATTTTTTTTTTCTTTCTTGAGATGGATCACATTGGATTAAACCAAAAGATATTGATGTGCATGTATTCACAAAAGAACACTCCTACATAGCATGGTTTGTTCCTAAAAGGGTAAGGCTGAATCCAAAGAAAAAGAACAGGTTAAGTGTATGTGAAAAAATGGGTTGCAAGCATTAAACAGAAATAAAATTATGAAGTTCCTTCAAGATCATAAAGAGCTTTCAACATCACTCTGGTGAAAAAAAATGGCAGAGTTATACAAAACAGTGAAAAGATTCATGTGGGAACCAAAAACATTAAAAAAAATAGCAAACATTTTTACTGAAAAAATCTAGAACATGCATTGACTTAAAGAGAAACACTTACCATAAATTAAAAGTGCTTATTTTGTTGTTGTACTTGCTGTTATGTGTTCCTTTTTTGTCTTGTGAGGTTAGGATAATGGAGTGAAACAAATGAGACAGAAAGACAGAGAAACTTAGAGGGGACGATATAAATAAATAAACAAATGAATATGAGACAATAATACTAAACGGAGACTCCGAGGAATCAAAAAACAAAAGTGGGGCATGGTACTTTAAGGAATGTCCTTCTCTTTATACGGGTAGGTAGTAGGACAATAAAGTTAAGATTGTTGTTGATAAGTGATTTATCATGGTTCTTCAGCTTATTATTACAAGCAAAAGTCACTTTTTAGATTTATTGAATAACTTATGAATTTGGTTGATGATATAGATCGAATACATAAGTTATTCAATGAATCTAAAAAGTGAATATTTTCTTATAATAGTGAAAGGATGGAGTAATGGTTTAATATAGATTCGATTCAATCCTAGACTCTCTACTTTTAGTAAATTTTAATAATATATTTTTTTTGAGTTTTTTATCATGATTTTGCTAACAAATGCACTAAGGATATTGTTTAAGGAATCTACAAAAAAAATTGTTTGTCTTAAAAATACAAGTCAAATACATGTAAAAGTCATAACTACACAATTTTCAATATAAAAGTTACTACTTTTAGATCCTTAAACAATGCCCTAATAGTACTTATTAGCATTTTCCATTTTATTATTACGAATATTTAGACAGACATTTTGTTCCGCTTGTCCATATTTTTTTAATACGGTAACACGTGTAATTTTTTTTAACAAGGTGTAAATTATAAACGATGTTTTGTTTTTAAGGAAAACAATGTTTTTTATGAAATTTTGATTATATATATATATATATATATATATATATATATATATATATATATATATATATATATATATGCATGTTTGTGATGAAAACAATGATTTTTTACTAATAATAACTAATATAATCAATATTCTTATCTTTTTTCAATAATGCAGACAATATAACATTTTCAATGACAAATTTGTTTAAGGATATAACTAAAATGATGAAAAATTCAGCTCAAAAAAGTTTCTTTTCTCCCTGTCTTTCCACTCATATAATGAAAAAAGAATTACTAAAAACACTTACTAAAAATTATAAAGTTTCATCTTTAAACTATTTTTGAGACGTCCATATTAGAGACACCAAAATAATATATTATATTCACAATTTTTAGTTTTATCAAGGTTGAATGTTATTTAATCAATAATCTGCCTCTCTTCCAGGTCGATCAATACTTCATAATGCAATGGTCGCCATAAAAGTCGTACATTTTATGAAGATCAAAATCAAAGGCAATGACAGATGTGTGGCACTTCAATATAAGCAAAGCATATGACATAATCAACTAGGATTATCTAAAAGGAGGTTATGTTGAACACATTTAGCCCCCATGGACCAATTTACCGTATAGCTTCTCTCTCTAAGTTCTCTCTCGTGCTTGTTTTTCCTTTTATGTCTATCTTCATTTACATGTGTAGAACAACCTCATATATTGTCATGCTCATTTTGTTTTCATCAGAAAGCACACCAACTACCACAATTTTGTAAAGCTTTTGATAATATTCCTCTGCTTGATGTTAGCTTATTCTTGAAGAATCAAAGACAAAGATAAGGCCAGTGGTCAATGCTACATGACAAAGTTAAGAAAGCTAAAAACCACTTTTGATCTTAATTTCTACGTTTCTCAATGCAATTCAACTATATTATTCTTAACTAAGAGTAATCTTTCATCTTCATCGGCATTTGATGAGTAGAAAACTCTTCACAATATGCAACTCTTGCAAATATCAGCAAACAATTTCTATTGGATGGTATAGTTCTCAATTATGCATAGACATATTTAAGCATGATTGCTATAATTATCATATTTTAATTATAAGTTATTATTGTCATAGTGAAGTTGTATTTAGCCTTTGCTGTTGTCATATTTCTGAACTAACGCTAAGTTTTTTTTAGAAAGAAAAAGCCAACACAATTCAACCTCCCCCTTCTTGTGTTTTTCTCACCTTCAGTTGGTATCAGAGCTCTGGTTCTGATATTCAATCACCTAACAGTAAGTCAGTCAAGATCCTGAGAAAAACATGTGTTCTGGTGAATCCTCTCAAAGAGGTGGTGGCGCTGCTGTATCATATGACTATGGTACAGATGATAAGCAATCTCACTCACACCATAAACCTCCTATGTTTACTGGTGATCCTGAAAAATTTTCATGGTGGAAAAGAAAGACGTATAGTCATATCATTGGAATAGATGATAGCCTTTGGGATATCATTGAAGATGTTATAACTATATCAGTTGATGAAGAAGGAGTTGCCATAAATAGGAAGAATCTTACTGATGCTGAAAGAAAGATTTACAGAAAGCATCATAGAGTAAGAGGTATCATTGTAGACTCTCTACCTCACAATGAGTATCTGAAGCTAAGTGATATGTCAACAGCAAAGGTCATCTTCACTTCTCTCTGCTCTAACTATGAAGGAAACAAGAAGGTTAGAGAAGCAAAATCAAATCTTCTGGTTCAACAGTATGAGCTATTCAGAATGAAAGAGGATGAAAACATTGAGACTATTTTCTGAAGATTTCAGACTCTGGTTTCTGGACTTCAAATTCTGAAAAAGAGTTAATCAACTGCTGATCATGTGAACAAGATTCTCAGAAGTCTGCCATCTAAATGGAGACCTAAAGTGACTGCTATTGAGGAAGCAAAAGATCTAAATACTCTAAGTATTAAAGATCTTATAAGCTCTCTCAAAGTACATGAATTAGGACTCAATGAAGATGAACCTGTTAGAAAATCTAAGTCTATAGCACTTAAATCTAAAGGAAAGTCTTCAAAAGCCCTAAAAGCTTCAGAATCTGATGAAGAATCTCCTGAGGGAAGTTCTGAAGAAGATCCAGAAGCTGAGGAGCTAGCAATGCTTTCTAAAAGGTTTCAGTACTTGATGAAAAGACAAAAGAAGTTCTCTAACAGGAGCAGTAACTTCAAAGGATCTGGTTACAAGAAGGAAGATCAGAAGGGTTGCTTCAACTGCAAGAAAACTGGTCATTTCATAGTTGATTGTCCAGATTTCCAAAAGGACAAATCAAAGGAGAAATCCAGAAAAACCAACTCAAAGTCAGGAAAACTCAAAGAGTACAGATTCAAGAAAAGTCTTATGGCTACATGGGATGAGCTTGACAATGAATCTGAGTCTAAGAAGGAAGATGAAGAAGAAGCAAATCTAGCTCTTGTTGCTACAACATCTTCTGATGCAAAGTCAAGATCAGACTCTGAAGATGAAGATGAGGTATATTCTGAACTTACTCATTCTGAACTTGTTGATACAGTTAAGGATCTTATGAACCATCTCAGAAGCAAGTTAATTCAATTAAAATCTTTGAAAAAGAAATATAACTTGTTGTCTGATGAAAATCTCCAACTTCGTAATCAGACCAGATCAACATTCAGACATAATGATTTTATGCTTGGATTACTGTCAATGATTGAACCTACAACAGTTGATGAAGCACTTTCTGATGATGGATGGATTGTAGCTATGCAAGAAGAACTCACTCAGTTTCAAAGAAATGAAATTTGGGATTTAGTTGCAAAATCAAATCACAAAAACATTATTGGAACAAAATGGGTGTTCAAAACCAAACTGAATGAGCAAGGAGAGGTTGTCAGAAATAAAACTAGACTTGTTGCTCAAGGCTATAGTCAACAGGAAGGAATTGATTACACTGAAACATTTGCTCCAGTTGCAAGATTGGAAGCAATCAGGTTACTTCTTTCCTATGCAATGAATCATAATATTATTTTATATCAAATGGATGTTAAGAGTGCATTTCTTAAAGGTGACATTTCTGAAGAAGTGTATGTCAAACAACCTCCTGGTTTTGAAGATTTAAAACATCCAGACTTTGTTTTTAAACTTAAGAAATCACTATAAATGGTCTCAAACAAGCTCCTAGAGCTTGGTATGAAAGGCTAAGTAATTTCTTACTTAAAAATGATTTTGTAAGAGGACAAGTTGACACTACATTGTTCAGAAAGACACTTAAGAAAGACATCTTAATTGTTCAAATCTATGTGGATGATATTATATTTGGTTCTACTAATGCCACTCTTTGCAAGGAATTTTCTAAGTTAATGCAGGATGAATTTGAAATGAGCATGATGGGAGAATTGAAGTTCTTTCTTGGAATTCAAATCAACCAATGCAAAGATGGAGTGTTTGTCAACATCAGAAGCAAAATACATCTCAGCTGCAAGTTGTTGCACACAACTACTATGGATAAAAAATCAGTTAGAAGACTATCAGATTCATGAAAACAACATTCCTATCTTTTGTGATAATACTACTGCTATCTGTTTGTCTAAAAATCCTATTCTGCATTCAAGAGCCAAACATATTGAAATTAAACATCATTTTATAAGAGATTATGTTCAGAAGGGTGTTTTGGATATTCAATTCATTGATACTGATCACCAGTGGACTGATATATTCACAAAACCTTTAGCAGAAGATAGATTTGATTTTATTAAAAAGAATCTGAACATGCATTTCATCTCTGAAAAATCTGCTTGACTCTGAATAGAAACTGAGAATATGAAGAACATCAGAAGCTAAGACTTATCAAAAACTCATTATTAAGAGTTTGAAGAAAGATCAGCTTCTGAAGTCATCAAACTTTGGGTTTCAGAATGTGAATTTTTAGCTTCTGATAAAACTCATTTTAAGTGGACACTTTACACGTGGCCCACTAATGAGAGTGGATCTGAAAAGTTCATCTGACGTGTGGTCTTTTAACTGCTGAGTATTTACAGTTGGGCAATGATGTTTATGCTTTGAAAGTTATGTTTTAGCGCCCCCTATTGTCATTAATGTGCCATTGTGATTAATGGTTTTTTGTGTCTGTTTTAGTTTCTGAAACGTTTTAACCAAAAACACTATATTCACTTTCACACTTTCACTTCTCACAACTCACACTTTCGTTCCTTTCTAACCTAAATTCTCAAAACCCCCAAATTTCAAAAACTTCCCTTAGAACCCTAAAACTCATAAATGGCTTCTGCTTCAACAAGTTTGAATATTGATTCTGGTGTGTCAATCATCATCAAACCCAAGACAATCTTTGTAAACAAGGAAGAGTTGAAGATTCTGATTGAAAGCGCAGTAGACTTCAGAAGTCTGGAACGGAATGGGTGTGACGTTGAACATCTTATTGAGTTTTAAGGATGGACTCCCTACTTCAACATGCTCAATGGTCCAACTTATCTGGAATTAGTCAAAGACTTCTGGGTTAGAAGCGAGGTGTATGATAGAGAAGCTGCAAGAAAGGAAGAAGTTCTCATGGTAGCGCAAGATAAAAGTCTTAAAGGAAAGACTAGGTCAGAACTAGGATTGTCTGCTTTCAATACAACTGAGATTAGGTCTGCAGTGATGGGCATCAGTGTCACCATCACAGTAGATACTATAGCAAAGGCTATTGAAGCTCCTAACACTGGGATGTTTCTATCAAACTCAAACAAATCCAGCAGATGGGCTGATCAAATTAAGGTTATTCTGTTTGAAGGAAGAGAATCTGATAAAACAGTGGAAATGAAGAAAGAGTTCAGACTCTTGCATAAGATTCTGTTATCATGTTTTATGCCAAGGCTAAGAGGCAAGGATTACAAATCTTGGGATCACAAGCATTTTCTGTTTTTCCTGGTACATAACCTGCCCATAAACCTGCCCAAGTATATCTTTAGTTACCTATGCTTGTCTATCCAAGAAGGTTTGAAGGGGAAGAAACATGTACCTTATGCTAGGTTGCTTTCAGAAATCTTTTAACAAGGAAAACTCATTGAGAAGATGGAACATGTGGGATTGGCTTCTGATAAAGATTTGAGAGTCAGCAGAGGAAGCATTATATCTGGACTCACTCTGGGTAGTATGTAAATAATCCCTAAGAAGGAAGTAATCTCTACTGATCAGGACTAGCAAGTGAACTTGGAGAAACCTGCTTATGTAGATAACTTTCCCCCCATATCCAAAGAAGACAATCCTGAGGTTCTTGCCCACTTCATTCAAGAATACTACAAGGAGACAGGATTTGAGATCACATGAGATATGCTCCCAAAAACTACTACTGACAAGTGGACTGTCAACAAGAGGAAAAGAAAAGCAACTTCTGAAGCTACAGAGGTTGAGCCAATTAAGAAGCTTAAGGTTCAAAAGAAGTCTGTCAAGAAGGCAATTTCTGAAGACATATCAGAAGCTGCAGAACTTGATCCTGTTGAGGTGCTTCCCACAAGAACAAGATCTAATGCTGTTGGGAAAAGAAAGTCAGAAGATGCCTCACCTCCAAAACAGAAGAAGAAGAAGAAGAAGAAGAAGAAGAAGAAGAAGAAGAAGAAGAAGAAGAAGAAGAAGAAGAAGAAGAAGAAGAAGTTGAGGAAGATGATTGTGGAAACTGATGAGCAAGAAGAAGAAGGTAAGATGACCTATGAGGAAGAAACTGCAGCAAATAATAGGATTAGAGAGATTCTGAGGCAAGAAGCTATTCAACAGGGGACTCTACCTTATGTTCAGAAAGCTCAGCTCAAGGAACATATGGAGAAAGTTGTTGAAATGGCCAAAGAGTTAGAGAAATCTACTCTATCAGAAGCTTAGAACCTGTTTGCCCCTCTTCTGCAAGTTTCAGAAGCCAGTGCAGAACCTTCAACTGCTTCTGATAAAGGTACTTCTGCAAACTTATCATCTGATAGATTTAAGCTTGATGAACCCTCACTCAACAAAGACTTTTTAGATGCTCTCAACAAGAAAATAGTGCACATTCTTTCTGAAAGAGATCACTCTGACAGAGAAGAAGCTGCTTCTGATCATGTTGAGACAACTACTCAGTCATCTCCTCCTGATAACACTCAACCAGAAACGTCCCCATCTAAACCTACTTCACCTAAAACCATACCTACTACTCAACCATCTTTCATCCCTGAAAAACCCTGGACATACCCCCTATACAAACTTGTCAACCTGGTGAAATTCTTGATCTGGACAGAACTGTCAGACCAGAGACTGAAGCCCTCCTAACCAAAATTATCAAAAGATGAATTCATCTGAATGCTTCTGATAATGTTACCCCTAAATCTGTTTCAACCACTAGTTCATCATCTTCCCTAGAGGTGCTTCAACAACACCTAGGTGGAGAACTACCATCTGACCTTTAAGAAAGCTCATCCACCCTACCTTCAGAAACCATAAATGTTGAACCTATACATTTTGCCAAACCTGAACCTACACCTAAACCAAGCCAATACAGTACTAATGTTCTCCTTCTATGTGGATCATCAGAATTTGTTATTCCTGAATCAACTCAATCTGTCCCTCCTAAACCTGAAACAATCACACCTTCTAATTATAATTTAATCACTGTATCAGAACCTTTTCTTGATACTACTGATCAAATTGTATCAGATATACCCTCAACCTGTAGCCTTCCACAAAATCTTCATCAAACACATATCCCTTCATCAAGTTTGAATTTGCAGAGTGTTTGCAGTAAGATCTTTAAGGATTTGGAACAACTTGTGCAAGCTAGATAGAATCCCATCCAACCTGTTAACTATGTTTAGAAATGGAACAGTCTAAGAGAGATTGTCAACACTACCCTTGATACACTGCAGTTTGTCTCAGTGGTGTCTCAACATGAAGCTTTACAGAAGTGGCTGTCAGAAGTGGTCAAGAGTATGGAAAGTGTAGAATTCAGAAGAGACCCTTCAAGACAACCGCCCAGTAGCTCTTCATCAGTAGTGGAATTAGCACCTGAGGTTCCTGAGATTCTGAAGTATGGACTTCAGAACTCATTTCTAGGCAAGGCTACTCAGAAGCCTCTGGACTTTGAAGCTATGAAACTGGAATTGGGAGAGCCTATGCTAAAGCACATGGTAGAACAGATGCAAGTTGAACTGGTTGCACAAAGGGCAAGGCAAAATGCTTTACAGAGCAAGATTCAAGACCTGAGTACCAAACAAGATTTCATGGCAGAACAGCAAATTCAGATTTTGTCAAGTCAAGAAGAAATGAAGTCTGGGATCAGTGCCATTTTGGAGCTTCTGAAGAAACATCCTCAACCTTAGAATGCACACCCTAGTCTTTAATTTTAATTTGCTCCTGAATAATGTTATATTGTTTTGCTTCTGAACATCATCTTCTGTCTGATATCTCTTGCTTCTGAATGCAATATTTATATATGCTCTGATAATTTTTGCTCTGATACTTATCTTTGATACATGATTGCTATTGATTGCATAATTTTTATTTTCTCACTCTTATCTCAATTATTTTTCTCTCTCTTTAATGTTTTTCTTATTTAACTTTATGTTGATGACAAAAGGGGGAGTAAAATACAGTAATTTCAGGCTCTGAGCCAATAAGTTAATTTTTTTTATTATGAAAATTAATTAACTTAGGAGAACCTCTTCTCATATTTTAGTCTCTGAACCAATAACTGTGAGATAATTCTGAGTGTTACTCTTTATTGATTAAAACCTGAATTTAATTAACCTGGATAAGACTCAGGGGGAGCTTACAAACCTCACCTTGTGTACTATCAGCCTCAGGGGGAGCTTACAAACATCAGACCCTATAGTAAACTTGTTAATTAAATTAACAACAATTTTATATTTATACTTGTGTTTGTCATCATCAAAAAGTGGGAGATTGTTGGAACAAAATGTGTAAACAATGCCTCTTTTGAGTTTTGATGATAACAAGGTATTAAAAAGAAAATTGGATATGCTAATACTTGTCTCAAGTGTGCAGAACCATAGACAAAAATTATTTAAGTATAAATCAAGTTTTGGTTCTCAAGGAGCAAGTTTAAAAGCAAGGAAATATTTTATTGGAAGCTTGTGTTGCAAGTCTGAAGTTGAAGTCTTAAGAAGTTGATGCATCAGAAGCTGAGGATCAGAAGCTGAAGACTCAGACTCTGAAGTCTAAAGGATCAGAAGCTGATGGATCAGAAGCTGAAGACTCAGACTCTGAAGTATCAGAATTTAACTGGTGTCATTGTCATCAAGGACATAGTACAACCACGACCTCTACAACTTCTCAGAATCAAAAGTGTTTTCTGTAACTTTGTCTCCTTGGACAAAACATCCAATCCATTTTAAGGAAAGGATTCAAATGTTATTCTTCATGGTATGCAGTCCAAATCAAGGAACAAATCAACGTTGGATCAAACTCCAATTCAAACAACTCTATTGATGATCTGGCACCTTCTCAACGTCTCTCTACTCCTCTATATAAAGGACTGAAGACTTGAAGAAATACAAGAAATTACAAGACTCTGAAAAGTGCCAATACTCTGCCAAATTCTTTACACATCAATAACTTAGAAATTCTTACAAACTTTCTCATCTTAGAATTTCTTAAGTCTAGAGTCCGAAAACTGTGTTGTATTTTGTGAACACCACTGATAGTATATCAAGTGTTCAACTCAACATATTTCTTTGTAACTCTGTTTGTTTAGAAGTCTCTTGCTTTTTGTGCTTGAGCAATCAGAAGTCTCTTGCTTGTGTGTTTGAGCAATTAGAAGTCTCTTACTGTGTGCTTGAGCATTTGGAAGTCTCTTGCTTGTGTGCTTGAGCATTTTTGTAACCATTTGGATTATTGTGAAAAATCTCTTGTAAGTAACAAGGGGACTGAACTACTTCCGGGTTGTGGAAGGAACCAGGATAATTGCTTGTGACTTTCTCTCTCATTTACTTTCAATCCGCTGCATCCTAACTCTGAATTTAGCTTCAGACTCTGATCTCCATCAGAAGCTGAACTAATGCTAAGTTTTTTTTAGAAAGAAAAAGCCAACACAATTCAACCCCCCTTCTTATGTTTTTCTCACCTTCAGTTGGTATCAGAGCTCCGGTTCTGATATTCAATCACCTAACAGTGAGTCAGTCAAGATCCTGAGAAAAACATGTGTTCTGGTGAATCTGGTGAATCCTCTCAAAGAGGTGGTGGCGCTGCTGTATCATATGACTATGGTACAGATGATAAGCAATCTCACTCACACCATAAACCTTCTATGTTTACTGGTGATCCTGAAAAATTTTCATGGTGGAAAAGGAAGACGTATAGTCATATCATTAGAATAGATGATAGCCTTTGGGATATCATTGAAGATGGTATAACTATATCAGTTGATGAAGAAGGAGTTGCCATAAACAGAAGCTGAAGACTCAGACTTTGAAGTCTGAAGGATCAGAAGCTGATGGATCAAAAGCTGAGGATCAGAAGCTGAAGACTCAGACTCTGAAGTATCAGAAGTCAACTGGTGTCACTGTCCTCAAGGACATAGTACAACCACGACCTCTGCAACTTCTCAGAATCAGAAGTGTTTTCTGCAACTTTGTCTCCTTGGACAAAACATCCAATCCATTTTAAGGAAAGGATTCAAATGTTATTCTTCATGGTGCGCAGTCCAAATCACGGAACAAATCAACGTTGGATCAAGCTCCAATTCAAACGATTCTATCGATGATCTAGCACCTTCTCAACGTCTCTCTACTCCTCTATATAAAGGACTGAAGACTTGAAGAAATACAAGAAATTACAAGACTCTGAGAAGTGCCAATACTCTGCCAAATTTTTTACGCATCAATAACTTAGAAATTCTTACAAACTTTCTCATCTTAGAATTTCTTAAGTCTAGAGTCTGAAAACTGTGTTGTACTTTGTGAACACCACTGATAGTATATCAAGTGTTCAACTCAAACATATTTCTTTGTAACTCTGTTTGTTTAGAAGTCTCTTGGTTTTGTGCTTGAGCAATCAGAAGTCTCTTGCTTGAGTGCTTGAGCAATTAGAAGTCTCTTACTGTGTGTTTGAGTATTTGGAAGTCTCTTGCTTGTGTGCTTGAGAATTTTTGTAACTATTTGGATTATTGTGAAAAATCTCTTGTAAGTAACAAGGGGACTGGACTACTTCCGGGTTGTGGAAGGAACTAGGATAATTGCTTGTGTCATTCTCTCTCTCTCTCTCTCTCTCTCTCTCTCTCTCTCTCTCTCGTTTACTTTCAATCCGCTGCATCCTAACTCTGAATTTAGCTTCAGACTCTGATCTCCATCAGAAGCTGAACTAACTCTAAGTTTTTTTTTTCAGAAAGAAAAAGCCAACACAATTCAACCCCCTCCTTGTGTTTTTCTCACCTTCAACTTTTGATACTTTGAAGAAAGCATTGGTTTCAACACCCATAATCAATGCACCAGATTGGAGCAAACCTTTTGAAATTATCTGTGATGTAAGTGATTATGTTGTGGGTGATGTATTGGGTCAAAGGCATAACAGAGTCTTTCACTCAATTTATTATGCAACCAGAACAATGATTGATACTCCACTCAATTACACCACCACTGAGAAGGAATTATTGGTTGTAGTGTTTGCCTTTGACAAATTCAGATCTTACCTAGTAGGCACTAAGGTCATTGTTTACACTAACCATGTGGCTATACGGTATCTGATGTCAAAGAAAGATGTCAAGTCTAGGTTGATCAGGTGGGTGTTATTGTTGCAAGAGTTTGAACTAGAAATCAGGGACCGGAAGGGAGTAGACCATCAAATAGCAGATCATCTGTCAAGGTTACATGAAGGATTATATTGCAGGGTGGAAAGTCCTATCTCAGAAACATTCCCAGATGAACAGTTATTGCAAGCTACAACTCTGACAATTCGAGATATAGCTTCAGTATTAAAGTGGTTTCAAAAATACAAAGAGCTGCAACTCCATGGTATGTTGACATCGTAAATTACTTGGTGTGCGAAAATGGTTCTCCTGGGTTGGAGTACTACCAAAAAGGGCTTTCAGACATAAGGCAAGGGAATGCTACTGGGATGAGTCGTACCTCTACAAGAAATGCAAAGATCAAATTCTAAGAAGATGTGCCTCTGAAGAAGAAATTCCTTAAATTCTTCAACATTGTCGTTCATCAGCTTATGGAAGGCATTTTGGGATAGACAAGACAACAGCTAAAGTGCTCCAAGCAGGTTATTTCTAGCCTACTCTCTTCAAGGATGTTTTCTCTGTAGTAAAAACTTGTGATAAATGCCAACGAGTTGGTAATATATCAAGCAAGCAAGAAATGCCTCAGAAAGGGATCCTTGAAGTTGAGCTTTTTGATGTGTGGGGAATTGACTTCATGGGCCCTTTCCCACCATCATTTGGCAATCAATATATTCTTGTAGCTGTTGATTATGTATCTAAGTGGATTGAAGCAGTAACACTTCCCACTAATGATGCTAAGGTGGTAACCAAATTCCTAGTTAAAAATATTTTTACAAGATTTGGTGCACCTAGAGCCATTATTAGTGACGGAGGCACTCACTTTTGCAACAAAGTGTTTGAAAATGTATTGCAAAAATACGATGTCAAACACAAAATTGTTACTTATTACCATCCTCAAACCAGTGGACAAGCAAAGCTTTCCAACAGAGAAATCAAAAGAATTTTGGAAAAGATAGTAAATCCTTCAAGAAAAAATTGGTCTTCCATGTTGGATGATGCTCTATGGGCTTATCAGACTTCCTATAAAACACCACTGGGTATGTCCCCTTATAAGTTAGTTTATGAAAAAGCTTGTCATTTACCTATAGAGTTGGAATACAAGGCCATGTGGGCCATTAAGAAGCTTAATTTTGACTTAAGAAAATCTGGAAGGCAAAGGATGATACAACTCTCAGAGTTGGAAGTATAACACCCTGAACCTCGAGACTAATATTTAATTAATAAATCATACGATTAAACAACATCAAGGTGTTACCATTCATCAAACATCGCATACTAATTTCTCATTATAAAAATTTCATTGAATATATATACAGGTCACAACAGAATAAACATCTCAACAAATATAATCTCGGGTCACACCATAAAATCTCAAATATAAATAATCTCAACAATTCGATCATATAGATCCATCAACATCAATCCAAAAGAAAATAAGACAATCCCCAAAATCCTATATCAGAACACCTAATCTAGACTCCTTAAAGCAAGATAAATGAGTAGGCATCATGTCGTCCTCAGCATACTCAAAAGCAAGCTAGTCCTCAACCTGCACGTCTACACCACGAGGATGCAGGCGACCAAAAAGCCACTGGAGGATAAGATATACGTTCAACATAAAGGATTAATAAATGCATGTAAGTTCAGGCAAAACAATATCAACATATAAACATTCGTCATATCAAGCCTGGCTACAATCATACCACATTCATAACGCATTTATAATCCATTGACAGCTTGGTTACATCAACATTTTAAAACAAGATTCACAAGGCATACATAACATATTCTCATCAACAATAATCACCAACTCAACTCTAAACCAATCACATCTCATCACTAAATAATCATCAACTCAACTATAAGTCATTCACATCTCATCAATGTCATGAATTATACATTTACCACATAAATGAACAAGTTCACACCAAAACATTGCCACATACGACTCATGTTCATGCAATGCGCCTAACACAACTCTACATGCTTGTGGTACCAAGGTTTGGATGTCAGAGGTATGTTACTCAGTGATCCCACAACTATAATCGAGATCTTAAAATCTCGCAACTATCACAACTATATCGAGATCTTAAATCCCGCACCAATTTTTACATAAGTACGACCGACCATGAATGCATGGATATCATGTATAGACTTGACAATGCACACAACTATACAGCTCATAGTTATACAATTCACTCCATCATATAACATATCACAATACAACTTTCAATTGCATTATCAAATCAATACATCCACACAATTCATATCATCACCACGTCATCATTTAATCATATCTATAAATCATTTACACCATAACTATCATCATATCACCAATCCCTAGTAGAAAAAACACTTGTTAACACATGGATTTTAAGTGGGCAGTTATCCACCTGACTTAAAAACATAGGCGGAGGGGAACTTTTTTACTTCAATAAATATTAAGTGGGTTTACCCCATTTAAAAAGTATGTGCCAAACCAAATTTGAGTGGGCAGTTATCCACCTGACTTAAAAACATAGGCGGAGGGGAAGTTTTTTACTTCAATAAATATTAAGTGGGTTTACTCCATTTAAAAAGTATGTGCCAAACCAAATTTGAGACACAAATTTTGGTGAAATATCCCGCGCCAGTCACATAAGCTTAGCTTCACTATCCATCTCCACTACCAGATTGTCATGGGTTTCTCTTTCTCTCCACCACCGGATTGTCAAGGGTTTCTCTTTCTCTCCACCACATTCAATTTCTCCATTAGCAAGGTTTGTCTTTCTCTTTCTCAGATTTCACCATCCATCTCCACCACCGTAAACCCTTATCAAGTGCCGTTTTTCATCGATTCAAACTCCATGTTGATTATTTCATCGTTTTGTTCAAGTGCCGTTTTTCAAACTCCATGTTATTATTGAGTTACTGAATAGGTTTTTTGTTGTTGACGTTATGATTTTTTTTGTTCAGATCTATGCTTGTTTCTTACTGAACATGTCCTTGATGTGCCTTTCATATTTCGTTCAAATTGTTTAAGTATCGAATGGTTTTTATACCTTATACTTTATGATATTTATGGAGGTTTTTGATTCAAGTTTGTTTTCCTTGTTCTGTGACCTTCAAATTGGTTGAAGTTTTATGGATCAAACAGTGAATTTGAATTTATGATATTCAAGTTAGCTGAGGTTTGATGGATCAAATGGTGAATATACATTTTGATGTACAAAGTATGAAATTTTTAATCTGTGCCAAATGGTCTAATTGATGTTTTTACGTGATTGCTGAAATGTTTCAACTAGAATCATGTATTTTTACTTTAAATAAGATTACTATTCTCATAAATATCAGAACAGGGTGAAGTGGTTTGAGCCAAGATCACGTACTTTTACTTGAAATAAGATCACTATTCTCATGTGATAGGGTGAAGTGGTTTGTTCCTGTTTTTTTTCTTCTTTTCTTTTTGATTTTAAGAAACTTGTTTTCTTTGCTTTGAAAGGGTGTTTCTGAGGTACCAACAATTGCAGTGTCAGAAATCGTGATGAATGTTAATTTTGTAAGTCGTATTTTGCAATGTTGTTAATTCATATGATGATCTTTTTTTTTTAGATTAGGGGTAAAAAGCCGCACTATGTGTCGCTGTTGCCGTTAAACTGTGTTCCGTTAAAAAGCCGTCGCCGTGGCCGTTAAAAAGCCGCACTAAATGTGAAATTCTTTCTCAGCAGCTTTCTCACCGTCGCCGTTAAACTGTGTTTTGTTGTCGTCACCGCGAAATCGTGTTCTGTTGTCGATGTCGCGCTACATCTGAAAAAATCTCAGGTTCCTTCTTTCTCCTTCCCTTTACATCTCTAGTTGCATGTGCTTTTTGACTTAGTGGTTGTGCTTATTTGATTTATTTGGTGTTGAAACTGGAGAAATTATAAATTAAGCTGATAAGCTATAATAAGTTTTTAATAAGTTGCTTAGTAATTGTTTTAATTTTGCTGCATTTGTTGTTATAATAAGCTAATCAGTATCTTTTTTAATAAGTTAATTGTTTTAATAAGCTGAACAAAATAGTAGAATTTAGTAAAACTGATGTAATATATTATGATGATGATGTGTTTTGCCTTGTTGTTGAGATGGTATATTTCGTCTCTTGATTCCATTTCTGAAGGAAATGCTTGCTAGACATCGTATGATGTCGAATTTGTTTTTCTTTGCTAGCCATTTCTTTAGCTTATAATGTCTAGAAAGTCTTATAGGGCATCATTTAGTCTTCTTGCAGCCATCTTCTCTTGAAAAGCTTCATGAAAAGTAAGCACCTTAATATAGTTTTTGTGGCTGTATGTTTTTTCAGTAGTAGTTACGGATCATAGTTGGATGAGTGCTAACCGCGTTAGTGAAGAGTATAAGAAAGGAGTGAAAGAGTTTATACAGTTTGCTTTTGAAAAACTTCCTGAGAATAATGGAAGGTATTATTGTCCTTATGTTAAATGTTTCAACGAAGGCCCATTCCATTTTGAGATAATAATTGATCATCTTATTTGTCACGGGATTTACCAAAATTATACCAAATGGATATGGCATGGTGAGTCGGTAAACGATACAAGTGGGTCAAAAAGAAAGGAAGTCGATGTTGATATGGATGATTATCAGCTAGAGGACATGATTCGTGATATCGGCCAAGAGTCTTTTCAGCGAGCGCATGTGTATGACAATTTGTGTAGTGACAAAGAAGAGCCTTTGTATCCGGGGTGCACAAACTTCTCACGGCTGGCTGCGGTGCTGAGATTATTCAACTTGAAGGCAAGACATGGATGAACAGATAAAAGCTTTACTGAATTGCTTGAGCTGTTGAAAGAAATGTTGCCAGAAAGTAACACATTGCCTAATCGTAACTATGAAGCTAAGAAGATATTGTGTCCGATGGGTATGGAGTATAAGAAAATACACGCTTGCCCAAATGATTGTATATTGTACCGAAATGAGTTTGAAACGTTGAAGAATTGTCCTAGGTGTGGGCTATCACGCTACAAAGTGAAGGAGAATGATTTCGATTGTGATGATAGCTTAAAGCGTCCTCCTGCGAAGGTGGTATGGTATCTTCCAATAATTCCAAAACTTAAACGATTGTTTGCTAATGCAAATGATGCAAAAAATGAAGATGGCATGCAGATGAGAGGAAACGTGATGGGTATCTTCGTCATCTGGCTGATTCTTTGCAATGGAAGAAAATTGATGATTTATATCCGGAATTCGGGAAAGAGACAAGAAACCTTAGGCTTGGACTTGCTACAGATGGAATGAATCCGTATGGAAACTTAAGTAGTAACCATAGTTCATGGCCCGTTCTCCTAGTTATCTACAATCTACCTCCTTCAATTTGCATGAAGCGCAAGTACATTATGTTATCCATGATGATTTCAGGCCCAAAGCAACCTGGAAATGACATAGATGTTTATCTCAATCCATTGATTGAAGACTTGAAAATGCTTTGGGAGGAAGGCATTGATGTGTTTGATGCCCATTCTCGTGATTATTTCAAGATGCGTGCAATGTTATTTTGCACCATCAATGATTTTCCCGCATATGGGAACTTTTCTGGTTATAGCGTTAAGGGACATAAAGCATGTCCTATATGTGAACCACACACTTCTAACCACCAATTGAAACATGGAAGGAAGACAGTTTACCTTGGACAGTTTACCCATATCGTAGGTTGAGAAAAGCATTTAATGGACACCCAGATTGGAAAATTGCTCCGAAAGCCTTAATTGGAAAGCAAGTACATAAACGGTTGAAAGGTTTCAATGTTCTATTTGGGAAGAAACAAAAAAAGTCTGTTGAGAAAAATATATGGAAGAAGAGGTTTGTGTTCTTTGATCTTCCTTACTGGTCTAGTCTAGATGTTAGACATTGTATCGATGTGATGCATGTTGAAAAAAATGTTTGTGATAGTGTAATTGGAACACTTCTCAACATTAATGGCAAAGCAAAGGATGGTGTGAATGCTCGTCTAGATATGGTTGAGATGGGTATAAGACAACAGTTAGCTCCACGGATAGATGGTAAACAAACATATTTGCCTCCAACTTATCACACTTTGTCAAAAAATGAGAGAAAAAGCTTGTGAGTGTTTGCATGATATAAAAGTGCCACAAGGTTACTCTTCAAATGTGAAGAGTCTTGTCTCTATGAAAGATTTGAAATTAATTGGATTGAAGTCTCATGATTGCCATACATTGATGCAACAATTACTACCGGTGGCTATTCGTGGCATACTGCCTAAAAAAGTTAGAAATGTCTTAACTAGGTTGTGCTTATTCTTCAATGCTATTTGTAGCAAGGTTATAGATCCTAAAAAATTAGATGAATTGGAAAATGAGGCTGCAATTATCTTGTGCTAACTTGAGATGTATTTTCCTCCTTCTTTTTTTGACATCATGGTTCACTTAATTGTTCATCTAGTGAGAGAGATTATTAGGTTATGTGGTCCTGTTTATTTGAGGTGGATGTATCCAGTTGAATGATACATGAAAATTTTGAAAGGATAGGTGAAGAAAATCAACGCTGTCTAGAAGCATCTATTATTGAAAGATACATTGCAGAAGAAGCTATTGAGTTTTGTTTTGATTATATGTCAGGCGCAGAAGCAATAGGAATTCCTAAGTCTCGTCATGAGGGAAGATTTGCAGGTAAGGGTACCCGAGGTTTAAAACTTAAAGCCATGGGGCGTGAGGAAGTTCTTAAAGCTCATTTGTATATATTGACTAACACTGACGAGGTTCAACCTTACCTTTCTGCTCATAAAGTCATTGTCAAGGATAGAAATCCTAGAATGAATGAAAAATGGTTGTTGAATGAGCATAACAAGACTTTCTTAAAATGGTTTAAAGAAACCATTTTAAGTGACAATACAGCTTCTGTTCAATTAAAATGGCTAGCAAGGGAGCCTAACTTTGATGTCATAACTTGGACTGGTTATGATATCAATAATTTTTCATTCTATACAAAGACTCAGGATGACAAGAGTGCAGTACAAAACAGTGGGGTGATGGTCATAGCTGAGGGCATGCACTTCTCTAGTTCAAAAGATAAAAATCTGGTTATGGCATTCATACCTTACTTTGGGATCATTGATGAGATTTGGGATGTCAATTTCATTAAATTTAAAGTGCCTGTATTTAAATGTAAATGGATTGCCATAAACAGTGGAGTTAAAACTGATGAATTTGGTTTTAGACTGGTGGACCTTGAAAGGGCAGCTTATACAAATGAGCCCTTCATTCTGGCATCCCAAGCAAAACAAGTATATGTTCGTGATCCCTCTAGCAAAAAGTGGTTTGTGGTTCTACAAGGTAAAAACATGCATGAAAGTCAAGATTCCCTAGATATTTCCGAGACTCCTTCTTTCTCTCAAGGGATTCATACGTTATTGATGAAACTATAGCGGACGACGTGTATGCCACTCGTGATGATCATAATGAAGGGATATGGGAAAATATTCAAACAGGAAAATCTTAGAAAATAGTTATATCCATATGCGGTAACTTTTATTTTATCAATAATTTTTACTTTGATTCTTAACATGATTTATTCATTATTTCAAATTGATACTTACCATTATTATATTTTTATATTACAGACTCATGGGTGATCCATCAGCTCCTCCACAAATCGAGAAGAATACTCAACCTGCTAAAAAGAGGGTGAATAGAAAAAGGGTGAATAGAGTCATTGGTGATTCAGCAGCTCCTCAACAGAGTCCTAAGGATATTCAACCTACCAAAAAAGGGTGAATAGAGTCATTGGTGATTCATCGGCTCCTCCACAATGTGAGAAGAATACTCAGCCTACCGAAAATAGTGTTAACACACTCGTGGGTGATCCATTAGCTCCTGCACAAAGTGAGACTCAGCCTGCCAAAAAGAGAGTTAGAGGTGCAACGCGAATGACACAGTTGTCACTTCAACGTTTGAATGGTGAAAAGATACCGATCGATTTCGATCAATGGACCAAAAAGTCTTTAGGGGAAAACAGAAAAAAAATTCAAAAGTCATGTGGGTTCCATTGCTAGAAGCAAAGTCAGTATTTTGGTGGATCATTGGGATCTTGTTAGTGAAAGTGTCAAAAATCAGATTTGGGATGATATCATGGTAATACTATTTATGATTGTCAATTGTAACACTTAATTATATTATTTTCATACACTAACTTTTTTATCTGCTATATAACACAGGAACAATGGGATATTCCTAATACTCATGATATTTCAAAATTGAAAGACAAATGGCTATCCTATGCGTGTGAACGTTGGAGGGCATTCAAAACAACCCTGACAAGGAGATATTTAAATGGTGGGGAATTAAGTGACAAATCTCCTGTTGGAACATATAAATTTATTGATGATGAAACATAACATGCGTTTATTAAGTCGCGGGAGGATCCTTACTTTCTGGTTTGTTGGACTTAAAATTAGTATATCAATTAAATTTATTGTTAGTATTTCCGTTAATTTTTATGTGTTATTTGTAACAGGAGAAAAGAAATAGGGGAAAATTGATTCAGGCTCATAATAAATACCCCCACAACTTGTCTCGTGGAGGATATGAGTTGCTTGAAGAAAAGATGATGCAAGAGAAAATAAAACAAAGACAAGAATCAATTGGAGACTCAGTAGTTGCATCTCCATCCCCACCAAAACGCTATGAGAAGTTGATAAGGGCACGACAAAAGTCATCAGGAGAGTACATGTCTGAAGAAACGCGTTGTATGGCTGATAAAATCGTAAGTAAATTGTTTTATTCCCCTGTGATAAATTGTTTTATTCCCCTATTAGTGATTGTTGATTATTCTGCAACATGATCCCTCCCACTAGTTTCATCCAAAAATCCAAGTCTCTTAACACACACTTGTTTGCTGTAAGGAAATAGGTTTATATAGACTCGAATTGGAAAAATAATTTTGAATTTTGGTAGCTACCTCCAAGTATGTAACTTCAGATATAACAATGTACTGTAAAACGCTGTGTTGCCAATGACCACAACTTGCAATAAGTTTACATCCATTGGACTAAAATAACTTGTTGGAAACATGAAGCAAACATAAATAGATAAACGAACCTTACCAGCACACAGGCAGTTAAACCTAAGACCAGAAACCAAGAGGTTAATTAAAACCTCGTCATCTGCTGTAGCATTTGAGAACTAGTTGAATGAGAGACCAGCTGGTCTGAACTCAAGGGTCTCATTAGATGATGGGAACCTGCAGGGTTGGGATGACCCTGTCTACTTATATCTTTAGAATTTTTATTAATTGATTCGGGGACTGAAGAGGATTCCATCAATGTGCGAACCTGGTTGTTGAATGGTTAGCAAGAAAGGAAAGAGTAAAATTTGCTGAATTGTTATTGTTGAATGTACTGAATTGTGCTGAATTGTTATTGTTGAATGTGCTGAATTGTGCTGAATTGTTATTGTTGAATGTGCGAACCTGGTTGTAAAATTTGTGACGACACAATTAATTTTTTTCCCTAAGTAACAGTAAAGCAATGCAGGAGTTACATTCTTCTTTTGCAGGGGCGGTTGAAATATAAGTGTGTGGTTTGTGTTTTCTGTTCTAAGTTTCAGTTTTTGTTTATGTTTCTATCCTCTCTATCTCATAATTTTATATTAAATAAATATCTAACAAGATGTATACGATACTAGCCATAAATCAGTGCGTTGTTTATTCAAGTTTGCCTTCGGAAATTGATTTGAGATCTAGATCTTACAAACCTTGGGATTTTTATGTTTGTAGGATTCTATTGTTGAAAAAACAACTGCAGGCCTCTTTGTTCCACAAGGACGTAAAGATATCTTGGCGGAAGCGATCGGACGACCTGAACACCCGGGACGTGTTCGTGCTGTTGGTGGAGGTGTGGGAATTCGACAATATTTTGGTCCACTTTCTCATGATGCTGCCTCTTACCCACTTGTTTTGAATAGCAAACAACTAGAGACCATAAAAGAAGATCTTACTAAGGAGATCAGGGATCAAGTAATGCAGGATATATCATCTATTCCGGTTTTCTCTCAACATTTCCCAATATGTTCTCCTAGTACCAATATAACTGTGAGCACAAAAGTAGTTGTTCTACAGTGCCGCATAGACCAGAGGATGATGATGAGGATATCCCAGAAGAGTGTGAATTATATGTTGATAATAAACAAGACATAGTGGCATATGCAAATGTATATAAGTTGGGACCAACCATACATAATCAGCTGTTAGAAAATGATATGGTGAGGGTGGCAGTAACTAAAGTGCTAGATTTGGATGCTCAAGTCCCCATGCTCACAGATGAGGTGACAAAGGTTGGCGAGGCCCTCAACACTTTTATTCAATGGCCAAAAAGACTTTTGCGTCTAGTTTCTAATAAGGTATTCATTGTGTATGTCTTTATCTATTTGCACTTGGGCCCATTTAATTATGTTGACTAACATTTTATCTTAATTGTTTAGGATGTTAAAGGAATTGGAAAAGATGATCTTCCATCGAAAAGGTCAGAACCTGAAAACTCTTACACTGAAAAGTTGATGTTAAGGATAATGTCACGAAAAGTTCCTGTGAAGTTCGATTTGGATGAGAATAATTCTTTTTACCTCCCATTGAGAGATATTATGGAGTTGTGTATGAAGACAGAAGATTTATGCCTCATGATTCTACGAATATGGGTGGTGTAAGTACATGTTCACCCTTATTTATGCCCCTGTATGTGCTTTAAAGTAGATAGATCATTTAGGAAAATGTCTCCATTTGTGCCTTTGTGTCTATGAAATGTTAGTGTGTAATCACATTCTGATTCTGAATTGTTTTTGAATATTTTAGGTATATCGAACGCCTCTGTACTCAATTGGGAAATAGTGATGTGTATGGTTTCGTTGATCCATTTTTCATTCACTTTGAAAATGACCAAGATATCACAGGCTCATATAACCGCAAAGATTTGCGAGGGTAACAAAGTTTGTTATTTTGCACCTTACCTGAAAAATTAAATGTATTTGATCTCCATACTATTATTTCTCTATATATAGTTGACCATATATATTAGAAAGACCTAAAGTTAACAAATTTAATTTTTTTTCCCAATGTAGTCGCCATTGGCAATTGCTCATTATTGAACCAAAAAAACAAAATGTTGTTTTCCTATGTTCGATGGGTTGGAAGCCAGATAAAAATATTGAGCACATTGTTAATTCGTAAGTATTTAACTTGGATGTAATTTAATAAAGATGTTTTACACGACAATTTATATAAATGTATTTTATTACTGTAGTGCTATAGCTGGGTATAACAAGTTGAGTGGTTTAAGAAAGCCGAGAAAGCCAACATGGGAGATTCCCACAGTAAGTTAAAAATTATACATGAAGAATCCATACTTTTATATAAGTTTTGTATATATGATATTTACTCAATATAATTTCATATTTATGACAGTTATAGTGCCAAAGACAACCGGCCAATTATGAGTGTGGCTACTATATAATGATACATATGTTGAACATTGTATCAGCTGACATTACTGACTCATGGGATATGGTGTGTAACTAAATATTTCAACCATTTGTGTTTCTTATGTTTTTTAAAGTTAATTTAATATTCTAATATGTTATATTAACTTTTTTTTTTCCAGATTTTCGGAGACAAAACTCCGTTTACTAATGATGAAATGACAGAGGTTCAAGAACGTTGTGCAAGTTTGATTCTGGAAAGACTTTGAACTAATTTAATTATGTTATGTTTTGAAACGACATTTAATGTTTAGCTTTTGTCTAGTTTTATGATATCGTAACTTTGAATTTGTTTGATATTGTAACAATGACAAGTTTAATATGAAATTTGATCATACGATATTTCATATTAGTGGTAGTATACAATATATTTTAGATTAATTTATTAAATTTTGTACTATAATTATGTTTTGAACTGATCTAAATTATGTTTATTAAATGATATCAGTGAACAAACTTAAAAACCTGATTATTTTTTTATCCTTTTTAACATTTTTTAAAGCGGGTGAACCTACTTAAGAAAGGATTTTAAATAGGTTGAACCGATTTAAATTATGTTTATTAAATGGGATGAGTGACCAAACTTAAAAACCTGATTAGTTTTTTACCCTTTTAACCTTTTTTAAATGGGTTAACCCGATTTAATTAGTATCTTTTAAATGGGGTGAACCGACTTAATAAAAGATTTTAAATCGGGTAAGGGGGAAGACTTAAAATCAGAACGGTTTTTTAAGTCGGCCACCTATAAATCAGACCCAGAACCAATTTAAAAAGTCATTGTAACATCCCACCTAAGACTCGAATATTTGTTAATATTGAGACGATGTATCAGAAATGTTGAGCAAAGGACAATTTGGTAAATTGTCAGTTAATGGGCCTATTTTTATGGTAAGCATGATAACCCGCTTTTAAGTATCAGTTATCAATGTTAGAAGCTTGGGAAGCAAGCAAGACAAATAAGGGATTAAGAGGAATGGCGTTTTTGTAATTATTGTTAAGGGGGAGATTATTTTGAAATGGAACAAGACATTTATCTCTTGTTTGTCCATTTCCTCCCCATTCTTTCCCAAAATCAGATTTTGCTCTCTCCCCACTTCATCTCTCACGCCCCATCTCATTCACCATCATTCATCCAAACCTCAATCAAAGCCCTAGTGAGAAATACTTGCAAGGAAGATTGAGTAAGAAGCTAGCACAAGAAGAAGAAAAGAGGAACAAGGAAGAACAAGGGAAGAGTTAGATTGGAGCAAGCTAGGACTTTGATTTCAGGACTTAATCAGCACCATTTGAGGTTGAGGTGAGCTCCCTAGGGGTTTTAGAACCCACTTTGTAAGTTTTGTAGAGTTTTGTTCATTTTGAGCTAAGTTTAGAAATTGTGCTTTAATCTCTTATGCTTACCAATTCCTTGATTATTCATGTTTTAAATTGTTAATTTGTGTTGGAAATTCATTCCTTATACTGTTGGATTGCCTGGGTATCCTTTAATTTGTCAAAATGGTGGAAAATCATACTTTTAGCAGGTTTTTGAACTGATATTTTCGCCGGGCGAGCTCGGGGCGAACGAGCAGTTACTGTTTGGCAGGTCCTCACTGCCTATTTTCGCCCCCACCTCGCCTCAGGGTCGCCTAGCGAAATTAGACAGGCAGCATTTGTCTGTTCTGTTTCGTTCTAGGTGCTGTGTACGTGTTCGGCGAGGCTTTTTAGTAACTGTTTTCAAGTAAACTTTATTTTCCAAGATAAACACCATTCTTGACATGTTCAAAGGATTACTCAACATTTAGGGAATGAATGATTGGACAAGGAATTTGGTAAAGCACTAGGAATGCAGAGTAAAGTTATTTAAGCTATGGAATCTTTCCAATAACCAAGCAACGACATATGAGAACGATATGTCTAGAACCTTGAATAGGTTAACAGGAATAGAATTAAGTTAAGGGTAGTTTATCAGGATTCCCTTAACCAGGCAGACTACAGGATACCTTAGTCAGTGGGATTTAATACCCTCGAATCAGGCATAGTTACAGGTTATCAGGACGTGCCTCAATGCTCACGTCAGAGTGACATTGGGGGAAACACGTATCAGTTTTATCAGGATATGAATATTTATATAACAGGAATAATAATTAATAATCAGGACAAGCTTTGTGTCTTCTGTTCTCTCGACCAGTTAGAGAGAACAGGGGGTTTCAGCATTGCTGAAACGGGCAGGAACTTTCCGTGAGGATAACCACACAGAGTTACAGTGTGTCTCCTGTGCTCTCGACCAGTTAGAGAGGACGGGGGGTTCCAGATGGAACGGGCAGGAATCTTCCGCGAGGATAACCACACACTTAGGCAAGAGGAGTCCGGTGTTAGCCTGATATGATAGGATTTTCACCGGTTATCAGGGGAATGTGCTTCGGGGTTACTCCACCCGGGGGCATTCCGTAAAATGAACCCAGATAATATTGTTTGTTCAACGCTAACAGCTAACATAAAGACATTTATCAGTTGATTATATTATTATGTTATCAGGCAGAGAATAGTTATCAGAAAAGTATCAGGTATCAGTTATCAGGCGGTGATCCTAGGTTTCCCCTCGATCACCCAGTTATCAGGACATAGTTTAGATCTCAGGACTTTTCAGTATCAGACTCAGATAGTGATCCTAGGTTTTCCCTTGATCACTAGTTTAGCAGGATGTAGTCCAGTTTATGACTACACAGTTTAGCAGGACAGTCAGGTAGCCCTCTATGGGTAAGGTTAAGACTTGGCGATCATAGGTATCCCCAAGATTGCCGAGGTAGGCACGGCGACCCTAGGTACCCCGAGGTTGCCAGCAGTAGGTAGGGTAGGAGCTCACTGAGACATTATGTCTCATCCCTATCCTTCTGGTGCAGGTTTTCAGGTAGCCACGTGGTTTTCTGATGGAGATCTTCATGAAGATGCTGGATGGAGTGCAGTTGCTCGTCAAGGACACGCACAGGAGGCTGACAAATGGTATATATGTATATAGAAGTGTATGCTATGAATTTGGATAATTGTATAACTAGCCAACTTGTACTCATTCAGTTGTATGTATTATTGTTATTATTATTGAAAAATTTAATGTACCCAGTATCAGATTAATACGCATGCTAAATATTCTAGATAATTTAGTATGGGTGTTACAATTGGTATCAGAGCAGGTCGATTCAGACCGTGCCTTGGGTCATTAAAGTTTCAATAAAAGTAGTGGGACCATTGGGTTCCGGATATTGTTCTAAAGGTCATATCTAGTTGAGCCTGATCAACTCAGCCTAGTATATGACAGTTAGGATAAATATCCGAGAGCTGAATGTGACCAAGGAGGAATGAAGTGTGTGAAGGGTGAAGATTAAGGTGACAGAATTTTAAGACGGATTTGGCGAAGAAGTATTCATGCCAAATGGTGACCATCAAACTGTAAAGCGACGAAGCCTGATTGTGGCAAGGTCTTAGAGACATAAAGGATAATTAACAGTGAGGTGAAGCACCTCAACCTTGTTGGACGCGTCGTAGGATGATACCTCGTCTGCGGAAGACTTACGGATTAAGAAGTTATGGAATACTCTAGGGATGACATGGAACCTTAACGGGAACCGCAGTTCGAGAAGTTGAAGTGAAGTGTGGATTAAGTGTCAATTTTGAGTACAGAGTTAAGGAATTGTGGTACCAAACCTAGAGACTCAAAATGAGGAATTATCGGTAAAGATAGAGTGCTGAGAACCAAACTCCAATCGGATGAGATTTTAATGTTCAGGCAGTTAAGGGAATTGTGCGCACCTCGTTTTTTTTCCCTCGGGAAAAAGACGCGCAGATTCCTCCGAGGTCGTCCTCGGACGCTCGGAGGGTGCCTTTGTGAAGCCGCCACCAAAGTTTTTGTGTAAAGGGAACGTTGATAAACCCTTAAGTTTTTTTTTGTTTGTAAAGGGAAACGATAATAAAACCCTTTAGACGATGAGGATAAGGATTAGGTCATCGCAACCATTGTCGGGTTCGGGAGTCGGTTACGCGAGGGGAAGGTATTAGCACCCCTCACGTCCGTTGTACTCAACGGGAACCTTCTATTTGGTTAAGACTTGAATTGCTTTTTAATACTTTGCGTTCATGTTCATTTATGCTAAAAATATAATAAGGGGGGGAAAGAGATAAAAACAAACGAAAAGAGAAAAAAAGTTTTTTTATTATTGTTGTGCTTGACAAGATGTCGATCTTGCTCCTACGTATCTCCCGGTAGTCGGAGAATTCAAAGCATACGTAGTTCTTTGGTAGAAAAACGTATGTGTGTTGGTTAATTTTAATTGGACGATGTCTTAACCGAATTCTTGCGATTAAACGTAGCTTGTATGCTCGCACTTGGAGACTTATTAAGCGTTCGTTCACGAATCACATTAGAATTGTTAAAAGTTACGTCCGTTAGGGTAGAGGGTTGAATTGGTCGCTATGGGACCAAGGGAGGTGCAATGGACTCATATAAGTCAAACATTGACCGAGTGGACTCCAAAGAGTCGGGCGATCGTTCGATTGATCCACTGAGATCAAGAACGGGTACAATGGACTCGGACGAGTCGAACATTGACCGAGTGGACTCTAACGAGTCGAGGGGTTGAGTCTAATGGCCAACGGGGGACCAAAAGGCTTGGATTGACCACAAGGGGCCAAGATTTGGTTTGGTTAGGGTTGTACATATTAAAAGGGAATGACGATTGTCCGAGCGACGAGACATACGTCACGCGTTCGTACAATCGGGGCGATGGAGAGACATACGTCACACCATCCCTTTTTCATTCATGTTTTTGGATTGAATTCTTTAGAAATCCCAAGGTAAGTCAAAACATTTGGTTTGAAAACCCAAAATGGGAAGGTTTAGCAAATTTGCTAGAAAACGCGCAAGTTCGTCTCATTTTGCGAAAATGCGCACATTACCGGTGTATGTTCATTTTTGAGTTTTGAATATCATGAACAATATTTATTGCTCAAGTTTAGATTGAAAAGCTGAACATAGCTTGTTGGTTCATGTGGTTTTGAAAGTTTGGGAACATAACTTGCTTTGCAAGCTATCCACAAAATGGTTATACAAACTTGTGATTTGCCAAAATTAAGCAAAAACCTTGTTATGATTTGAAGAACGTGGGTTTAAAAACTCTTTGGTTCTGAGCTCTGGGGCTAGAACCTCAAAAATTGGTTGTTTTGACACAAAAACTCAGGTTCTGAGTTCTGTCATGGTCGCACTGCGACCATGACTTCGCACTGCGAAGCATGCGAAATTTTGGGTTCAGAAGCTGTTTCTGAACATTTGTTCAGAAACAACTTCTGAACACACTCAAAACCTTATATATGGGTGAAAAGCTTTGAGTTTTTGGGATGAAAAAGGTTGTACAAACCAATTTTGATGTTTTGAAAACCTTGGGATTTCTTTGAAATTCAAAAGGGGTTTTTTAGGACCAAAAGGTTTTGAGCCAAAATAGCTATGCAAACACAATTAGAAATGCAAGATAAAGAGCTTAGTAACTTACAGAACTCCTTAGCAAAGCTCCAGCTGCACTTGGCTTGATTTGGTTGAAGGCTTTCACAAAGGTTTGAAGATTTGTGATGAACTGAACTTTTGAAAGCTTTGTGTGGATGGATTGTTTCTGGTTATTTGTGGAGATTTGTAGGTTGAAATGAGTAGAGTTTCTGCTCTTTGAATGTTGTGTTTTCTGTCTAATTGTGTGTGTTTGTAACCTTGGGCATTGCCTTGTATTTATAGGCCAAAATCAAATCTTTGTCATCATTACACAATCCCTTGATTCAGCTGATTTGTGGCCAAGATCAAGCTGAATCCCTTTGCATTAAATGCTAATGGATAGAGGCAACCCTGCCTTGTGCCAAGGGGCAAGTTCCAGCTTGATTTCAGCCACAAATTCAACCTATTCTAGAAGGTAATGATGAAGAACAAAGCTGATTTGCAAATGGCTAATGCTTGGGGATCAATCCTTGCAATCTCAATGGTTGGTCAATAAAAACGTGCACTGTATTGTGCAGAGATTGAGGGATGAAAAGGCTAAAATTGGCTGGTGTGAGAGGGTGAAAAGCTGCTGCAAAACAGAGTAGGCACTCATGGCTTTTCAAGTGAGAAAATCCAGCTGGTTTGACTGGTTTTTGGGGCAGCAAGCAGGAGGAAAGTCCTCAAGCAGGTGGCTGGCAACCTTGTGGTGGTTAGCAGGTCACCTGGGAGGGGCTAGAGCTGCCCAAGGGCAAGCCCACTTGCTTGTCACATGCTAGGTTGGAAGAAAAAGCTTCTAACCTTGGCATTAATGGCAAGTCTTTCAACTCTGGCTTTGCTTGGCCCAATTGGCCATGAATGCTACTTAAAATAATTATGGAAGTGATGTGCAACAAAATCTGGAATTAAATCCAAGAAACCAAAAATCTGCAGAAAAATCGCAGACTTCGCAGTGCGAAGTGAGCTTCGCATTGCGAAGTCCTCAATTTTGAAAAGTTGACTTTTCTGTTGACTTTTGTTGACTTTTGACTTTTTCCCCTCTTTGATTTTTTTTTTGATTTTTGGTTTTAAAATGCGTAGGACAAAATTAGGGTACTACAGCTGCCCCTACTTAATTGTGTCTTCGCATAGAGTGCGTGAGTGCCGAGGGCATCTCATGAACTCTTTGCGGAGATCAATTAAGTAAAAAGAAAAAGAAGGACCCGAATTTTGTCCTTCGCGAAATGCAAATGAAAGGGTTGGTAGGGGTTTGATCGTATCCAGCCGCTAACACTGGAGGTAGATCCACTGGGGAATGAAGGTAATCTTATCTAGGCACTGCTTCTAGAGGTCGATTCCTGAGGGTGGTGATTTACTCTAGGCACTGTCACTAGAGGTGGAACGTTGATGGAGGTGATCTACTCTAGGCACTGTCACTAGAGGTTGAACATTGATGGCGGCGATCGACTCTAGGCACTGTCACTAGAGGTCGATACCTAAGGGTAGTGGTTTACTCTAGGCACTGTCACTAGAGGTGGAGCGTTGATGGAGGTGATCTACTCTAGGAATTGCTTCTAGAGATCGAACAATGAGGTAGGTGATCTATTCTAGGAATTGCTTCTAGAGGTTGATACCTAAGCTAGGTGATCTTATTCAGGAACTGCTTCTGAATATCGATTCCTAACGAGCTGCGGTCTTACCCTAAATAGGTGCCCCTGGTTGAATGTTAATGGATGCTGGTGAATATGTGATACTCACTGGAGGATCCTTGTTGCAGGTTTTATGAAATGAAATGCATGTGTATGAATGGTTTTAAAATATGCATGCATGAATAATGTTAGTTGAGTGCCGAGCAGAGTCGGTCTTTGTTGGTGGGTGTGTTCATGATAATTGGGCTTTCTTTTTTTTTTTTTGGTTGGTCGGTTTGGAAGGACAGGGTCCTTTGCCTACATACCCAAATGGGATCAAAACCGGTGTAGTTCGAGCCTAAGCCCGAAAATTTGTGTTTTTGCCAATAATGATTGGACTTTTGTTTGGGGTTGAGATTCCCTGGGGAATATCAATAAAATTTGGGCTTTATTGTAGGCCAATGAAAATTGGGCTTTGGTTTGTTGTGCTTGACAAGATAATGATCTTGCTCCTACGTATCTCCTGGTGGGATGGAGAATTCAAAGCTTACGTAGTTCTTTGGTTTGCCAATGAATATTGGACTTTGGTTCGCCAATGATTATTGGACTTTTTGTTTGGTTGCCGAGCGAGGTCGGGCTTTTTGTTGGTTGCCGAGCGAGGTCGGGCTTTTTGGTTTTGGTTGCCGAGCGAGGTCGGGCTTTTTGTTGGTTGCCGAGCGAGGTCGGGCTTTTTTGATTTTGGTTGCCGAGCGAGGTCGGGCTTTTTGGTTATGGTGGGATCTCACTGGGGATATAAGGATCATTTTGGAAGCATGATCGATATCCGGCCTTAGTGGATGAAAAAGATGTATGGGGGTGAGCTTTATTTGGGAAATTTGTTTCCTCCGACACCCGGGATCTTTGCGTTTTACGCGTCGCGAGCTACGCACTTATTTCTGCTGAAGAGCATGAGTCTTAAAATGACTGATGCAAAGCTTCAAGTTTTGAGTCCTCTGATGCAATACCGGGGACCAACGAAATTCTTTCGACACTTAAAGTCCAAGTAAAAAACACACATTTTTTTGTTTTTTTTTATGTTATTCCCATATTTCAATGCATTATTTATCATGAATAAAAACACATTTTATGAGCAAGTAAGGACGCATAACAATGAAAAGGTTTTAAAATTGACTTTGATTCAACGAAACTTAGTCCCTTGTATGGGTAACTATTCGTGAAAATGTAATCCCTATAAGAGGTGATTACTGAGATAGAGAAAAGGGAAGAAACAAAAAAGACAAATGGGAATTTGCTTGGGTTTCACGTGCTACTTTCCCTATGACTTCGAAATAACTCGTTTTTGAAAGATGATAATGAGGTTGATTCTTTCCCTCTCGAATTCTGTCCGGACCTCACGTGCCGCAGTCTTTTGCCTTTTTTTTTTTTTTGAAACCCCTAACTTTTACCTGGACCGCTCTTTCGAGTTTTCAGTCCACTGGGGTATATTTCCTTTTTTGATGTCCTTAATTTTTGCCTAGACCGCCTTTTCAGGTTTTCGATCTACCAGGACGCTCTCTATTGCCTAAACCGCCCTTTTCGGGTTTTCGATTTAGCGAGCTCTTTTTTCTTTTTGGCATATATATTTTTTTGACTGCGCCGGAGTTTATTGATAGGGGGATCTTTGTGGATGGGTAATACCTTTTTCAAGCATTAAGTCTTCTTCTCTAAATTCTCGAGAATGAACTTCCTTTTTGAACTGCCCATGCCCCAATGCTGTGAGGTGTTTCTCTTTTATGGGGTTCTTTGTTGGTCAAACCTTGTTTGTGTTTGGGTGCTTGGTTGACAAGCATGGTTGGGCTTTTTATGAGGGGATGCCGAGCAAGGTCGGGCTTTTATGATGGGATGCCGAGCAAGATCGGGCTTTTGTTTTTTTTTTTTGGATGGGAATGGCTTCCGAGCAAGGTCGGGCTTTTGTGATTGGCTTCCGAGCAAGGTCATGCTTTTGATTGTCTTCCGAGCAAGGTCGGGCTTTTGTGATTGGCTTCCGAGCAAGGTCGGTTTTTTTTGTGATTTTAGCTTCCGAGCAAGGTCGGGCTTTGTTTTTTTTGGATGCCGAGCAAGGTCGGGCTTTGTTTTTTTTGGATGCCGAGCAAGGTCGGGCTTTGTTTTTTGGATGCCGAGCAAGGTCGGGCTTTGTTTTTTGGATGCCGAGCAAGGTCGGGCTTTGTTTTTTTTGGATGGGAATGCCAATGAAAATTGGGCTTTTATTGGAAATGGGGTTTGTGAGCGCCAATGGAAATTGGGCTTTTTGTTTGGAAATTGTGTGTGCCAATGAAAATTGGTCTTTTGTTGGAGATGTGAGGAATGCCAATGACGACTTGGCTTTTTGTGTTTGGGGATGCCAATAAAAAATTGGGCTTTGTTTGTTTGGGGATGCCAATAAAAATTGGGCTTTTTGTTTTTGGAAATTGGTGATGTGAGGAATGCCAATGACGACTTGGCTTTTTGTGGGAATTTGTGGGGAGTGCCGTAACGGCTTGGCTTTTTGTGGGAAATTGTGGGGAGTGCCGTAACGGCAAATGGTTTCTTTTTTGATGAATTGGGCGACCACTTGTTTGGTCATGTTTGCATAGGAAGCTGCTTCGACCCATTTGGTGAAACAGTTGATGGCAACTAGTATGAACTGGTGCCCTTTTTGAAGCCTTTGGCTCAATCATTCCAAACATGTCTATGCCCCACATAGAGAAAGGTTAGGGTGATGTCATGACATTCAGAGGTGTTTGTGGTATGTGCCCCTTGTTGGCATAATTTTGTCACTTGTGACATGTCTTGGCATGGGTTTGGAAGGACTCCTCATGGATTTCTTCGGTGAGCATGACTGCTTCACGTTTATCCGCTCATCTGAGTAAGACCTAATTTCTCTTGTAGAGTGTGCCCCCGCAGAGGGAAAATTGTAGTGCCATTCTTTTGAGGGTTCTCTTGGTGAGGTTGTATTACCCTATCCTCTTGATCCCCAAGTCTGGATAATCTTTCAGGAGGTTCAAAATCGTCCTTATTATCATCTTCCGTTTGGTTAATTGGAAAATTGAAGTCATGAGGGATTGTAGCAGTGGTATTTTTGGCTTTTGATGATTTTTGTAGGGTTGCGAAAATTTATTTGAGAACGAAAGAAAAACGAACTCTTTGAACATAAACTGCAACTTTATTAATGACGTAAATGATTTGAAATATGGGGGTCCCATAAAAATTAATCATTTGCCTTGGGAAGAGCAAAATGATTGTTTTTTTTGAAAAACAAGATAAATTACTTGGACAAAGAAATGATTTCCGAAATTTCGATGGCCTTCCGGTTGCTCGGATCTCTTCCGAAACGCTACTGTACACCGGGTCGGGTACTTCCCCTTTTTTTTGGTATTTGGTGAGGGAATGATGTGAGGGTTCCTCTTTGAAATGCATGAAAATGCATGTGAATGTATGAATGCAATGAGTATGCAAAAATATGCCCCTCTTTTTTTGTTTATGCGAAAATTTTTTCATGAATGCAAATGCATGGTATGCAGGGGTTTGGTATATGAACGTTCAGAACTTCCCCCCATCCTCACGTGTAGGCTCTAAAGGTGAAATTTCCTAAGAAGAGGTCCCTAGAGTCATAGATCTCACATGGAATTAGGGTTGTCTATGGACATACGTCGACATGACTTCAATTAATTCCACGTGAAAATCTCATCTAAGCGGGGTTGGACATCCCACCTCACGGACATACGTCAACGCGGGCTTCCGCACACAACCTCCTTCTAACTTAGTGTTTTTCTCAAGCTCGGGTAGAGAGCCTCACACGTCCGGCATTAACCCGAACAATGTGGAGTAACATCACTCAAGTAACCCCCACATTTGAGATATAATATGAATATAAAGCAAATAAAGCAAATATAAACATAAAGCATAAATATAACATGCATGAATAAAATAAATAAACATGGCACGCAAAGCAAATAAAGCAATTGTCTTTTAACCCAAATAGGTTAGGCTTGACTCGCTAGTGGGAACAGGGTCCCCAGTGAAGTCGCCAGCTGTGCGCACCTCGTTTTTTTTCCCTCGGGAAAAAGACGCGCAGATTCCTCCGAGGTCGTCCTCGGACGCTCGGAGGGTGCCTTTGTGAAGCCGCCACCAAAGTTTTTGTGTAAAGGGAACGTTGATAAACCCTTAAGTTTTTTTTTGTTTGTAAAGGGAAACGATAATAAAACCCTTTAGACGATGAGGATAAGGATTAGGTCATCGCAACCATTGTCGGGTTCGGGAGTCGGTTACGCGAGGGGAAGGTATTAGCACCCCTCACGTCCGTTGTACTCAACGGGAACCTTCTATTTGGTTAAGACTTGAATTGCTTTTTAATACTTTGCGTTCATGTTCATTTATGCTAAAAATATAATAAGGGGGGGAAAGAGATAAAAACAAACGAAAAGAGAAAAAAAGTTTTTTTATTATTGTTGTGCTTGACAAGATGTCGATCTTGCTCCTACGTATCTCCCGGTAGTCGGAGAATTCAAAGCATACGTAGTTCTTTGGTAGAAAAACGTATGTGTGTTGGTTAATTTTAATTGGACGATGTCTTAACCGAATTCTTGCGATTAAACGTAGCTTGTATGCTCGCACTTGGAGACTTATTAAGCGTTCGTTCACGAATCACATTAGAATTGTTAAAAGTTACGTCCGTTAGGGTAGAGGGTTGAATTGGTCGCTATGGGACCAAGGGAGGTGCAATGGACTCATATAAGTCAAACATTGACCGAGTGGACTCCAAAGAGTCGGGCGATCGTTCGATTGATCCACTGAGATCAAGAACGGGTACAATGGACTCGGACGAGTCGAACATTGACCGAGTGGACTCTAACGAGTCGAGGGGTTGAGTCTAATGGCCAACGGGGGACCAAAAGGCTTGGATTGACCACAAGGGGCCAAGATTTGGTTTGGTTAGGGTTGTACATATTAAAAGGGAATGACGATTGTCCGAGCGACGAGACATACGTCACGCGTTCGTACAATCGGGGCGATGGAGAGACATACGTCACACCATCCCTTTTTCATTCATGTTTTTGGATTGAATTCTTTAGAAATCCCAAGGTAAGTCAAAACATTTGGTTTGAAAACCCAAAATGGGAAGGTTTAGCAAATTTGCTAGAAAACGCGCAAGTTCGTCTCATTTTGCGAAAATGCGCACATTACCGGTGTATGTTCATTTTTGAGTTTTGAATATCATGAACAATATTTATTGCTCAAGTTTAGATTGAAAAGCTGAACATAGCTTGTTGGTTCATGTGGTTTTGAAAGTTTGGGAACATAACTTGCTTTGCAAGCTATCCACAAAATGGTTATACAAACTTGTGATTTGCCAAAATTAAGCAAAAACCTTGTTATGATTTGAAGAACGTGGGTTTAAAAACTCTTTGGTTCTGAGCTCTGGGGCTAGAACCTCAAAAATTGGTTGTTTTGACACAAAAACTCAGGTTCTGAGTTCTGTCATGGTCGCACTGCGACCATGACTTCGCACTGCGAAGCATGCGAAATTTTGGGTTCAGAAGCTGTTTCTGAACATTTGTTCAGAAACAACTTCTGAACACACTCAAAACCTTATATATGGGTGAAAAGCTTTGAGTTTTTGGGATGAAAAAGGTTGTACAAACCAATTTTGATGTTTTGAAAACCTTGGGATTTCTTTGAAATTCAAAAGGGGTTTTTTAGGACCAAAAGGTTTTGAGCCAAAATAGCTATGCAAACACAATTAGAAATGCAAGATAAAGAGCTTAGTAACTTACAGAACTCCTTAGCAAAGCTCCAGCTGCACTTGGCTTGATTTGGTTGAAGGCTTTCACAAAGGTTTGAAGATTTGTGATGAACTGAACTTTTGAAAGCTTTGTGTGGATGGATTGTTTCTGGTTATTTGTGGAGATTTGTAGGTTGAAATGAGTAGAGTTTCTGCTCTTTGAATGTTGTGTTTTCTGTCTAATTGTGTGTGTTTGTAACCTTGGGCATTGCCTTGTATTTATAGGCCAAAATCAAATCTTTGTCATCATTACACAATCCCTTGATTCAGCTGATTTGTGGCCAAGATCAAGCTGAATCCCTTTGCATTAAATGCTAATGGATAGAGGCAACCCTGCCTTGTGCCAAGGGGCAAGTTCCAGCTTGATTTCAGCCACAAATTCAACCTATTCTAGAAGGTAATGATGAAGAACAAAGCTGATTTGCAAATGGCTAATGCTTGGGGATCAATCCTTGCAATCTCAATGGTTGGTCAATAAAAACGTGCACTGTATTGTGCAGAGATTGAGGGATGAAAAGGCTAAAATTGGCTGGTGTGAGAGGGTGAAAAGCTGCTGCAAAACAGAGTAGGCACTCATGGCTTTTCAAGTGAGAAAATCCAGCTGGTTTGACTGGTTTTTGGGGCAGCAAGCAGGAGGAAAGTCCTCAAGCAGGTGGCTGGCAACCTTGTGGTGGTTAGCAGGTCACCTGGGAGGGGCTAGAGCTGCCCAAGGGCAAGCCCACTTGCTTGTCACATGCTAGGTTGGAAGAAAAAGCTTCTAACCTTGGCATTAATGGCAAGTCTTTCAACTCTGGCTTTGCTTGGCCCAATTGGCCATGAATGCTACTTAAAATAATTATGGAAGTGATGTGCAACAAAATCTGGAATTAAATCCAAGAAACCAAAAATCTGCAGAAAAATCGCAGACTTCGCAGTGCGAAGTGAGCTTCGCATTGCGAAGTCCTCAATTTTGAAAAGTTGACTTTTCTGTTGACTTTTGTTGACTTTTGACTTTTTCCCCTCTTTGATTTTTTTTTTGATTTTTGGTTTTAAAATGCGTAGGACAAAATTAGGGTACTACAGGAATAAATTGTGGATTAAGAGAATTATCTGGACAATGAAGCTAACCACTCAAGTGTGGTCTTTGAGCATGAAACGCAAGTAAGATTTACCCCGGCAGATCAGCCGCATCTCCCGAACCATAAATGCTAGATTTGAGAATTAAGAAAGGAAGTTGGTATGCAACCTAAGAACTAAGGTGGAGGAATAAGTGTTGATAATAGGACCCGTTGCATATCGAGGCGTGAATAAGATATTCATATGTGTTCTATTAGTAAGAATATTGGAAATAAGCTAAGCTTAACTGAAATTTTATTCGACATAAGATGTATATTAAATGGCCAGTCATCGGGATTTAGTGAACTGATGGACGAATAAAGTTGAATTTCCTCGATTGGATGAAGAAGGCAAGTCCAAGATGACACAAGATTATAGTAGACCAGTTTTAGAGGATAATCAGAAATTTTAGCCGAGAAATTATATTGAGACTGTATTATACCAAAGGTTAAGATGGTGGTTAATGCTAGTGAGTTTTAAGTTTTCAACTGATGAGTTTTCCTCCACGATTATCCTAGAAGCTTAAAGAGGTCACCTCGTGTTGATAAGTTCCGAAGGCGGTAATAAGGTATAGTTTTCGGATTGTTCAACCATATACAGAATTATTCAAGTGCTAAGATCAAGATTTGAATTGTGAATGCAATAACGAGTTGTTGAATGAAACAAAGATAATGATGAGGTTTTGAAGTTCAAGATCAACTAACCGGAGGGATTCGAAGGTAGTTTAAGAGGTAAGGTAAAACCATAGAGACCATAATTGTCTCGGATGAATTATGGGTATGAATTCTTATGGATAAAGATAGAACGATTGGTAATGGGACTCAAGCCCTCAGTAGATTCAATATATGTAAAAGATGTGAACTTAAGTTGTCTTAAACAAGCTTTCAGTCGGGTTACGCAATGTTTTAGTGATTATACATAAGGGACTGGCCAAGAGAATCAACGAACGTAAGATGAATCTACTGTGATAGCTACAAGTCATTAAGGAACAAGTCGGCCAGAGATTTTGATAATGGTGTATTACCCCTACTCCAAAGTGTTCTGTTAGATCAGAGTTGCGCAGCGGAAAAGTAATTCCAGGATGAGTTAATAAACAATTCTAAACTGAAGCTTAGAGAGCAAGGATGCTTGTGTAGTCCTTGTCAGGTGAACCACAGAATATCAGTGAGCAGTGACGACTCGAACTTGTTATAAGTTCTAGAAGGAAATTTTTTTTTAAAAGTTAAGTCGAGCGATATTTCAAACCTTGAAATACAAGAGAAATGGAAATCGAAGCAGTTTAGGATTCTGTGATAAGAATGAGAAGAATATGCTTTTAGCACAATGAGTCTAGAGCCAAGGAAGTCAACGCTAATACCGTAAAATTAGCTAATTTAGCCCAGTAACTTTAGGTGGACTTGAAGAGAAATGTTTAGTAAAAAGGATCAAGCATAAGGCAACATCAAAAAGGTTGCACTTGCAGGATGATACTTTGAAATTGAAGCGTTGATCAGAAACGTCAATGCTGTGACATATGAGTTTAATCCATGATGTACCTATAATTTGTCAACATGTCACAAGTACCAAGTTATGTTAGTATATATATACTTAACAGACAATACTTAAACTACTCAGATAGTAGTGTAGCAGATTTTCAGTTATGTGACGTGTTTTGGTAAAAGTGGTACGCAATCAGGAATGTTTAAATATGAAGGTTTTTACCAGAACAGAATTGTTGATATCATCATATTTTAGCAGAAGAGTTCGGAATTATCGTACTTAATGTTCATCAGTAAAAGAAGAAGAACTTTCATGCAGATTACAGGTCATTCGTAGTCTACAGTAAAGAGCTACGTAAGTTCAGGTTTTGATTTAAGGATTTAAAGTGTGCTATTTTGGTAGCAATCAAGTAGAGCTTCTTTTGAAAACAAGGATCTTGGACTCGACGTTCAGAATGAGAAAATAAGTTTACGATGCTGAGAGAATGTAACCATAATCTATGTTATGGGTTGTTGTACACTTAAGAAATAAACACGAGTAACAATGGCGGGGCAAACCTGGCAAGCCAGTTGAAAGGCAAATCCCGGAAGTTACAAGATAAGTTAAGAGTAAGAAAGATTCCCAAATGATGTGATAAAGTCTCCAATATGTTAAGATTAGGAATGATGTCCCTTCAGTCGGACAAGGATGAGATGATGTATTGTGTATCCATCCGTAGTGTACACGTGTTCGATTATGTATGTAAATTATATGCTATGAAATCTACCATGTGGTGTTATGTGAGATGATTACTACTCATCACTCGGACTAAACTTCTATGGGTTTGGATTTACCAATATAGAAAATATTTATGCTACGGCCAGAATTCGAGAATAGTAGTGACAAGAAAGATATGAGATTAGTAAACTCCAAGTAATAAGGAATGATTTCTAAGTTATTAAGGTAAGCGATGTCGTCGTAGGAGACGAAAGATAAAGATAATAATTCATGGGAAATAAATGCAGTGCAAGAAATCCACTGAAGAGTGGGAATATTTGAGGAGGATAAGATTATCCGGTAAAGTATTTGAGATTTAGAGACCTTAAGTTGGTTTGCAAGAAGTGTTTGCACCAGGATCAAAGTCAAGTGAATTAGATATAAGGATTCAGATAACTTTACATCTTACTACATAAGAATTGTACAATTTCGCCAGGAGCATTTTAGTTAAAGGAAAAGTTGTCGGGTATATTCGACGTATAGAATTGGAAATCCAAGGGATTCCGATAAGCAAGACAAACTAGAGTTTCGGGCAATTAGAGGAAGTAGTGTGAGAGATTCTTTCATGTATGTTAGTGGATTCTAAATTTCGAGGACGAAATTTCTTTAAGGGGGGTAGATTGTAACATCCCACCTAAGACTCGAATATTTGTTAATATTGAGACGATGTATCAGAAATGTTGAGCAAAGGACAATTTGGTAAATTGTCAGTTAATGGGCCTATTTTTATGGTAAGCATGATAACCCGCTTTTAAGTATCAGTTATCAATGTTAGAAGCTTGGGAAGCAAGCAAGACAAATAAGGGATTAAGAGGAATGGCGTTTTTGTAATTATTGTTAAGGGGGAGATTATTTTGAAATGGAACAAGATATTTATCTCTTGTTTGTCCATTTCCTCCCCATTCTTTCCCAAAATCAGATTTTGCTCTCTCCCCACTTCATCTCTCACGCCCCATCTCATTCACCATCATTCATCCAAACCTCAATCAAAGCCCTAGTGAGAAATACTTGCAAGGAAGATTGAGTAAGAAGCTAGCACAAGAAGAAGAAAAGAGGAACAAGGAAGAACAAGGGAAGAGTTAGATTGGAGCAAGCTAGGACTTTGATTTCAGGACTTAATCAGCACCATTTGAGGTTGAGGTGAGCTCCCTAGGGGTTTTAGAACCCACTTTGTAAGTTTTGTAGAGTTTTGTTCATTTTGAGCTAAGTTTAGAAATTGTGCTTTAATCTCTTATGCTTACCAATTCCTTGATTATTCATGTTTTAAATTGTTAATTTGTGTTGGAAATTCATTCCTTATACTGTTGGATTGCCTGGGTATCCTTTAATGTGTCAAAATGGTGGAAAATCATACTTTTAGCAGGTTTTTGAACTGATATTTTCGCCGGGCGAGCTCGGGGCGAACGAGCAGTTACTGTTTGGCAGGTCCTCACTGCCTATTTTCGCCCCCACCTCGCCTCAGGGTCGCCTAGCGAAATTAGACAGGCAGCATTTGTCTGTTCTGTTTTGTTCTAGGTGCTGTGTACGTGTTCGGCGAGGCTTTTTAGTAACTGTTTTCAAGTAAACTTTATTTTCCAAGATAAACACCATTCTTGACATGTTCAAAGGATTACTCAACATTTAGGGAATGAATGATTGGACAAGGAATTTGGTAAAGCACTAGGAATGCAGAGTAAAGTTATTTAAGCTATGGAATCTTTCCAATAACCAAGCAACGACATATGAGAACGATATGTCTAGAACCTTGAATAGGTTAACAGGAATAGAATTAAGTTAAGGGTAGTTTATCAGGATTCCCTTAACCAGGCAGACTACAGGATACCTTAGTCAGTGGGATTTAATACCCTCGAATCAGGCATAGTTACAGGTTATCAGGACGTGCCTCAATGCTCACGTCAGAGTGACATTGGGGGAAACACGTATCAGTTTTATCAGGATATGAATATTTATATAACAGGAATAATAATTAATAATCAGGACAAGCTTTGTGTCTTCTGTTCTCTCGACCAGTTAGAGAGAACAGGGGGTTTCAGCATTGCTGAAACGGGCAGGAACTTTCCGTGAGGATAACCACACAGAGTTACAGTGTGTCTCCTGTGCTCTCGACCAGTTAGAGAGGACGGGGGGTTCCAGATGGAACGGGCAGGAATCTTCCGCGAGGATAACCACACACTTAGGCAAGAGGAGTCCGGTGTTAGCCTGATATGATAGGATTTTCACCGGTTATCAGGGGAATGTGCTTCGGGGTTACTCCACCCGGGGGCATTCCGTAAAATGAACCCAGATAATATTGTTTGTTCAACGCTAACAGCTAACATAAAGACATTTATCAGTTGATTATATTATTATGTTATCAGGCAGAGAATAGTTATCAGAAAAGTATCAGGTATCAGTTATCAGGCGGTGATCCTAGGTTTCCCCTCGATCACCCAGTTATCAGGACATAGTTTAGATCTCAGGACTTTTCAGTATCAGACTCAGATAGTGATCCTAGGTTTTCCCTTGATCACTAGTTTAGCAGGATGTAGTCCAGTTTATGACTACACAGTTTAGCAGGACAGTCAGGTAGCCCTCTATGGGTAAGGTTAAGACTTGGCGATCATAGGTATCCCCAAGATTGCCGAGGTAGGCACGGCGACCCTAGGTACCCCGAGGTTGCCAGCAGTAGGTAGGGTAGGAGCTCACTGAGACATTATGTCTCATCCCTATCCTTCTGGTGCAGGTTTTCAGGTAGCCACGTGGTTTTCTGATGGAGATCTTCATGAAGATGCTGGATGGAGTGCAGTTGCTCGTCAAGGACACGCACAGGAGGCTGACAAATGGTATATATGTATATAGAAGTGTATGCTATGAATTTGGATAATTGTATAACGAGCCAACTTGTACTCATTCAGTTGTATGTATTATTGTTATTATTATTGAAAAATTTAATGTACCCAGTATCAGATTAATACGCATGCTAAATATTCTAGATAATTTAGTATGGGTGTTACAGTCATATTCACCCGATTTAAAAAGTGCTTTTCTGTACTAGTGAATTCACCACATTCAACATATTAAATCATCTCCATGTCATAATCATAATAACGACATGCTTTCATTCCATCTCTTTCACCTAGTTTACAATCCATTCTTAAACAAAACAAGGTGTCATTAACGCATCACTAATTAACTCATCCCCATCTCACATTTTCATCATGTTTCATCATCATTCACGCATCATTAGTCAATTAACAAGTTTACATCTAACTCATAGCTCAATTAAAGATAAATCACAAGTTCATTCACACTCTTTCCATTCTAAGTTAGCTTTAATCATACACCATGTTAATCAACCATACTCATCACAATTAAACTCCTATTAATCAAATTTAGGGGTTTGAGACCCATTCATATGCATTGGATACCTTAAAAGGTCGCAAAAATTGGAGTTTCCCTACATAGTAGGGGCGCACGGTCGTGCCACATGTGCGCACGGTCGTGCGTCCCAATGTCAAATACACTGCACGGTCCGTGCCACAGGGGCGCACGGTCGTGCGGTCCTGTCAGGACAGCAAACTCCGATTTTTCGCGTTTATATATATGTGGACGGAGGGAGTATTAAATTATTTGTCATTTTTATAATACCAATACAACATTTATTATTCTTTTCTACTAACATACTTTTATTTATTGTATTTCAATCATCTAACTACTCAACTAACTATAATTAATAAAAATATTATAGTAAATTAAACATATTTTACCATTAAAATCATTATCACTTTTCATTTCCTTAATGTCCGTATATAACTCAAAATCTTTATCTTTATAATACTAAATGTTAGGTAGTCTTGACCTAACTCTATGACTAACCCTAATTTTTGGTTTTGAAAAAAATTTATGAAAACAAATTTTTGCCAAGAGTTGAACCGTGCACCAAATGCTATCATAACACATGTTTTACCACTCGACCACCTAAGTTTCTGCTGAAATAATCTTGCTTCCAAAATTAATATGCAACATTTATGTCATTTTCTCATTTCTTCTCTCTTCCACATTTTTTCCCTATACTAATGAATTAAAATTATAATTAATTAAATTGAAGCATCACTCCCTCCACGTTTCTATTATAGAACCACTACTGATGTTTTTTATGGCATGTGATTGCTTCAATGTTATGTATTCAACACAAATATATGTCCTCTTTCTATTAATCTCACAATCCCTAAATAATTTCTCACTCACTTTTATCTCTCTCACCATCATACAATTGAATCTAATAACCATAATCCCTCCCTTTTTGACGCACCTAATTAATTTTTATGAAAAAAAAGGTCTGCAAGGAATTGAATCAGGTAACACATGAAAATGTCATTTTTTTTAAAAGCCACCAACACCATTGCAATTCATTTTTTGAAAGCAGTTCCTTTTCATTATTAGTGATTCCTTTTCATTATTATTTTTTCTTTCAATTACCACATAACGATTCCTTTTTATTATTTTTTTTTCTTTCGGTTACCACATAGCAGTTCCTTTTCATTATTTTTTTCCTTTCGATTACCACATAGCAGTTTCTTTTCCTTTTCAATTTTATAGATTTAACAGCTTTTGCGGTTATGAACAATTTCTTGGTGCAGACTTTTGTATATTTTTTTTCTTTTTGATTTGTCATTTTTATTGCAGTCCATATTTTGTTTTTGTTGCTTTTTGAGGTAGTTTGATAACATAATACTGAATGTAACTATAAAAGTAATAATATAGTCAATTTGATAGTTATATATGAAACTCTACAAAACCCGTGCATGTTAAAGTCTAGTGATACCTAATTTGAGAGGGAGGGAGTGACATATTAGGTGGCCACTCTTCAAAGGGAAACCCTTTGCCTATCATAAATAAATGCCACCAAATTCATGAGTCATGAATGACTCGTTCATAGGTTCCCGTGTTAACTGTACGATGTAATCCCTAACCCTTTCGAGTAAAACCCTTCGACTTGACCATCTTTACGCTTATGCTTTCAAGTGCCTAATTCATTTTTTTTTTTTGGTTAGTTCCTCGATTTTCACTTCAATTTTTTTTATTTCATCCTTTTCTTCCATCTATTTCATTAAATTGTTTATTACCATCGCATGAAACTGAGCTTTCAAAGGTTTAAGTTAGATTTCATATATTTACCAAATTTTACAAAATTCCACCCTCTTGAGTTTTTGCAAAAATGTTATTGTTGTTAAATTCCTAAATTGGATGAAAGAGTTGATGTTGAAATTGAGAGCACCCATAAACCTAATGCGTTAGGTTTTTGATGAAGATATGATGTCCAACTCACTTGTATGGTTGCCGTTAGTCCAATGTGATGATCCAACCCAATGAGGCTTCCGCTCGTGGCCCAACAGTTATACCAAAACGTTATACTGTGCTCGTGCAAAATTATGACAATATGTAAAACCATTCTTGTATGGTAATCACAACATGAATAATTTTGAATTTATAAGAGTAACTGATGTGCTGTTTTTTTTTATTTAGGCTAAAAATGACGGACGTGGAGTCGGATAGGATTAGTTGCTTACCCAATCATCTACAAGATCATATTCTCTCATACTTGACAATCAAGGAAGCAGGGGGAACAAGTGTTTTATCGAGCAAATGGAGGAAGAAATGGTCCAACCAACCAGATCTTGTGTTTGATAGACAATGTGTATCGGCTGCAGCTTCCGAAGACCCTTCAGTTATCGAGGGCAAGTTTTTGAGAATCATTGATTATGTACTTTTACTTCATTCAGGGCCAATCAACAAGTTCGAGGTCACTGACTCCGGTTGTCATCTCCTTGGTGTGAACTCTATGGCTGATGTTGATCGGTGGATTCTTCATCTAATCGGAAGGTCTATTAAAGAGCTTGTGTTGAACATTTGGTTAGAGGAACACTATAAGATACCTTGGTGCTTATTTTCATATCAAAGTTTACATCATTTAAAATTAAGTCATTGTTGGCTGAAACCCCCAACGATGTTTAAAGGCTTCAGTAACTTGGAAAGTCTTGTTCTACACGATGTTTTAATGACTCAAGATGCCTTTGAAAACTTGATATCTGGCTGCCCTAAGCTTGAAAAATTAATATTGACATCAGTTCATGGTTTCACTCAGTTTAATATTCACGCACCAAATCTCGAGTCATTTCACATCTGTGGTAAATTTGAGGGCATCAGCTTTGACAACACTTTGCAATTAGCTGTGGTACACCTTGAATTATGTTCTTATTTGAACTCCGAAAACAATCATAGTAATTTGTTCAAATTTTTCGATCATCTACCTCACGTAGAGAGACTACTGATTGTTGACTATTCTTTGAAGGTATAATTCTCAAGCCTATGAATGTTGAATTTAAGTGTAGTAGTGACTCATCTAATGCTAGTATTAAAACATTATATTCTGATTAAAGCAATTCTTCTGTTTTGCTTTAGTATTTGGCTGCAGGTATTGTGCCAGCAGAGCTTCCTACACCTTGTATTGATCTAAGTTCTCTTCTTTTGGAAATAAATTTCGATGACTTGAGGGAAATTTTGGTTGTTCTTTGCTTGCTCAAAAACTCACCTAATCTTCAAAAATTAAGAATGATTGTGAGTACTCATTTACTTTGGCTTGATTTTGCTTTTCTTTCTGATTTATGGTTGCACTTACACTTGCACATCCTGTTTTGGTTTCTATGTGAAGTTACTAAGCTCTAGAATTTGCAAACAATTTTTGCTTTAGGCATTTGTCTAGTGTCTAGTCTTGGAAATTTGTTTCTAAAACTTAGACATGTGAGTTACGATTCCTAACAGAAGCTATGAATAGTTTCAATTTTTATGGAGTTTGTTACATAATTAGAGTCCCATAAATTACACTCGTGTACCTCATTTTCATATTTTATTAATCAAAACATTATTACCTTCAGAGTTTTGATATGCTCTATATCTCTCTTAGATATACGACCCTTCCTCTCCTTCTCATCCATGAATTTGTAACAATTGCATGTAGGCATGTCTTGAGAAGCAGACCGACCTTTTAACCCGTCTCCAATTGTCTGGAAGATATCTTTTCAGGGCCAACCATGCCCCTCAGTGTGCAATATGTGGTGATAGAAGACATCTCTGGTACTAAATCTGAATTAGATTTCATTAGATTTCTACTTCAATATTCTCCTGTTCTAGAAAAGATGATTGTGAAGCCTGTTAAAAACGTCGAACCCGAGTTGATGACAGAACTAATCAGGTTCAGGAGAGCGTCAGAACAAGCTGAAGTTATTTACCAAGGGAAAGACTCATCATAGTATTTTTTATTCTCACATCATCTTATGAGTGACAAACATTTTAATTTTTTAATGACTGAAGTAAAACTTTTTAATAATGTGGAAACTTATGAGTGACAAACATTTTACTTTTTTATATTAATAGTACATATAAATTGAATATGTACTTATTATTTACAGCAAAGTAAAATCAACAAGATGCATCAACCCAAATAAAAGCTATAAATTATAATTTAGAGCATATCAAACGAACGAGGGAAGGAAATATTTCAAAACATTTGAAACAATTTCCCTTGTGAGTTTTATTCCCATTTCTAATGCTCCAAGACAAGTTCAACCAATTATGAAATATTAGACATTTTATAGAGAGTTGTATTCGTTATTGATTTCTATGCTTCAAATCAGTATAGAAATCAAAGTTTTGCTTCTGCTACCGTTCATTATCAACATGTGATCACATATCATTGCATTATCTGATGCGCTGATGTTATTAAAAAAAAAAAACTGATTTTCTGATATAGCTTTGCTATTGTTCTCTTAAATAGAGTACATATATACCAGTTTCCCTAGATCAGTACATAAGTGCATTTACCATTGTAAATTTATAAAGTGATGATTAATATGTAAAGTGTGCATTACTATTATGAACCTCAAAGTTTATAAGTTGAAGTACTCTATGCTAATTACTGAATCACAATTCGAATATTATTCAATTGTAGCCACAATCTTGATCTTTTGTTCTAATAGTTCGATAGTACAACCTTATATTCACTGAGAGTTATTTAAGGTATTAGGTATCCCTAATAAGTACACAGTTAATATAAGTTGTCAGTAGAACATCAAAACATGTGATATTTCAAGTAAACATTCTCTTTAGACATATATACTTAACTCATCCTTTAACATGTAAGTGTTGCATATATGTCACAAAAGAAAACAACAACAATCAAATTATATAAAGAATTGTCAAAGTATGAAATCCAATCCACATTATATTGACTAGCGAAAAGACGGGCACTCACGTGCCCTTCTTTCTGCTTTTTTTATTACACTAACGCGTGTAGATTATCAATGATATTTAATAGAAATTTTTGTGTAAATTACAAACGATATTATATATATATATATATATATATATATATATATATATATATATATATATATATATATATATATATTTGTGACTTTCAAATGTAACAAACTCAACAAACAATATTTATTTTTTTCAATGACAACAATAATATAACAAATATAATAAAAATTCTTATCTTTTTTAATAACACCAACAATATAGCATTATTATAAGAAAATTTGTTTAATGATATAATTGGAATAACAAAAAATTCAGCCCAAAATCCTTCCAAAATGAGCTATTTTCTTTATATATAGTATAGATTCAAAATTCAAATTCATTGCAGCAAAATCTTAACTAATAAGTGACGAAATTTAAATTGATGCAACATACTCCAAACCAATAAACCAAATAAAAAATAAAACCGCAATAGTGGAATTGTTCCGAATAGCTTTCTTCAATGTTAGTTTCATTAGCTTCAGGTGCTGAAACACCAAGCTTGATTGTTGTAGCCTAAAAAATTCAGCAAGCCCAACAAAGACATCCCATCTCCTCATATATCATTCATACTCAATAGTGCAGTCTCATTTGTTTCTGTTGGAACAAAATGTGTATGAACAACTCTCTTTTGGGTTTTGATGATAACAAAGTGTTAAAAAGAAAATTGGTATTGCTGATGCTTTGTTCTAAGGGTGCAGTACCATGTTTTTAATGTTGGTAATTAATATTGGTTTTGGAAGAACAAGCTAAGAGCAAGAAAGAAAGCATTGAAGCCTTTGTTGCAAGTCTGAAGCAAAACTGGGTCTGAAGCAGCTTCTGAAGACTGAGTCTGAAGACTGCGTCTGAAGGGTGCTTCTGAAGGCAGAGTCTGAAGACTGCGTCTGAAGGGTGCTTCTGAAGGCTGAGTCTGAAGGTCAACGTCTGAAGGCTGAGTCTGAAGGTCAACATCTGAAGGCTGAGTCTGAAGGTCAACAAAAGTCAACGTCTGAAGGGAGCATCTGATGAACAGTGCTTCTGAAGGGTGAGTCTAAAGACCTGAGTCTGAAGACCTGCTTCTGATGAACAGTGTCTGAGAAGCTTTTGAAGTCTGACGTGGAAAGAAAAGCAACTGTCTTTGTCAGCATTTAATGTCTGCAATGTCAGAACAACTCCAATGGAACAGTTGTCTCCTTGGCCAAAACATTCCCCAATTTTTAAGGAAAAGATTCAAAAATGCGTGCTCTGTTTCTGCTCAGTTTCAGCACACATTTTCAGCTAACCTAGCTTCCAATTGCAACGGCTCTTTGCTGGATTTATGGGCAATTCTCAACAGCTATCTTTTGCTCTATAAAAGGGTGAAGATTTGAAGAAGAAAATTGCTAAGACTCTTGAAACAAAAGATTGATATTCGTGCTCTGTTTTGCTGCCAATATTTGAAAGTCACAAAAACTCCTAGGAATTCTTACAATAGTTTTCATCTTAGAATTTCTTAAGTGTTGAGTCTTATACCTGAGTTGTATTAAGTGAACACCTCTGATATTTGATCAAGTGTTCAATTTAAACTTCTTTATTTGTAAATCAGTTTGAACCAAAGTCTCAGTCTGCGTACTGAGCAATCTGAAGTCTCGTTACTTAGTGTTCTGAGCAATTAGAAGTCTCTTAGCTTTGTGCTTTGAGCAGAGAAGTCTCTTTACTTTGTGTATTGAGCATTGGAAGTCTCTTGACTTAGTGTCTTGAGCATTAGAAGTCTCTTACTAGGTGTTTGAGCATTGAAGTCTCATTACTTTGTGTTCTGAGCAATTGTAATCAGTTTGATTATAGTTAAATCTCCTGTAAGTGACAGGGGGACTAGACTACTTCCAACTTGTGGAAGGAACTAGTATAAAAACATTGTGTGTCTCTCTTTCCCTTTCTCTTCTCTATTTTAATCCGCTGCATAAACACTCTGAAAAAGGTTCAGAATCAACTTCTGAACTTAACCAAAGTTTTGAGAAAGAAAAAGAATTTTAAAACAGCCCACACACAATTCAACCCCCCCTTCTTGTGTGTTTTTCTCACCTTCAAATTTGGTATCAGAGCTCCGGTTCTGATATTAAATCACTTAACAGTGAGTCACTGAGATCCTGAGAAAAACATGTCATCCAGTAGTTCACCTCCACCCTCTCCCAGAAATCAAAGAGGTACTGGTACTTCTGTATCATATGACTATGGTACAGAGGAAAGAGAATCTTGATCACACAATAAACCCCCAATGTTTACTGGTGATCCAGAAATGTTCTCATGGTGGAAGAGCAAGATGTACAGCCACATCATTGGTATTGATGATTCATTATGGGATATAATAGAAGATGGAATCTCTATTCTAGTTGATGAAGAAGGTGTAGCTGTCAACAGAAGAGGATTGAGTGATGCTGAAGGAAGATATACAGAAAGCATCATAATGTGAGAGGAATTATTGTGGATTCTCTACCTCACACTGAGTACCAGAAGCTGAGTGAAAAATCTACAGCCAAAACCATTTTCAAATCCCTCTGCTCTAACTATGAAGGTAACAAAAAAGTTAGAGAAGCAAAGGCTAATATTCTTGTTCAGCAATATGAACTGTTCAGAATGAAAGAGGATGAAAATATTGAGACTATGTTCTCAAGATTTCAGACTCTGGTTTCTGGACTTCAGATTCTGAAGAAGAGTTATACCACTGCTGATCATGTGAACAAAATTCTAAGAAGTCTGCCATCTAAATGGAGACCCAAAGTAACTGCTATTGAGGAAGCTAAAGATCTAAATACTTTAAGTATTGAAGATCTTATAAGCTCCCTCAATTGCATGAACTGGGACTTAATGAAGATGATTCTGTTAGAGAGCCTAAATCAATAGCACTAAAATCCAAAAGAAAGTCTGTTAAAGCTCTAAAAGCTATTGAATCTGAAGAAGAATTTCCTGAGGGAAATTCTGAAGAAGATTCAGATGCTGAAGAGCTTGCAATGCTTTCCAAAAGAATTCAGTACTTAATGAATAGAAAGAAGAAATTCTCTAACAGAAGCAGCAACTTTAAAGGATCTGGTTCAAAGAGGGAAAATCAAAAGGACTGCTACAATTGCGAGAAACCTGGTCATTTTATTGCTGACTGTCCTGAACTTCAGAAGGACAAGTCAAATGAAAAGTCAAAGAAGACCAGTTCTAAAAGCAACTTCAGAAACAAACTCAAGAAGAGTCTTATGGCAACATGGGATGATCTTGACAATGATTCTGAGTCTGATGACGAAGAGGAAGCAAACCTGGCTTTAATGGCAACAACTTTCTCTGATGCTGAATCATGTTCAGACTCTGATGATGAAGATGAGGTATACTCTGAACTTACAAGATCTGAACTGATTGAAACAGTTAAAGATCTTATGAGCCACCTCAAAAGCAAGTTAGGTGAATTAAAATCTTTGAAAAATAAACATAACTTGCTGAATGAGGAAAATCTCAAACTTCAGAATCAAATCATTGAGATTGATGAAGAAGTTAGAGAACTTAGAGATGAAGCTCATAAGAAACCTGAAGAAATTCCAAATGAACATGAAATTGCTCTTCAGGACTTTATTTTAACTAGAATCAATAGAAGTAAGGTTGCTTCTATGATTTATAGCATTTACAGAAACCAAGGTGAAGGCATTGGTTTTAAAAATGATTCATTCAATCTTTCAAATGAATCAAAAATATCAACTTGTTCTGAAAATATTTTGAAAGGCACTGAGGTGTGCTTTGTGCCTGCTTCTGACAGTTCTGAGAAACTGAGTTTAGCAGAAACTGAGACTGCAGAGTCTGATGTTCTGAATTGCTCAGACTCTAAAGCTTCTGAGCCTAAGGAAAAGATGATGGCAGATGTTAAAACCTTGCCAAAGTCTCAACCAAAAGGTCCTAAGCCTAAGAGTATGAGAAAATCAGACTCTAAACCTGAAAATGTTCAGAGTCTGAAGATTTTAGAACCTGAAACCAGTAAGTCTCAGAGTCTGAAGAATTCAAACTCAAATTTTACTAAGACTGGGTTCATGAAAACTTCAAAAACTACTAAACCAGTCTATACAAAACATTTTCAATCTCAGAATGTCAGGCAAACCAAGCAAAAGAAAGCCAAACTGTCATCTGTTTCTGATTGTTTTAAGAAAGGTCAATCTGAAGTTTGCCTTGTGTCAGGAGTTAACAAAACTAGAGTTCTGAAGAAATCAGAACCAAAGTGTTCAATGGTTCAGACTCTAAACAACTCAGAACCAAAGACTCTCAAGTCTCAGGTTCTGAAGAAATTTGAGTCAAAACCATTGAGAACTCAGGTTCTGAAGAACTCAGTTTCAAAAACTAAGACTTATTCAAGATTTAAGGATTCATATCCAAGATATCTGAACAAGTCTGAGTTCTATAACTCCAGACATAAGGTGCAAAAGGCTAAACCTTCCAGGACTAACCATAAAGGACCCATGAAAATCTGGGTACCTAAGTCTGAGATAATTTCTGTTGCAGATAAGCTTGTCATCCAAAGAAAAGGAAAAATCCTGGTACCTGGACAGTGGCTGCTCGCGTCACATGACAGGAGACAAGTCTATGTTCCAAACCCATAGCATGAAAGAGGGAGGAACTGTGGGGTTTGGAGGAAATCAGAAAGGAAGGATCATTGGTACTAGTAAGATAGGTAATTCTTCCCTGTCCATTGATGATGTTTGGCTGGTAGATGGACTTAGACATAATTTACTTAGCATAAGTCAATTATGTGACAGTAATTATGAAGTCCTGTTTAATAAGAACACCTGTACTGTAATCAACAACAAAGTTAAATCTGTTGTGTTCAAAGGAAAAAGGAAAAACAATGTTTATAAAATCAATTTTTCAGAACTGGTTCAGCAGAAGGTAGTTTGCCTTCTATCTGTGAGTGATGAGAAATGGGTATTGAAGGTGAGAAAAGCACACACAAGAAGGGGGAGGGGGGTTGAATTGTGTGACTCAAAAACTTGGATCTTTTCTTTGCCTTCTCAAAAACTTAAGTCAAGTTCAGAATCTGATATGAATCAGTTCTGAACTATTTTCTCAGAGTTATGCAGCGGTTATAAAAGTAAATAGAGAAGGGAAGAGAGACACACAGAGTTTTATACTGGTTCCTTCTCAATGTGAGAAGTAGTCCAGTCCCCTTGTTTTCCAACAAGAGAGTTCCACTATAATCAGCTGATTACAAATGCTCAACCACTAAGGAAGAGACTTCCAGTTGCTCAACCACCAAGGAAGAGGCTTCTAATGCTCAACCACAAAGGAAGAGGCTTCCATTGCTCAAGACACTAAGTGAAGAGACTTCCCAATGCTCAAGACACTAAGTCAAGAGACTTCCCAATGCTCAAGACACTAAGTCAAGAGACTTCTGACTCAGACCACAAAGGAATGAGGTTTACAATTGCTCAGTATACAGACTGAGACTTTAGGGACCAAACTGGTTTACAAATAAATTTGTTTGGGTTGAACACTTGATAAAATATCAGAGGTGTTCTCTTAATACAACACAGGTTACGACTCTTAACCTTAAGAAATTCTAAGTTACAGAACTAAAGAATTTCTAAGAGATTTTGAACTTGACAGCAAAACAGAGCAAGGTTCAGCAATTTGATTTCAAGAGTCTTAGCAGAAAATCTTCTTCAAATCTTCTTCCTTTTATAGAGGGAAATAGAGCTGTTGAAGATTGCAGGTTTTAGGAAAGGAGCCGTTGCAAATTGTGAGCTAGGTTTGCTGCAATTGTGTGCTGAACTTTTTCTAGAAAACAGAGCAGCAACCATTTTTGAATTAGCCTACCTTAAAAGCTGGGGAATGTCTAAGTCAGGGAGACAACTGTTCTATTGGGTTGTTCTGACACATCCAGGCATTAAATGCGCACAGTAACAGTTGCTTTCCATGCCACATCAGCCTTCAGAAGCTTCTCTTCTTCAGAAGCTGGCTGAACATCAAATGTTGGCTTCAGATGTACGGATCAGAAGCTGGTCTCAGATGTTGACTTTTGTTGACTTCTTCAGAAGCACCCAGACTTCAGAAGCTGTCTTTAGACGCAGGCTTCAGACTCCCTTTCAGAGGCACCACTTCAGGAGCACTCTTCAGACCCAGTTCTTTAGCTTTGCAACTTGCTTCTAAGCTTTCCTTTCTTGCTCTAAGCTTGTTCTTTCATAACCATTATCAATTTCCAGTCAATAAACACGTGGTTCTGAAATCAGTTGAACAAAGCATTAGCAAATAACCAATTTTCTATTTAACACTTTTGTTATCATCAAAACCATAAAGAGAGATATGTTTACACATAATGTTTCAACAATCTCCCCCTTAATTCAGAAGAGAGTTGTTTAACACATTTTGTTCCAACAATCTCCCCCTTTTTGATGATGACAAACATAAGTATTAAATCAGAAAATTGTTGTTAACTTAATTAACAAGTTAACTGCAGGGTGTGAGGTTTGTAAGCTCCCCGTGAGTTTGATCCAAGTTAATTAAGTTCAGTTTAAAACACAATTGTGAAAATTTCAGAATTGTTGTTAAGTTTAATTAACAATCTGACTTCAGGAGAGGTTTGTAAGTTCCCCCTAGGTCTGATAATCTTCAAGGTTAGGTTTGTAAGCTCCCCCTGATTCTTATCCATGTTAATTAAACTCAACTTAAAACAATCAAGTGAAATTATCACTTAGAATTATAAATAACTTGCTGACTTCAGGTTCTGAGGTTTGTAAGCTCTCCCCCTAAGTCTGATAATCCACAGGATGAGTTTTGTAAGCTCCCTGAGTCTTATCCAAGTTATTTTAAATTCATTTTACTCACTAAGAGTAACTTATATCTTACAAAATTAAATTCAAAGGCTAAGAATTAACATCAGTTCTCATAAGTTAATTTCATTCAGACCTTAACTTATGTTCAGAGCCTCAGGTCTCAATGCCCTTTTACTCCCCTTTCATAAGCTAATTTCATTCAGAATTTAACTTATTTTTGAGCTCAGGAGCTTTAATACTTGTTTACATTTCTCCCCCTTTTGTCATCAACAAAAAGTTTTGAAGGAGTTTGAAAACAAGTGTATCAGAGCATTTCAGTCTCCCCCTTTTTAAAAGAGTTTGAAAACAATTCAAAAAGAAGTTCAGAATGGGGGGGTTGAAAAACATGTGAGATAATTATGCAATCATATAGATAATCAAGCAGCAAAGAAGAGCATCAGAGCATACTTGATTTTCAATGAGTATATGACTTTGCATTGAAAATAGAATGTTGTTCAGAAGCAGAAAAAAAAAGTTCAGAGCTTCTGATCAGAGCATTCTGTGTTCAGACATAGCTGTTCAGTATATTTTGTTCAGTATCAGAGCAAAACACATAAGAAGGTATCAGAGCAAGTCTAACTCATTTTTAAAACAGAATAGTTCAGATCATAGACCAACTGAAAGGTTATATCAGAGCCTGATACCAAAAGACAGTTTTAAAAACTGCTGAACTTATATCAGAACCTGATACCAAAATATGAAGGTTTATCTCAGAGTCTGATACCAAATTAAAACATTTCTAAAAACTGAACATGTCTGATACACTTTGAGCATTTGAAAAATGTGTCTGTGCTAAACAGTTTGAAAACAGACTGATACCAACTGAAAATTGTTTGTCAAGCAATTTTAACATTTAATATTAGAGCAGAAAATCACATTTTTAAATTGATGACTTTGGGAGGGATAGAGTATAAACTTTCAAAGCTTTAATCATCATTGCCCATGGTTATACTTATCAGATTCTGACCAAGCATTAGATTCCTATCAGATTCAGAAGTCAGAAAATCCAGGTTATGATCCTTCAGACTCTGAAGTTTTTCAGGCTTAACTTTATTCAGACTCTCAGAAAATGAGTGTTTGATAAGTCTTAGCTTATGATAAACTCAGAATTAAGGATTTCATTCAGATTCAAGCACATTTTCAAGAGATAAAGTGCATGTTCAGATTCTTTTTAATAAAATTGAATCTTTCTTCTGTTAGGGGTTTTGTGAATATGTCAGCTCATTGATGATCAGTATCAATGAATTGAATATCTAAGACACCCTTTTGAACATAATCTCTTATAAAATGATGTTTTATTTCTATGTGCTTGGCTCTAGAATGCAGAATTGGATTTTTAGACAGACATATTGCAGCAGTATTATCACAATAAATAGGAATATTATCTGCATGAATCTGATAATCCTCTAATTGATGTTTCATCCAGAGCAGTTGTGTGCTACAACTTGCAGCTGAGATGTATTCTGCTTCTGCTGTTGACAAAGCAATGGCTGCTTGTCTCTTGCTGGCCCAGGATATCAGATTCTCACCAAGAAACTGACAGTTTCCACTGGTGGATTTTCTTTCAATCCTGTCCCCAGCATAGTCAGCATCACAGAATCCAACTAGCTTATAATTTAGAGATTTCTTATACAGAAGCCCCAAATTAGTTGTTCCTTTCAGATACCTAAAGATTCTCTTGACAGCAGTCATATGAGATTCTCTAGGATCTGACTGGAATCTAGCACACGGACATACACTAAATAAAATATCTGGCCTAGAAGCAGTTAAGTACAAAAGAGAACCTATCATACCTCTGTACAACTTCTGATCTACTTTAGAGCCATTGTCCTCTTTGCTTAAGGTGCATGTGGGATGCATTGGTGTTGTCATCAGCTTGCAATCATCCAGCTGGAACTTCTTCAGAAGCTCCTTAGTGTATTTGGACTGATGAACATAGACACCATCTTTGCATTGGTTGATTTGAATTCCCAAAAAGAATTTCAGCTCACCCATCATGCTCATTTCAAATTCATCCTGCATTAACTTTGAAAACTCTGATTGCTTCCAGTCTTGCAACTGGAGCAAATGTCTCAGTGTAATCAATTCCTTCTTGCTGGCTGTACCCTTGAGCTACTAGTCTAGCCTTGTTTCTGATCACTTCTCCTTGTTCATTGAGCTTGTTCCTGAACACCCATTTTGTTTCAATGATGTTTGTAGTACCCCAATTTTGTCCTAAACCTTTTCAAATCAAAAATCAAAAAAGAGAGAGAGGAAAAGTCAAAGTCAACACAAGTCAACCAAAAAGGTCAACATTTCGAAAATGGTGACTTCGCAGTGCGAAGTTCATTTCGCAGTGCGAAGTCTGCGATTTTTCTGCAGATTTTTGGTTTCTTTGATTTAATTCCAGATTTTGTTACACATCATTTTCATTATTATTTTCATCAGCATTCATGGCCAATTGGGCTCAGCAAAGCCAGAGTTGAAGGACTTGCCATTAATGCCAAGGAAAGAAGCTTTTTCTTCCAACCTAGCATGTGGCAAGCAAGTTGGCTTGCCCTTGGGCAGCTCTTGTCCCTCCCAAGTGACCTGCTACTGACCCTAGGGTTGCCAGCCACCAGCTTGTGGACTTTCCTCCTGCTTGCTCTCCCAAAAACCAGTCAAACCCAGCTGGTTTTCACTTGTAAAAGACCATGATTGCTGCCCTGTTTTTCAGCAGCTTTTCATCCCTCTCACACCAGCCCACATGTTGCCTTTTGCTTCCCCCAACCTCTACACATCACAGTGCACGTTTTTATTGCCCAACCATTAAGATTGCAAGGATCAATCCCCAAGCACAACCAATTGCAATCCAGCCCTTTTTCATCATCATTTCTATCCAAAAACCATTGAATTTGTGGCTGAAATCAGTCCAAGTCTTGACCCTTGGCACAAGGCAAGGTTACCTCTATCCATTAGCATTAAATGCAAAGAGATTTAGCCTAATCCTAGCCCACAAATCACCTGGATTTTGGGGATTTCTAATGATGAAATTTGATTTGGTTTTGGCCTATAAATAGAGATGCAAGGCAAGAGGAGCAGCATTATTATTCTAACCTACAAGCACTACTACTCATTCATTATTCCAGCTTACAAACACTTACCAACAACCAGAAAAAACCAGCACAAAGCACTAGCAAAAAAGTCAATTCCAACACATTTTACACAAAGTTCATTGCTAATCAACAACATTCAAAACTTTGCAAGAACCTTCAACCAATCCAAGTTCATTGCAGCAGGAGCTTTGCTAAGGATTTCTGTAAGTGTTCTAAGTATTATCTTGCATTTATAATTGTGCTTGCATCCTAATTTTGGTTCAAAACCTTTTGCTCTAAAAAACCCCTTTTGAATTTCAAAAGAAATCCCAAGGTTTTCAAAACATCCAAACAGGTTTGTCCAGCCCTTTTCATTTCAAAACTCAAAGCTTTTCACTCTCCTAAAAGGTTCTGAGTGTGTTCAGAAGGTGTTTCTGAACAATAGTTCAGAAACAGCTTCTGAACTCAAAAATTCGCATTGTTCGCAGTGCGAAGTCATGGTCTCAGTGCGACCATGACAGAATTCAGAATCTGAGTTTAGGCTCCCAAACAGCCAATTTTTGAGGTTCTAGCCCAAGAGCTCAGAACCTAAGAGGTTTAAAACTCATTTTATCCAAACCATGTCAAGGATTTTGCATAATATTGGAAAATTCGCAAGTTCGGGTAACACTTTTTTTTGGGTAACTTGCAAAACAAGTTACAAATCACAAACTTTCAAAACAACTTGAACAAACAAGCTATGTTCATCACTTTCAAAACCAAACATGAACAAAAGAGCCTTGTTCATAATTTTCAAATCAAACGTGAACTTAAGCCGAATTTGTTCGCTTTTCAAAATCGTTTGCAAAACGAGCCGAACTTGTGCGTTTTTTCACAAAATTGTTAAAACCTCTTCATTTTGAGTTCCAAACCAAGTGTTTTGATAAACCTTGGGATTTCTAAGAGATTCAACCAAAAACTTGAATGAAAAAGGGATGGTTTGACGTATGTCTCTCCATTGCCCCGATTGAACGAATGTGTGACGTATGTCTCGTCGTCCGGACAATCGTCATTCCATTTTCAACGTATCCGATCATACCAAACCAATTCTTGGCCCCTTGTGGTCAATCCAAACCTTTTCGACTCGTTTGAGTCATTCCGGTCAATGTTTGACTCGATCGAGTCCATTGTACCCTTTCTTGATCCCGTTGGATCAATCGAACCTTTCCCCGACTCGTTTGAGTCACTCCGGTCAATGATCGACTCGATTGAGTCCATTGCACCCCTTTAGGTCCCATAGCGACCAATCCGAACCCTCTTACCGAACGGACATGTTTTACCTATTCTAAACGCGATTCGTAAACAAACGCTTAAGTCTCCCATGCGCGAGCATACAAGCTATACGCTTAAGTCTCCCATCCGCGAGCATACAAGCTACGTTTAATCGCAAGAATTCGGCTAAAACATCGTTCATTTAAAAATAACCAACAAATTTACGTTTTTCTACCAAAGAACTACGTACGCTTTGAATTCTCCGACTACCGGGAGATACGTAGGAGCAAGATCGACATCTTGTCAAGCGCAATAATAAAAAAAAACTTTCTTTTTCCTTTCGTTTGTTTTTATCTTTTTCCCCCCCCTTTTATCGTATTTTCTTTTGACATAGACAAGCATGCGCGCAAAATATTTAAAAAACATTTTCAGCTTTAGCCAAATAGAAGGTTCCCGTTGAGTACAACGGACGTGAGGGGTGCTAATACCTTCCCCTTGCGTAATCGACTCCCGAACCCGACAATGGTTGCGATGACCAATCCTTTTCCTCATCGTCAAAGGGTTTTATTATCGTTTCCCTTCAAAACAAAAAACTTAAGGGTTTTTCAACGTTCCCTTTACACAAAAACTTTGGTGGCGACTTCACACAACTTTTCGAGCGTTCACATACGCTCAGAAGTTTGCGCATTTTTAACGAGTGCGCACAATGTTCTTATGATCAGGTCTTGCAACAAGATCCCAGACATCATTCCTTTGAAACTGGTTCAGTTCTTCTTGCATTGCCACAATCCAACCATCATGAGCAAGTGCTTCATCAGCAGTTGTGGGTTCAATCATGGATAGTAGGCCAAGCATAGACTCATTCTGAGTGAATGCTGATCTTGTCTTCCTTGGACTGTTCTTGTTTCCAATGATCAACTCCTCATGATGTGAAGACTTGTACTTGAATGAGGTTCTGGGTGGATTAGCTTCTGAAGAACCATCAGGGATTTGTTCAGAACCATGCTGGTCTTGATTTGCTTCAGGAGTAGTGTCTTTATCAGAGAGTTTCTCAGATTCTTCATTGTTTTCAGCTTCTGAAACTTCATCAGACTCTGAACTGGGTTCAGCTTCTGAAGGTTCTTCTGAGATTCTGACATCTGCAAAACTCTCAACCAGCTCTAGTATTTCATTACCAGGCTTCTTATCATCAAACCTAATATGTATAGCTTCTTCAACAGCATGTGTTTCAGAATTATACACCCTGTATGCCTTAGATCTCTCTGAGTATCCTAAAAAGGTACCCTTTTGAGTCTTGGCATCAAATTTCTTTAGGTAGATTTTATTGTTTAGTATGTAACATGTACAACCAAACTGATGAAAATAAGAAATACTTGGTTTTCTTCCTTTAAACAGTTCATATGTTGTTTTATTCAGAATAGGTCTGATATAGATCCTGTTCTGAATATAACATGCTGTGTTTACAGCTTCTGCCCAAAAGTACTTAGCAATTTTAGATTCATGGATCATGGTTCTGGCCATTTCCTGTAAAGATCTGTTCTTTCTCTCTACAACTCCATTTTGTTGTGGAGTTCTAGGAGATGAGAACTCATGGATAATTCCATGATCTTCACAAAAATTTTCAAATGGTTCATTTTCAAATTCCCCACCATGATCACTTCTGATTTTTAAAATTTTCAAATCAGTTTCATTTTGTACTTGTTTGCAGAATTTGAAAAACACATCATATGTTTCATTTTTGGTTATAAGGAATTTAACCCAAGTCCAAACAAATCAACGTGAAGGAGTTCTAAAGGTTTTAAGGTGGAAACAATGTTCTTAGATTTAAAAGAAGTTTTAGAAAATTTTCCAATTTGGCATGCTGAACACAGAGCATCTGAGTGATAATCAATGCTGGGTAGGCCTCTGACCAGCTGTAACTTGCTAAGCTTAGAGATGAGTCTCCAGTTAGCATGTCCCAGCCTTTGTGCCAAACCCATTTCTCATCACTCACAGACAGAAGGCAAACTACCTTCTGCTGAACCAATTCAGAAAAATTAATTTTATAAACATTGTTTTTCCTGCTACCTCTGAACACTACAGACTTATTTTCATTGTTAACTACAGTGCAAGTGTTCTTATTAAACAGGACTTCATAATTACTATCACATAATTGACTTATGCTAAGTAAATTATGTCTAAGTCCATCTACCAGCCAAACATTATCAATGTACAGGGAAGAATTACCTATCTTACCAGTACCAATGATCTTTCCTTTCTGACTTCCTCCAAACCCCACAGTTCCTCCCTCTTTCAGAGTCAGGGTTTGGAACATAGACTTGTCCCCTGTCATATGATGCGAGCATCCACTGTCCAGGTACCAGGACCTTTCCTTTTCTCTGGATGACAAGCATATCTGCAATTGAAATGATCTCAGACTTAGGTACCCAGATTTTCATGGGTCCTTTGGGGTTAGTCCTGAAAGGTTTTGGCTTTTTCAACTTGCGTCTGAAGTTATGATATTCAGACTTGTTCTGATACTTAGGATATGAATCCTTATATCTTGAATAAGTCTGAGTTTCAGAACCTGAGTTCTTCAGAACCTGAGTTCTCAAGGGTTTTGACTCAGATTTCTTCAGAACCTGAGACTTGAAGGTCTTTGGTTCTGAGTTGTTTAAAGTCTGACCCTTTGAGTGCTTTGGTTCTGATTTCCTCAGAATTCTAACTTTGTTAGCTTCAGACACAAGGCAAGCTTCAGTTTTGCCTTTCTTAAAACAATTTGAAGCAGAAAACTGATTGGTTTGCTTTTGCTTGCTTTTCATAACATTCTGAGATTGAAAATGTTTTGTATTGACTGGATTAGTAGATTTTGAAGTTTTAATAAACCCAGTCTTAGAAAAATTTGAATTTGAATTATTCAGATTCTGAGACTTACTAGTTCCAGGTTCTGAACTCTTCAGACTCTGAACATTTTCAGGTTTAGAGTTTGATTTTCTCTTACTCTTAGGCTTAGGACCTTTTGGCTTAGATTTAGGCAAGGTTTTAACATCTGCCTTCATCTTAATTCATTTGAAGGTTTGAATGAATCATAGCCAATGCCTTCACCTTTGTTTCTGATCATATTATACATCATAGAGGCAATTTTAGTTCTATTGAATCCAGTTAAAATGAAGTCCTGAAGAGCTATTTCATGTTCATTAGGAATCTCTTCAGATATCTTATGAGCCTCTTTTCTGAGTTCTTCAACTTCTTCATCATATTCAATTATTTGATTCTGAAGTTTAAGATTTTCCTCAGACAGCAAGTTAGTTTTATTTTTCAAAGATTTAATTTCTCCTAACTTGCTTTTTAGATGACTCATGAGATCATTAACTGTTTCAATTAATTCAGATCTAGTGAGTTCAGAGTATACCTCATCTTCTTCATCTGATTCTGAACAGGATTCAGAACAAGATATCTGAACAAGTCTGAGTTCTATAACTCCAGACATAAGGTGCAAAAGGCTAAACCTTTCAGGACTAACCATAAAGGACCCATGAAAATCTGGGTACCTAAGTCTGAGATAATTCTGTTGCAGATAAGCTTGTCATCCAAAGACAAGGAAAAATCCTGGTACCTGGACAGTGGCTGCTCGCGTCACATGACAGGAGACAAGTCTATGTTCCAAACCCAGAGCATGAAAGAGGGAGGAACTGTGGGGTTTGGAGGAAATCAGAAAGGAAGGATCATTGGTACTAGTAAGATAGGTAATTCTTCCCTGTCCATTGATGATGTTTGGCTGGTAGATGGACTTAGACATAATTTACTTAGCATAAGTCAATTATGTGACAGTAATTATGAAGTCCTGTTTAATAAGAACACCTGTACTGTAATCAACAACAAAGTTAAATCTGTTGTGTTCAAAGGAAAAAGGAAAAAAAAAGTTTATAAAATCAATTTTTGAGAACTGGTTCAGCAGAAGGTAGTTTGCCTTCTGTCTGTGAGTGATGAGAAATGGGTATTGAAGGTGAGAAAAACACACACAAGAAGGGGGGGGGGGTTGAATTGTGTGACTCAAAAACTTGGATCTTTTCTTTGCCTTCTCAAAAACTTAAGTCAAGTTCAGAATCTGATATGAATCAGTTCTGAACTATTTTCTCAGAGTTATGCAGCGGTTATAAAAGTAAATAGAGAAGGGAAGAGAGACACACAGAGTTTTATACTGGTTCCTTCTCAATGTGAGAAGTAGTCCAGTCCCCTTGTTTTCCAACAAGAGAGTTCCACTATAATCAGCTGATTACAAATGCTCAACCACTAAGGAAGAGACTTCCAGTTGCTCAACCACCAAGGAAGAGGCTTCTAATGCTCAACCACAAAGGAAGAGGCTTCCAATGCTCAAGACACTAAGTCAAGAGACTTCCCAATGCTCAAGACACTAAGTCAAGAGACTTCTGACTCAGACCACAAAGGAATGAGGTTTACAATTGCTCAGTATACAGACTGAGACTTTAGGGACCAAACTGGTTTACAAATAAATGAGTTTGGGTTGAACACTTGATAAAATATCAGAGGTGTTCTCTTAATACAACACAGGTTAAGACTCTTAACCTTAAGAAATTCTAAGTTACAGAACTAAAGAATTTCTAAGAGATTTTGAACTTGACAGCAAAACAGAGCAAGGTTCAGCAATTTGATTTCAAGAGTCTTAGCAGAAAATCTTCTTCAAATCTTCTTCCTTTTATAGAGGGAAATAGAGCTGTTGAAGATTGCAGGTTTTAGGAAAGGAGCCGTTGCAAATTGTGAGCTAGGTTTACTACAATTGTGTGCTGAACTTTTTCCAGAAAACAGAGCAGCAGCCATTTTTGAATTAGCCTACCTTAAAAGCTGGGGAATGTCTGAGTCAGGGAGACAACTGTTCTATTGGGTTGTTCTGACACATCCAGGCATTAAATGCGCACAGTAACAGTTGCTTTCCATGCCACATCAGCCTTCAAAAGCTTCTCTTCTTCAGAAGCTGGCTGAACATCAGATGCTGGCTTCAGTTGTACGGATCAGAAGCTGGTCTCAGACGTTGACTTTTGTTGACTTCTTCAGAAGCACCCGGACTTCAGAAGCTGTTTTTAGACGCAGGCTTCAGACTCCCTTTCAGATGCACCACTTCAGGAGCACTCTTCAGACCCAGTTCTTCAGCTTTGCAACTTGCTTTTAAGCTTTCCTTTCTTGCTCTAAGCTTGTTCTTTCATAACCATTATCAATTTCTAGTCAATAAACACGTGGTTCTGAAATCACTTGAACAAAGCATTAGCAAATAACCAATTTTCTATTTAACACTTTTGTTATCATCAAAACCATAAAGAGAGATATGTTTACACATAATGTTTCAACAATCTCCCCCTTAATTCAGAAGAGAGTTGTTCAACACATTTTGTTCCAACAGGTATGGCACAAAAGGTTGTGACATGCTAACTGGAGACTCATCTCTAAGCTTAGCAAGTTGCAACTGGTCAGAGGTCTGCCAAACATTAACTATCACTCAGATGCTCTGTGTGGAGCATGCCAAACAAGAAAATTTTCTAAAACATCTTTTAAATCCAGAAACATTGTTTCCACCTCAAGACCATTAGAACTGCTTCACATTGATTTGTTTGGTCCGGTTGGAACAGCTTCAATCAATGGGAAGAAGTATGGGCTTGTAATTGTTGATGATTTAGTAGGTGGACTTGGGTTAAATTCCTTAGAACTAAAAATGAAACATATGATGTGTTTAATAAATTCTGCAAATAAGTACAAAATGAAACTGACTTGAAAATTTTAAAAGTCAGAAGTGATCATGGTGGGGAATTTGAAAATGAACCTTTTGAAAATTTTTGAGAAGATCATGGAATTCTCCATGAGTTCTCATCTCCTAGAACTCCACAACAAAATGGGGTTGTAGAGAGAAAGAACAGATCTTTGCAAGAAATGGCCAGAACCATGATCCATGAATCCAAAATTGCAAAGTACTTTTGGGCAGAAGCTGTTAACACAGCATGTTATATTCAGAACAGGATCTATATCAGACCTATTCTGAATAAAACAGCATATGAACTATTTAAAGGAAGAAAACCAAGTATTTCTTATTTTCATCAGTTTGGTTGTACTTGCTACATACTGAACAATAAGATCTACCTAAAGAAATTTGATGCTAAGGCTCAAAAGGGTACCTTTTTAGGATACTCAGAGAGATCCAAAGCATACAGGGTGTATAATTCTGAAACACATGTTGTTGAAGGATCAATACACATAAGATTTGATGATAAGAAGCCTGGTAATGAAATACCAGAGCTGGTTGAGAGTTTTGCAGAGTTCAAACTCTCAGAAGAACCTTCAGAACCTGAATAGAGTTCAGAGTCTGAAGAAAGTTCAGAAGCTGGAAATTCTTAGGAAACTGAGAAACTCTCAGATGTTGACACTCCTCCTGAGGATAATCAAGATCAACATGGTTTTGAACAAGCCCCTGGTGATTCTTCAGAAGCTAATCCACCCAGAACCTCATTTAAGTACAATTCTTCACATCCTGAGGAGCTGATTATTGGGAACAAGAACAGTCCAAGGAAATTAAGATCAGCATTCTGTCAGAATGAGTCTATGATTGGACTTCTATCAATGATTGAACCCACAACAGCTGATGAAGCACTTCCAGATGATGGATGGATTATAGCTATGCAAGAGGAACTAAACCAATTTCAAAGGAATGATGTCTGGGATCTAGTTGCAAAACCTGATCATAAGAACATTATTGGAACAAAATGGGTGTTTAGAAACAAGCTTAATGAACAAGAAGAAGTGATCAGAAACAAGGCAAGACTGGTTGCTCAAGGCTACAGCCAGCAGGAAGGAATAGACTACACTGAGACATTTGCTCCAGTTGCAAGACTGGAAGCAATCAGGTTACTTCTTTCTTATGCTGTTAATCATGATATCATCTTATATCGAATGGATGTTAAGAGTGCTTTTTTAAATGGAGTTATTTTTGAAGAAGTTTATGTTAAACAACCTCCTGGTTTTGAGGATATAAAACATCCAGATTTTGTTTTTAAACTTAAGAAATCTCTATATGGTCTGAAACAAGCTCCCAGAGGTTGGTATGAAAGACTAAGTAATTTCTTGATTAAAAATGATTTTGTAAGAGGTCAAGTTGACAATACACTCTTTAGAAAAACTCTTAAGAAAGACATCTTAATTGTGCAAATATATGTTGATGATATCATATTTGGTTCTACTAATGCTTCTCTTTGCAAAGAATTTTCCAAGTTAATGCAGGATGAATTTGAAATGAGCATGATGGGAGAATTGAAATTCTTTCTTGGAATTCAAATCAACCAATGCAAAGATGGTGTGTATGTTCATCAGTCCAAATACACAAAGGAGCTTCTGAAGAAGTTCCAGCTTGATGATTGCAAACTGATGACAACACCAATGCATCCTACCTGCACCTTAAGCAAAAAGGACAATGGCTCAAAAGTAGATCAGAAACTCTACAGAGGTATGATAGGTTCTCTGTTATACTTAACTGCTTCTAGGCCAGATATTTTATTTAGTGTATGTCTGTGTGCTAGATTCCAGTCAGATCCTAGAGAATCTCATATGACTGCTGTCAAGAGAATCTTTAGGTATCTGAAAGGAACAACTAATCTGGGACTTCTGTATAAGAAATCCTTAGATTATAAGCTAGTTGGATTCTGTGATGCTGACTATGCTGGGGACAGGATTGAAAGAAAATCCACCAGTGGAAATTGTCAATTTCTGGGTGAGAATCTGATATCCTGGGCCAGCAAAACAAGCAACTATTGCTTTGTCAACAACAGAAGCAGAATACATCTCAGCTGCAAGTTGTAGCACACAACTGCTCTGGATGAAACGTCAGTTGGAGGATTATCAGATTCATGCAGATAGCATTCCTATTTATTGTGATAATACTGCTGCAATCTGTCTGTCTAAAAATCCAATTCTGCATTCTAGAGCCAAGCATATAGAAATTAAACATCATTTTATAAGAGATTATGTTCAGAAGGGAGTTTTAGATATTCAGTTCATTGATACTGATCATCAATGGGATGACATATTTACAAAACCCCTCACAAAAGAAAGATTCAATTTTATTAAAAAGAATCTGAACATGCATTTCATCTCTTGAAAAATATGCTTGAATCTGAATGAAAACTGAGATTCTGAGTTCATCAGAAGCTAAGACTTATCAGTCACTCATTCTTGAGAGTCTGAAGAAAGTTAAGCTCTAAAAAACTTCAGAGTCTGAAGTTTCAGAATCTGGATTTCTGACTCTGAATCTGCATAGTTATCTAACTTTTGGTCAGAATCTGTTAAGTTATAACAATGGGCAATGATGAATTAAAGCTTTGAAAGTTATACTTTGTCCCTCCCAAAGTCGTCAATATGCAAATATGTTTTCTTCTGATTTTGGTTTCAATTCTGAAATGTTTTAACAAAAACACAGACACATTTCTTCATCATAAATGCTTAAATTGATATCAGACATGTTCGGTTTTTCAAAACATATTTAAAAAAAAACTCTGAACAGTTATGGCTGAAAGTCTCTTTGGTATCAGACATGTTCAGCTTTTCAAACCTTATTTAAAAATCCTGAACAGTTATGTCTGGAAGAGTTCAGAAGCACTAAGCTTAATGCTATATTTTTCAGTTTTTCTGAAAAAGAGTTCAGTTGGTATATGATCTGAACAATTTTGTCTAAAATAGTTCAGTGATACTAAACAGAATGTACTGAACAAATGCTCTGAACAAAATGATCTGTTTTCAGTTTTCTAAAACCAGTTCAGTGGCACTGAACAAATCTGAACAGATTGTGTCTGATCAGAATGCTCTGAACAATCTTTTATGTTCGGAACATCATTCTCTGATTTTCAAATGCAATGCTATATACTTCATGTATGATCAAGCTAGCCCTGATGCTTATCTTTGATGCTTGATTACCTATATGATTGCATTTTTATCTCACATGTTTTTCAAACTCTCTTAAAAATTGTGGAAATTTTCTTTTTGTTGATGACAAAAGGGGGAGAAAAAGTAAACAAGTATTAAGGCTCCTGAGCTCAGAAAATAAGTTAAATTCTGTCAATTAACTTATGAGGGGAGTAAAAGGTATTGCTCCTGAGCTCTGAACATAAGTTAAGTTCTGATTGAAATTAACTTATGAAAACTGTTTTTAATCTCTGATAAGGGGGAGTAAAAATTCTGAATTAATTTTTGTGAGATAATACATTACTCTTTATTGAGTTGAAATGAATTTAAATAACTTGGATAAGACTCAGAGAGCTTACAAACCTCATAACCTGAAGTCAGCTTGTTATTTATAATTCTGAGTGAAAATTTCACCTTATTGTTTTAAGTTAAATTTAATTAACATGGATAAGAATCAAGGGGAGCTTGCAAACCTCACCTTGAGGATATATCAGACTAAGGGGGAGCTTGCAAACCTCATCCTGAAGTCAGCTTGTTAATTAAACTTAACAACAATTCTGAAATTCTCACATTTTTGATTTAAACTGAATTTAATTAACCTGGATCAGACTCAGGGGGAGCTTGCAAACCTCACACCCTGTAGTTAACTTGTTAATTAAATTAACAACAATTTTCTATTAATACTTATATTTGTCATCATCAAAAAGGGGGAGATTGTTGGAACAAAATGTGTATGAACAACTCTCTTTTGGGTTTTGATGATAACAAAGTGTTAAAAAGAAAATTGGTATTGCTAATGCTTTGTTCTAAGTGTGCAAAACCATGTTTTTAATGTTGGTAATTAATATTGGTTTTGGAAGAACAAGCTAAGAGCAAGAAAGAAAGCATTGAAGCCTTTGTTGCAAGTCTGAAGCAAAACTGGGTCTGAAGCAGCTTCTGAAGACTGAGTCTGAAGACTGCGTCTGAAGGGTGCTTCTGAAGGCAGAGTCTAAAGACTGCGTCTAAAGGGTGCTTCTGAAGGCTGAGTCCGAAGGTCAACGTTGGTCAACGTCTGAAGGCTGAGTCTGAAGGTTAACAGAAGTCAACGTCTGAAGGCTGAGTCTGAAGGTCAACAAAAGTCAACGTCTGAAGGGAGCATATGATGAACAGTGCTTCTGAAGGGTGAGTCTGAAGACCTGCTTCTGATGAACAGTGTCTGAGAAGCTTCTGAAGTCTGACGTGGAAAGAAAAGCAACTGTCTTTGTCAGCATTTAATGCCTGCAATGTCAGAACAACTCCAATGAAACAGTTGTCTCCTGCCAAAACATTCCCCAGTTTTTAAGGAAAAGATTCAAAAATGCGTGCTCTGTTTCTGCTCAGTTTCAGCACACATTTTCAGCTAACCTAGCTTCCAATTGCAACGGCTCTTTGCTGGATTTATGGGCAATTCTCAACAGCTATCTTTTGCTCTATAAAAGGGTGAAGATTTGAAGAAGAAAATTGCTAAGACTCTTGAAACAAAAGATTGATATTCGTGCTCTGTTTTGCTGCCAATATTTGAAAGTCACAAAAACTCCTAGGAATTCTTACAATAGTTTTCATCTTAGAATTTCTTAAGTGTTGAGTCTTATACCTGAGTTGTATTAAGTGAACACCTCTGATATTTGATCAAGTGTTCAATTTAAACTTCTTTATTTGTAAATCAGTTTGAACCAAAGTCTCAGTCTGCGTACTGAGCAATCTGAAGTCTCGTTACTTAGTGTTCTGAGCAATTAGAAGTCTCTTAGCTTTGTGCTTTGAGCAGAGAAGTCTCTTTACTTTGTGTATTGAGCATTGGAAGTCTCTTGACTTAGTGTCTTGAGCATTAGAAGTCTCTTACTAGGTGTTTGAGCATTGAAGTCTCATTACTTTGTGTTCTGAGCAATTGTAATCAGTTTGATTATAGTTAAATCTCCTGTAAGTGACAGGGGGACTAGACTACTTCCAACTTGTGGAAGGAACTAGTATAAAAACATTGTGTGTCTCTCTTTCCCTTTCTCTTCTCTATTTTAATCCGCTGCATAAACACTCTGAAAAAGGTTCAGAATCAACTTCTGAACTTAACCAAAGTTTTGAGAAAGAGAAAAAATTTTAAAACAGCCTACACACAATTCAACAACTTCTGCAAAAAATTGTTGAAAAACTTAAGAGTTTAAGCATAAATTAAACAAATTTGGATTGAGTATGGACTAATATTGAGTGCAGAAATCTTTGGGACTAAGAAAACTATTAAAATTAAGTAAGGATTAAACTTAGAAGGTCCCAATTTTATAGGGACAAAAAACATATTTAACCTTACAATAATTAAGGGCCCAAAAATTTAAAGTGTCAATTATTACTGATGGGTAGTGGATTGTTACAATTAGGAGAATTAGTCAGGTTCATGAATTAGGATAATACTATAATTAAGGGTCCACCACTATGATTTAGAAGGGAAAAAAAGTAGGGTTTAGACAAGTGATTTAGGAGGACTTAGTAGAATTATAATATATAGGAAGCGGGAGTTGAACTCATGCTTCTATGGAGTATGAATCAACTCCTTCCCAACTAAATCAACTTTCGTTGGCCATTAATGTAACTTGGTTGACTCAGTATATCATGATTTATGAGGAGTCCAACAAGTTTATGTTTTTTTTATTTGTTAATACAACAAGTTTATAGAGAGTCCAACAAGTTTGTAACGATGAAGGTCTGTTTGTTTCAGCGTTAATTGTAACACCCCAAACCCCGCATACTATTTTTAAATAAATATGCAACAGATATATATATATATATATATATATATATATAACATTCAAGGTGTTATTCTCCAACATTCAGCACAAATTCAAAACTTCAACAGATAATATAATATCGCAGCGGAATAATCTCAACAACATAAGTCAGATAAAACATATCTCATAATAAATACATCATCAAATGAACTCAAGGTTCATCAAACATAAATAAAATCCCAACAGTCCTAATCAGAGCATCACTAAGCTAGACTTCAAAGGAAAAGCAATAAGGGATACGTAGGCTCCAAAGCCATCATCGGAAAATTCACGGCAATTATGCGTTCTCAACCTGCAACAAGTAGGGTGAGTAATATTCAACAAAAGAAAAACATGAATGCATGTATAGATTCAAGGTAAACAAACACAACGTATACAAGTAATCAGATAATCAGGCAGTATTCTCATGCATACTCATTTAAATAACTCAATAAACTTCCCTCAATCATCACAAGATTATCAACAAAAGAAACATCATCATCACATAATCATCAAGATAAATACACAGAGTTCACATCTCATCATCGTCGTCAAATCACACATCTTCCACATAGATACACACCATCAATATAAACACCTTCACATAAACTCATGGTTATGTATGCAATGCGCCTAACTCGACTCTATATGCATGTGGTACCAAACTTTGGATATCAGAGTTATGTTACTAAGTGATCCCACGATATCTTGGATATTAAATCCCTCGGCATCTTTGTACATAAATGCACGACTGGACTGACAATGAATGCATGGATACAAAGTATTGACTCGAAAATGCACGACATCATATAGCTTACGGTTATATAATCACTTCATCATATAACATATCAACACCTCAACACGTCATTGAACTATCAAATCAATACATCCACACACCATCGAATCATATCATCACCACACCATCATTTAATCACATCAACAAATCATTTACGTCATAATATTTCTCATATAATCAATTCATCTCATTGAACATATTGATATGTACTTACACCATTACATAATCACATCATATCATCTTATACTCATACATATCATCCTACATCATTAGGCATACTATATTGATTACATAATCTCTTTATTCGTCTAATAAGTTCATACTTCGATTTTAATCCAATTTACAAGTCCATTACAATAGCCAAATCATTTACTAAGCTTACTCCATTCATACTCTTAGATTACTCATACAACCTAAATCATACTCATATAGATTAAGTTTAGGGGCTTGAGACCCAAATATGCATCTTAGATACACTTAAAAAATCACAAAAACGAAGTTTATACAATCAGGGAAAAACGCACGGTCCGTGCGTTTTGGACGTACAGGTTAAATTATGGAATCCAGCTACTAGGGAATATGTGAGTGTTCCTCCTAGCCCTGCTCAAGTTTTACTATTTAATAATGTTTGGTTTAATCTTCATGGATATGGTTACGACTACGTTAATGAAGACTATAAGATCGTTCGTCATGTTAAAGTTAATCAATATATACCTAATGATAATGTTGATTGGAGTTATCTGCCATCGACACCACACCCTTTCTGGGAGATTTATAGCGTAAGAAGTAGCTCTTGGAAGAGACTATATTTGGTGGATATGCCTATTGGTATAGGACGTAAGGTGTATTTGAATGGATTTTGCCATTGGTCGACTAATACATATAGAGATGATACATACATGGTTTCTTTTGACTTGAGTAGTGAGGTGTTCTTTACTACACATTTACCCTTGGATTTACATTTGGCGAATACAAATAGAGATGATGCATACATTGTTTCATTTGTGATTAATGGCGAGGTGTTCATTACTACACATTTACCCTAATTGGATATGCAAGATAGCTATTGTGATGTGTTGGTGAAGAGAGAAAGTGATCCCGATGAGTGTGTGGAGAGATACTTTGACTTGGTGGTGTTAAATGGGTTTGTTGCTATGATCTCAAAGAATGTTAAGACATATTCTTTTCACATATACGTTTTGGGTGAATTTCAATTTAGAGAATCATGGACTAAACTTTTCATTGTGGGATATTCTCCTAGTCTGGACCGTCTTATTGGAGTTGGAAATAAGGTGGTATATTCTTTATGAAAGATGACAACAAACTAGCCTATTATGATTTAAATACTCAAACAATTGAAGATTTGGATATAAAAGAGGAGCCGTTTTGTTGTGACTTTGCAATTTATCGGTTGAACCTTCTTCCGTTTCGCCGAATAAGGAATTTTCTATTCCAAGGTTTAAGCTTTCATCCAAGAGGTTTATGAGTATTGTTTTTTTCTTTTCAAAGAAGGTTTATGATCATTGTTATAAGGATTTTATCACCAAGTTGAATGTTATGAAGTCATTTCAATACAAATAGGTCTGTCTATTTCCCATATTATTATACAATACATATAGGATTTTATCATCCAAGAGGTTTACTATTAATTGTGTGAGAAAGAAACTTGTCATATGAATCTTTACCATTATCGTTTCAATTATTTTTTTTCATTACTATCACAAGTTATTCTTATTTGGATTCAATTTGAAAGCATGATTCTGTCTTTATTGAATGGATTCCATGTTTATGAAGTATAAATATATAACTTTATTTTGGAAACTTTTACGGAACTAATGACTAAAATATCTCTTTTGAACGTTGGTACATAATTCATAATCTGATATCAGTGCAACCATGTTTGCTTTTTTATCTTTATATTTAGGCTTAAACACACTTTTGACCCCCTAACTTTGCACTAGTTGCGATTTTGGTCCCCTATTAAAAAAAACCACATTTCAGCCCCCTAAGTTTCCCTTCTGTTGCAACTTTCAATTTTGATCATTCAAAATCAACCATTTAAGACATTAAAAACAAGTGGCGTGTTTTGTTGAGCAAGTTTCAGATTTATAACGCAAAGAATATGTCTTGGAACTGGTTTCTTGATCTTTTACTGTCTTGAATGGTTGATTTTGAATGATCAAAATTGAAAGTTGCAACAGAAGGGAAACTTAGGGGGCTGAAAAGTGGTTTTTTTTAATAGGGGGCCAAAACCGCAACTAGTGCAAAGTTAGAGGGCCAAAAGTGCGTTTAAGCCTTATATTTATTTATTTATATGCTAAGTAAATTAATGGATTGTTTAGTCAATCAAGTTTATGAAATTTTAGAGGGAGCAAAGCATATCATATGCTAAAAAATTGATAGTTTGATATTTTAATTATCTTGCACAAGTTTCTTAAATCAAGGACTCATTTTAAAAAAAAAAATACTAAGCATTGAAATCATGTCCCGGAGAGGATAACTAATATTTGGTGAACGAAAATATGAAGATCCCTAACTGGAAATCTTTATCATGTTCTCTTAATTTCCTTTTTTTTTTTCTTCATAATTGCTTTGATATGTCAAAATGGTTTGTGACCTATATTTCTGTCATAATGGATTTTAAAGCTAATTTATAGGTATATATATAATACAAGAAAGTTTAACAATTTCATATTATTTGTACAAATTTTCATAATACAGTATTATGAAGTAGAATGTTATGCGCTAAACTTGGTTGTAATTAGCACTCTCCTTTCACAAAATTTAATTATTCGAATATATGTTTCTATACAAATTGGGGCTATTTAAATACTTTCTAAGAATAACCAAATTAACAACTCTTTAACATCCACCGAACAAACTTATACACTTACTAGCTAGCACTTAACTACTCTAATTATCCTCAAAATCAAAACACATTGAATAATTTTCACCTCATAAATTTCATATGCAATTTAGTCTTTGGTGATGTGGCATTGTTTTGGAATACAAGTGGAAGGGATGTATTTGCTAATTTGCAAAATTCATGGACTATTTTGAACGATGCTTACAATTTCAACGGCTCTAGGTAGTGAAAGTGATGCACAAACAATTATACTACAATGACTATTGTTAGAACAACAACCGTAAGAGAAGATTAAATAAACGATGAAACACTATGTTTGGTTATGAAGTTCGGCCAAATATGTCTATGTCTAAGACTACATAGCAATTATAGTTCTGTCTTATTGATATTGAATGAATTAGTGTTTACAATGTTACAACTCATATAAATACTCTCGCACAGCTCGATCGTCCCTACCCACTTGATACTACCTATGAGCAATACTCAACAAGGGAATGCTATTTTCCCAAGTCTGAGTTGCTTTATAAACATAATGAGAGCCAAAGTTCAAACAAGAAAACCAATCATAAAGATTGAGCTTATTTCCTTGCATGATAGAGTATTGATTCCCTAAATGAACTTCACATGTCAGTTTGAGTTAAGAATAATCTTTTTACAGATATAAGCTGTCAAATCCATATATATTGATACTGATAAATGAATGCACAATTTGTACATTTATTTATGATTACCAATTCTGATAATAGGCAAACAACTCTAAGCTGAATAACAGCCACAAACTGGATCTAGATTCTGGCACTTACATATACTCACACATACTCCTTACACAAAGTATTCAAGGAAACTATATTTTGCAAAGTGGTCATTGAAAAAGGGAGGAAGGAGTAAAAATAATTTTATGTCATATAATTATCTGAAATCACCAAAATAATTTACACAAAGTAATCATAAAATTATGTTTTGACTTGATACAATACAAACGATCAGTTGAAATGTTGAATGCGGCAACAAAGCATATTCCTATTATCCTATATAATTGATCAAATTCATCTTCTGTGACATTTCAACACAACTGCTATATATCTATTATGAACATCGGACCAATAATTAAAATGATTCGCAGTTTATGTATTCCATTACTCAGATCAGTAGCTAACTCAAATATTAGTAAACACAGTTTATGCCATTAACAGAATTGGTTATAACTATGTCCTATGGAACAAAAGAATTATGGAAAATGCTGAAATATTTTCTTTTCCAACAGTTCCTGATACAACTATGTCATATGTTACGTTGTACAGGATTCTTTGAATTTTGTTGCTTATACATTAATGCCCTTTTCTCTTCGACACACTCTGCTCTATGCTGTCATTGCAGTGTTTATTGGACCGAGCTTTCTGTCTTATCTGATTCAGTCGAAGTATCCTTCCATATCGCCACTCATTTCCGGGTCATGTGATCATTTGTGCACAAACCATTCATGATTTTACATATAGCTTGTTGCTTAATTTGAATCAGGCGGATTGTTTTTCTTTGTAAAATGTTTGCATTGGTTATCCTCGGCCCTATCTTAATCCAATATATGATATTTACCTCTAGCTTGCTTTCGGATTTGAGTGAAGCGGGTTCCTGAACTTAATTACAAAGCTCACACTTTTCACTACTCAACTAGGTTGCTAGATAAGCTTGAATTGATGAAAAAAATACATAACAATAATCAATTATATGAAGCCAATATCAATCACAAACCTTTGATTTTGGTTATTACTATGTGTCTTAGCCACACTATCTTCAAACCTTGATTGATCAACGCATGCCTCGAAATTCTTTGTCTGAGGTACCTGTTCTTTGTGTTTGTCGGTTTCCGTACTATGCTTATCTACATGCTTCTCTATCTTTTCAGACAACTCACTATATTGGCTATAATGGTTTTCTATTAATTTTCACTGCAAACCGGCACTTGCTCCACCTCTTAAGCAGTTACATTCAGATCAAAGTTTTGATGAAAATTCCTACACCTCTTTTCTTGTTGACCATGCTTAAGCTGCTCATTTTTCATAATTGTCATCTTCATACAATTTGAGTGATAATTGCCCACTATAAATATGCCCTTAGAAGCCAATATAAACCAAGATGGTGACATAGCTACATCATAGAATATCATAATTCAAAATTAACAAATGTTATAGTTTGAGTTTTTCAGGAAACACAATGAAACGTCCTTATCATTCAGTTGTTACAGTTTGATTTTTTCAAGAAACACTGAACCACTGCTATTTTGGACATGTATGTGGAAAACTAACTTCAAGTTGTAGACTCATTTCAGTCATCCCCAAATTCAAATTTTGATGCCCGCTATCCCAAGTTTACTCATATGAGTTTGTTAGCAAGTTAACTCAATTTTGATACCTAAAATCATAAACAATTACAACTTGTGTGTTCACTCTAGTGTTTGACATTTTCCTTACTTCACAAACCAATTATTCTTGTGTGTCCATTATTTGAGCCGTGTTCTGGCGAGCATCAAATGTCTTAGCAGTCTAAAAAGATTGTTTATTTGATGCTGCCCTCAGATAGAGAAACGATGTCAGAAGGATATAGGCGAGGACTGGTCAAAAGTAGCTCATGTTCAGCTTATTCAAGTAGAAAGTCAGAGAGTATGATATGCTGGTCGACCGTCGAGAATATGGGGCCAATGCACCATTGTTCCAAGGATGATTACAATTATCAATATAATCTTCTGCAATCTTATTATTGTAAGTAAAAATGCATATTTTATTTACTGTAAACCTCCTGCAAATCAGGTGATCTTATGTGTCATTTCATCTGGAAAAGCAACAACATAATAGATAAAGATGCGTCTCTAGACTTGTTATTAGGGCGCATGTGTATGTGTCCAATAGGATGTTGAATATGTGTTGCATAACACAACTGTTATTCATTTCTGCAACCTGTGTTTTGATCCTGAAAATCAATGCACTTCAATATGAAAACACACAGCAAGCATTTATTCTTAACTTTCTCATGTTAGTTATTTCACTGAAAATGAAATCTGTTTATACAGGAACTGTATGACTCTCTAATTTGCACAAATAATCATTTTTTGAATGTAGGTTTTGTTAATTTTGTACACGAGCTTGTCAATGCTTTTAAGTTCCCTACCAAACTTCACAATAAAGCCCTCTTTGAATTAGTTTTAAGACATCATCTTATTTTGATCAATACTCAATATAGGAGGAGAATGTCGTAACCGAAGTTTCATATTCAATTTCGCGTTGCTAGTGAACAATGATAGCTTTGTTTACCGCACACACAAACACGCATTTATGCAATGTTATTGTACTATGCATTTACATCATTACATGTCTATTTTTAATTATTCAAAAAACTACATGCAGTCATTTATAGGAGATCAACATTTTGTTTCTTTTTCAGATGTCATTTGGTTGGTAGCAAAGCATATTAGAGGGCTAGAATGCATTACAAGAACGGGTCCTCCAAAGCTGCTATGGAAAATTTGTGCTACCATATATTTTTTTAACGAACTATTGTACGATAATGTTTTGTATATAGACTCCTCATGACAAAAGTCTGATCAGTTTTATTTGATAATTAATTATCTTTTAAGATATATAAGTAAACAGTAATTTGAGTCCCTGAATATATCAAAATCTCAAAACCATCCCCAAATATGTGTTTTGTTTGTGAGTTTGGCCATGAATTTGTCTTCTGTTTGTAAGTTTAATCCATAAATATTAAGAGAAGACACACTCACAAGACTTTTTGAATTTTTAATACATTCAAGAATTATAATCACACCGCCTCACATTCAGAAAAACCGAAAAACAGAATACAAAACTAAATTAGAACATATGATATGGAAAAACCGAAAAAATATGGATTCTAAAGGGTAATCTTAAATTATCTTCTATATATCCCCTAATAATAGCAATGATCGAAGCAGTTTGAGTAGTTAGACTCAATTATTTAATTAGGTCCATGAACATAAATGAGCTGAACATGGAGCTTAACATTGGTCTATTTATTTGGTTCATACTAATCTGTGTTTGATAATTAGGCTAGAGGCCTACATTATCTCAAAAATATTTGTATCGATTTATGTTCCGTTGAAGTGACTGTCTTGGTTTCTGATAGCCTGCTGCAGTCTTTTTGTTCTCACAAAATTTGCAATAAATGAGTTACGACAGAAAGGTGGAGATTATATTAGACATTGGTAAAACAGATTCAGTAACAAGAGGAGAGTTTACTGTCACCACTTTTTCTGCATAATGGCATTTCCTATATGTCATCTTTTAAAAACTCAATGATTCAATAGATCATCTTTTATAGTAAAAACTCAAAATTCAAATAGCATACATGTAAAACTAATTATCGGCATAACTACTCTCACAAAGCCCATTAAGCTATTTTTGTGCAAGTTTGATGCCTTCAATTGCATTGGAGCCTTTACAATCATCATTTCCCTTGATATCTAATTCTTGAAAATTGCTTCCAACAGGTTTTATGATCTTACCAAATAGCATAATTGAACCAGGACTAACTTTCTTGGTGTTGCTGTTGTCAGTACCGGCAAACTTTGTCTCAAGAGAGTTAGAAATATCATGGCTATGAGGTGACAAGTCCAAAGATATAGGACCAGCAGTGTTTGGCTCACTTGACACATTACTCAACACTGCCATAGAATTATTCCCAAGGAAACCATTGCTTTTATCATTCATAAAATTGGAAGGAGTTGATGCGGAACAAAGAATGTGCCTGGCTCCCAGCATGCCATCAAGAAAAGCATCATTGTTCAACAATGTTTGATTGAAGGATCCCTTCACTGAATAATGTTCAAACTCTATATTTGGGATCATCTTCAAAAAAGCCTCTATATTTGGGACGAAGGAGTCTCCCTTTTTATCACTGAATGCGGCAGAATCCTGATATTTTCTAAGCTTTTTTGTTGGGTGGAATTGTGGATGCAGTGAAAATATGTCGGAAATAATTTCAACCTCCCAAGGACTGACTCGGTCTGGAACCTCCGAGACTTTAGGTTCATCCCATTTAACCTATGATATTGAGATGAAAAATGATGAGTATCCAGTATCAATCATTTAAAATATCTGATAAGGTATAGTATGCATCTACAAGTCAAAGGTTTCTTATGAATCAAGATCCTACTTAACATTAAGAGTATTTACAATAGGAATTGATTAAAAGTTTCTTAAACTTAAAAACCATTTCTTAGGAAATATCCCTATTGGAGCAAGTTGATAGGCACATATAAAAATCATTGTCATATAAACAGCTTATTCTTTTTTGACAAGAATATAAACAACTTATTCTAAACATTAATATTAATCTGCCTATATAAAATATGCTGTACAAATGTAAACATACACTGAGACAACTTATTGGACCTATTTCAACTTCTTAAAGAATGGTTTCATAAGTATAATGTTTCTAAAGTCATTGAAGTTAATTTAATTGCACAATAATGATGATTAAGAAAAATAACAGCCCTAAAAAAGAAAGTTAATTAAACAGTAACTTAATAATATTTTTTCACAGTATAAGGAAATAAAATGTAACTTGATATCTGTTTGCAAGATAAACCGTAACTTACTTGGTCTCATAATTAACTATGGAAAATCATGTATCAACTTCTAACTAATAACATTTATGAAACAAAAAAAAAATACTACATATAACATTATACCTCAAGCATCCGCCATGGACGATTAGGAGCAGATAGAGCAGATATTGTTCCCTCAAATTTTGAGCACCTCTTTGAAGAATCGTAATTCTTCAAAGAAAGTTCAATTCTCACTCCAAGATTCCAATTAATATTCATTGCATCCTCCACAACTTTGGCATCAACCACAAAATTACACCAACCTTTAGCCGTCGGATAATACACAACTTCAAAGGCCATGTTCTTATCCGCCAATTCCACTGCCTCCGTAAACGATTTTTCTGTTATCTTAGCAGCAGCACCAAACTTCATCTGTCGGCGAACTCCGACTGAGATCTTTCCACCGGAGTCTTTCATGAAAACTAAGGAATCACCGCCTACTAGTTTCTTCTTGTCAACGAACTCACTCCAATCAGTGGTAAGCAGATGTCGCAAGGGAGTCCCACGATAGACGTGGCGAAACTTCCATACTTTGCCGTGAATGTCACTGACGGAGAGTTCTTGAAACGGCTTTTCGGTTTTGAGGTCAAGCTGCGGGAAGATTAATTTCGCGCATTCCTGTGGCACGGAGAATGCACCGCCATTGTTAGCATCAGATGGGGTGAGAGTCTTGGAATATGAAACAAGCTCTTTGCTATCATCTTGGTCTTCACGAACCTCCTCTTGAGGAGGTTCGTGAACACCGTTGTTAGTGACAGGAGTGAGGAGTAGTTTGACGAAGACTTCATCCGTACGGGGGTCAGCGAGTAGATCAACCGTGGAGACGGTGCAGGGAATGAATTGACGGGAACGGTGAAGAAGGGAGAGTGTGTTAGGGTTTGGGGATGGAGAGACGTGTTCTAAGTGCCCTAATGGAAAGTAGTAAACATGAGAATGTAGTTTTGGAATTTTAACGGAACTGCCTGAGCAGGACTGCCAGATTTTTGGATTAACATGGCTGGGTTGCTGAGTAGACATGGCGGAGAGATTAACTATAGAGAAAGAAAGTTAAGGAAGGTTTATGATTAGGGTTATCAAACTTTGATATAAATAGGCAATATGTTTGTAAGACACCGACTTTGAGAGTGACTCGTATATCCAACTAATCTTTGCGGGTTTATCTCACTATTATTTAGTTGTTCTTGTTTCTTTTAACCCATATCTCCTAGTTTTTAGCTATATTTTTTTACAAGATCTTATGCTTTTCTTCTTTGAGGAATTTATTTTGACAAGATTTTTTTTTTTTTGTAAAATACTACAATTATATTATAATAATTTGTCTTTACAAATTTGAGCCCTAATGAATACATACTCTTCCAGGTCTATCTAAGGAAAATTGCTCTTTTCCCAACCAAAATTGCTCGCTCTCATACAAACTGACGAAAATACCCCCACCGTGACTTAAATCATACTCGGTATATATCAACGAGAGTTAACTCACGCCGAACCCCAGCGCGAGCTACCCTGAAAAAGAACAGGAATACATATTAACACATGTTTCATGATGCGTTTATAATTCGTTGCCGTGTTAAGTTTCACATTTTAAGTAAAAAAAAAAAGTGAAAAAATATTTTATTTCAAGAGTAGGAAAAAAAACTTGGTGGTTGTTTAATTATATAAATAAAAAATGAAATGTATGTGGGACTGTGGGAGTGGTTTCTCTTTATTAGTAGTGTGTGATTTTTCAATTACAAAAATAGTAAGTTGCAAAGAGAGCACGCGAGAAAGGAAGAAGGGTGTGTATTTGTGTCAGCTATCATGTGAGTGTGCGTTAATTGTGTGATAGTGAGTCTTCTCAATTAAGCTTGTGTGAGCCACACCCAGCCAGGCGTTAGTCACGCCCAGGGCAGTCCTGGATGTGCGAAATCTTGTGTTTTTCTCTCGTTTTTGATCGTTCTTCCGTTTGGAAACTCCTATGAACTTGAAATGATTTTTCTTTACTTTGTATTGTCTTAAAAAACCTTCTAAGAACCATTGCCTTCAATCTTCGTATCCTTGATCATTCACGTGATGTCTTGATTTTTTCTATTTACATGATTTATCACTACAAAACACTCAAAATGCCTATGGAGTTGCATGATCTAGGATGAAAGTGAATTACAACGACTTGATTGAAAACAATACAATATGTTCCTCAAACAATTAACAACTCCTCTATCTCTCAACTTATTTGTCTTCAAATGCAAAGAAAAGTACTAAAAACATAGCCAAAAATGTCATATGATGCTCTGTCATCACAACCCCAAACTTAAGTCGTTGCTTGTCCTCAAGCAACACAATAGCAAGAAGTTAGAAGTTACATAAATTTGAAGAATAAAACATACCTTTCCAGAGATTTGCTCAGATTGTCATTCCTCTCACCATCAGACTTAACTAACCTACCACCTCTATGCAAGCGGAACAGACTTAGAGAAGATACTCTTACTTTCAACCACATACAATTCCAAGATACATGTATGTATCTCCTAAAGCCAATGAGGCTGGTCAAGGAATTTGCCACACTCCAGTCGTCATGTGATTGTACCTTGCTATGAGATTGAAGCAAGTCTAAACATACATTCAAAGTATATATCATCACACACACATATAGAGGTCTTTTCAAGGTTACAACGTGGCTGTGGTTAAGGTGGGATATATTTGGGAAAGTAGGCTAACAAGCACTTTGGAGTTAGATCCTAAGGATATTCCCTAATTGAAATACTTTGAAGAACTTTATCAACCAAACTTGATGCTTCATTCACAAACTTTGTCACAACCATTGTTATGAGGTACTAGCTTTCATTTTGGAGTCAGTTAAATGAATTTTGTGCACTAGTAGAACTACTTTTTTTTAAGGGACCAGACTTTTGTTTGTGTCTCTTGATTTTATATTTTTTTTTTGTAGACCATCATTTTGATGTTTTATCTACATTTTTGTTTTTCATTCATTTTTTTTTATTTGATAATCAAGATCTACTAGTACCCCACCCCAAACTTAAGATGTTGCTAATTCCAAAGACCAACCCCAAACTTAATTTCAAACCATGACAAGTATTTCACAAACCTATCTAACTCCAAAAGGGAAATCAAACAGATATAATCATTAGGGTTCATAACTTGTAGCATGATTCAAAGTCAAACAAAAGTAACCAAGAAAAATTAATACATAGAGGCTCAAAGTGGTTTCACAAAGGATATATAATGATAATTCAAGGTGGCTTGAAAAAGGCACTAGTTACCAAAAACAAATGCCTCGTGCGTATGACAATACAACCGACAGTCCGTAGAGAACAACCGAAATTTCGAGCAAAAATAGCAATCCACCATGTAACACTCATAATGAAAGAAAAGAGTAGCAACAGATTGGAATATATATATATATATATATATATATATATATATATATATATATATATATATGACTCAAAATCTCACCGGTTATGCTATACAAAATTGTAGTGGTGATTATTCTTGAGTATCTTCCGCAGCAAGCTCTAATACTCCAAGACTAAAACAAAACTTTTTATTTTTGAAAGGGAAAGTTATGCAATTCATGTAAAAACAACGCGCCTAGTCGCGAGTTAGCAACAGTAAAAGAAAGAAATTGCGAGAAAGAGTGGCTATGTAAAATTAAATGACTGAAATTTAAAATTACTTTAAAATAAAACATGGGTTCCCTCCCATTAAGTGCTTGTTTAGCGTCTCGAGATTGACGCATGTGTCTAAGGTGAGCTTGGGAACCCCAATCCTTCAGGTTTTGTGTCTTCTTCTTCCTCATCTGAACAACCATTTCAGAATATGTCCATCCATAGTCTTCATCTGGTTCTGACCAATTTGAATTCTCCACAAGAGCTTTGAATAGTGTCCAATTGTCAACAACATTGTAAGTTTGATATTCATCATTGGATCTGATCATTAACTCCCCTTTGTTCACATTGATGAATGCTTGTGAAGTTGCAAGAAGTGATTTTCCCAATAGTAGAGGGAAATCTTCATAATTAGTCATTTTCATGATTGTACTATCTACAGGAAAAGAAAAATTATCAATAATTACCTGCCCATTTTTTCCTTGCCTACTATAGCATTGTTAGGCTGCAGATTTAATTCACCTATCCTTTTGAAAGTTGCAAGTTGCCTCAAGTTGATGCTAGACCCCAAGTCACATACGGCTTCACCAATAATAACACCATTTGTAGAAACTGGTAAGTTGACACCACTAGCGTTTTCTTCCTTCTGTGGGACCTGAAAATCAAATAGAACAAAATATTTTTTTGTTAAAAGAATAAGTTCTGAAATACTGGCCAGGCAATAATAAGAGTTTACAGGTTCTGAACCAAAACAGGTTCTGAACAATAACTTAGCACAATTTAAAGCAGTTAAGTAGCAGAAATAAAAAGTGCAGGAAAGCTAAAGAACACACAAGGTTTGTTAACCCAGTTCGGAGTAAACACCTCCTACTCTGGGGGATACCAATCCAGGAAGGAAATCCACTATTGGATTTAATCCTCAAGACTCAGACACTGACTCCCAGTTCCTATCCCAAGCAATTAACCTCCACCTAGTCAGACTTCTACCCAACTCTGAGTATTAGAAAACCTCTAACTTCCTATTCAAGTAACTAAACCCAGCCACTTGAACAACCCTTAACAATACCCTGTTTTTGAACAAAACTTCAATAACAAACCTTCATTCGTACCTACAAGCTTAGAATGAAGTTACAACTCAAAAACAATCCTAAACCAACTCAAACTGAGTGGTGCACAAATAAAAACTCTAAGTTTAAAACAAAGACTCTATTCTCTGGATAATACTCTGTTTTTCGTAAGTCTTCAAAACATAGCAGCAATCTCCTTTTATAGAATTCAGTAGCTCTTCTTAATTCTGTAGCCAATCTTCTAAATTGATTTGTTTCTGAATTATGATTGGTCCAATAAGGAAACAAATAAAAACACTTTGTATCTTTTAAAGATTCTGCAGAAATAATACGAGCTTCATAATTTAATACCAAATCTTCATTAAATCTTCTCCAATTCAACAGCAATCTAGAAGCAATAATCCTGGAACAAATCCTTGCCAAATTTCGCCAAGATTCGCATAAAAATAACTTGAAAATATCAGCTTCTGACGAAGTCAACAAAAGTCAACGCGTCCATCAGAACCTGAATCCAGCTTCTGAAGAGCTACAGTGCTTCTGATGAAGCATTCAGCTTCTGAAGTCATTTTGAGCTTCTGAACAGCTTCAAATGAAATTTCTTGCAACTGAAGACTTGTTATAAATATGGAGATGCTTCTAAACAACACTTTGGTTTTGCCAAAATATGCAGCCAACTCCAAAAGACTCAACAATCTCCCCCTTTGGCAAATTTTTTTGGCTAAAACCATCCAAGTTCTTCAATCTCCCATAACATCAACTCAGCAAAGAAGAACTTTACAAAGATTAATCATAACATAAACATAAGCAGCGGACACAGCTATGATTATCATGAAAAACACAAACCAGCTTCAGTTCTACACAACATATCAGCTACTGAAGCATACATAAGAGCTACTGACCAACTCCTGATCATCACAAACACTCCTCCTGAAGCTTCACAAATACATAACCAACCACTAAGCTTCACAACACTCCCCCTGCAACTCAGCTTCTTATACAAACTCCCCCTTACTACTGAACTGCAGTAATAAATGGTATCAGAGCACAAATCAAAGTACAATTGTTCTTCAGGACCACACTTCAGGATCACAAAATCACTCAGGATCATAACAATCTTGTACTCCCCCTGTGACACATATTCCCCTTCAATCAAATCTGGACATAACTTGTTGCAAGGGTTCTCATACTGCTTACATTCTTAAACATAAGATTTTCTCCCCCTTTTTAGCCATAAAATTCTGACAAATCTCATACTTCATATAGGGATTAAAATCAAAACAAGTAACACAGATCCTTGAAAACATATCAGACTCAGACTCAGGTTCAGGATCACACTTAGCACAGGCACAACTGGCAGGTACTCTATCTTCCTCACATCCAGTTTGCAGTAATTGCTATAATTCTTCATGTAATCACACACTTAACTTGCTTCTCAGATTCTCAAACTGTTTAGCATCCAAGGCCTTTGTGAAAATGTCAGCAATTTGATTCTCAGTGTCCACATGTTCCAGCTGAATAATCTTGTCCTCCACAAGGTTTCTGATAAAATGGTGTCTGATGTCTATGTGTTTAGTTCTGCTGTGCTGTATGGGGTTCTTAGAGATGTTAATTGCACTTAAATTGTCACAAAATAATGTCATAACACCTTGTTTCATGTTGTACTCCTCCAGCATCTGTTTCATCCATACTAGTTGTGAACAACTACTCCCAGCAGCAATATACTCAGCTTCAGCAGTTGACAATGAAACACAATTTTGTTTCTTGCTGAACCATGAAATCAAATTATTTCCTAGAAAGAAACAACCTCCTGAAGTGCTCTTCCTGTCATCAGCACTTCCAGCCCAATCAGCATCACAAAATCTCATCAATTCAGAACTTGAACTGTGAGAATACATGATTCCATAGTCACTTGTGCTATTCACATACTTCGGGATCCTTTTAACTTGTGTCAGATGACTCATCTTAGGATCAGCTTGGTATCTTGCACATACTCCAACAGCATAAGTGATATCAGGTCTGCTTGTAGTTAAATACAATAAGCTCCCTATCATGCTTCTGTACTGACTTTGATCAACTGAAACTCCATGTTCATCTTTGGTTAGCTTCAGATGAGTAGCAGCTGGTGTCTTCTTATGAGCAGCAGATTCCATACCAAACTTCTTCACTATGTTCTTGGCATATTTACTCTGAGAGATAAAGATTGTATCTTCCATTTGCTTGACTTGCAATCCAAGAAAATATGTCAACTCACCAACCAAACTCATTTCAAATTCTGATTGCATTTGCTGAACAAACAGTTTGACCATCTTCTGAGACATTCCACCAAAAACTATGTCATCAACATAGATCTGAGCAATCATCAGACTTCCATGTTCATTCTTCACAAACAATGTCTTATCAGAACCTCCTTTTCTGAAACCTTGAGCCACAAGAAATTGAGTCAGCCTTTCATACCAAGCTCTTGGTGCTTGCTTCAATCCATACAAGTCTTTCTTCAATTTGTACACATGATCTGGAAACTGATGATCCACAAAACCTTTAGGTTGTTCAACATACACTTCTTCTTGCAGATATCCATTCAGAAATGCACTCTTCACATCCATCTGGAATAGTTTGAACTTGAGAATGCAAGATACACCCAACAACAATCTTATGGACTCTAGTCTGGCCACAGGTGCAAAGGTTTCATCAAAATCCAATCCCTCTACTTGAGTATAACCCTGAGCAACCAACCTTGCTTTGTTTCTGACTACAGTACCATTTTCATCTGTTTTATTCTTGTATATCCACTTAGTGCCAATCATATTCAGCCCTTCAGGTCTTGGTACCAGATCCCACACTTCACTCCTTTTGAATTGATTCAACTCATCTTGCATTGCTTCAATCCAAAATTCATCAGTTAGGGCTTCTTTCACATTTCTTGGTTCAAACTTAGACACAAAACATGAATCAGTAGCAGCTGGTTCTGATCTCCTGGTTTTGACCCCTTGATCCAAACTCCCAATGATAAGCTCCTTAGGATGATCCTTCTGAACTCTAATTGATGGCCCTTTATTGGTAGGATCATGTTCTGGATGCACTTCTGCTTCTTCAGACTCTGGATGCTTTTCTGCTTCTGAAGCTTGTTCTTCTGAAGCTTCAGACTCTGGAACAACTTCAGACTCACCTCTATCTTTCTCAGCAGTCAGGTCATCAATCACAACATTAATGGACTCCATCACAACCTTGGTTCTTGAATTAAACACCCTATAAGCTCTGCTGTTCACTGAATAACCTAGGAATATGCCCTCATCAGACTTAGGATCCAGTTTTCTCCTATTTTCTCTGTCAGCCAAAATATAGCATCTGCTCCCAAACACATGAAAGTATTTGACTGTAGGTTTCCTTCCTTTCCACAGTTCATACAAAGTAGATGTTGTTCCCTTTTTCAAAGTGACTCTATTGTGTATGTAACATGTTGTGTTCATTGCTTCAGCCCAAAACATATATGGAAGCTTCTTGGCATGCAGCATAACCCTTGCACATTCTGCTAATGTCCTATTCTTCCTCTCAACTACACCATTTTGCTGAGGTGTGATAGGTGCAGAGAACTCATGTTTTATACCTTCAGAAGCACAGAATTCTGAAAAACTCTTGTTTTCAAATTCCGTGCCATGATCACTTTTGATTCTGACTATGCCACAGTCTTTTTCTCTTTGTAATTGAATGCACAGGTCTTTAAATACTTCAAAAGTATCAGACTTTTCTCTAACAAAACTGATCCATGTGAATCTTGAGTAATCATCAACCATTACAAAAGCATACCTCTTGCCTCCAATACTCTCAACTTGCATAGGCCCCATCAAATCCATATGAACAAGTTCTAGTACTTTAGTAGTTACCTGGTGAACTAATCTCGGATGAGACTTTCTTGTTTGTTTCCCAATTTGACAATCACCACAAACATTGTCCTCATTGATCTTCAGATTAGGTACACCTCTGATAGCTTCAGTACTTAGGATTTTCTTCATGCCTTTCAGATGCAGATGTCCCAGCTTCTGGTGCCAAAGTTTGACTTCCTCTTCTGAGCTCATAAGACAAGAAGTCAGACTTCTTTCTTCTTCAGAAACCCATAAGTAACAATTGTCTTTGGATCTGCAGCCTCTCATCTGAATCTTATCTTCCTGATCAGTAACAATACACTCTAGTTTGTTGAAATTAACCTTCAATTCTTGATCACAAAGTTGGCTAATACTGATCAGATTAGAGGTTAATCCTTCCACCAGTAGCACATCATTAAGTCTGGGCAAACCTTCACTGATCAAATCACCAATACCCAGAATCTGACCTTTTACACCATCTCCAAATGTCACATAGCTTCTGGAGTATGATCTGATATTGCTCAGCAGCTTCTTCACACCAGTCATGTGCCTTGAACACCCACTATCAAAATACCAGTCTTCTTTTGAGGTGGCTCTCAAAGAAGTATGAGCTATAAGGCCAACATTCTGAACTTTGGGCTTCCACACCTTCTGATCATTGTGTCTGATATCAGCTGGTTCAACTCTTCTATACTGAAAATGTTCTGGATAACCATAAAGTTTGAAACAGAAAGATTTGATATGCCCTTTCTTCCCACAATGATGACAGATCCATGGATGATTTCTCCTCCTTCTGTTTCTGAAAAATTTATGGGGTTGCTTCTGAGGTAGCATCTGAACATGCTTTTGACCTTGCATCTGAGGTCTCTTCTGAGCTTGCTTCTGAGCTGGCATCTGGGCTTGTTTCTGAGGTCTCCTCTTTGATGTTCCAACCATAGAATCATGAGTTTGAGTAGCAGGAACAAACTGACTAACAAGATTTTTCTCCTTGAGCTTCAGACTCTGATCAACATAACCTAACCCAGTTTTTCCTTGCTTCTGGACATCTAGAATCTCCTCCAACTTATCAGTAGCAGAGTTCATCATCCTAACTTGCTTCTTCATCTGATCAAGTTGGGATTTAAGTTGGTTTACTTCTTCTTTTAATTCTGAATTCTGCACAAGAAGTTCTCCTTTTTCAGCCTCCAGTTGAAAAATAGTCTCCTTCTGATCCAAAACTTGTTTGTAAACCTCAGCACTTCTGGTATACAGCTTCCTGTAGCTAGTTCATCAGATGAGGTTTTAGCAGCTTCAGACACAGATGAAGCTTCAGACTCTGAGTCAGACTCTGAAAAAGTCTCAGACTCTAGAACAGCTTCCTTCTTCAAGATAGCTCCTGACCTTACTACCAGACCAGTATCACACATACCAGATTCACTTCCAGCATCTTCTTCAGAATCATCATCAGACCATGCAACTGCTAGGCTTTTCTTCTGCTTCTTAAGGAAAGTATGACATTCAGATTTGATGTGTCCATAACCCTCACACTCATAGCACTGCACACCTTTAGCTTGACTACTTTTCTCCTCAGACTTGGTCTTTTTCACATCAGTTTGTTGCTTCTTGTTGTTGAATCTGAAGTTTTGACCTTTGGCTTTGGCTTTTCTGTCAACATTCTTCACAATCTTGTTGAATTGTTTTCCTAGCAACACTAGAGCTTCTGATAAATCATCCTCATCAGACTCTTGTTGATCATCAGCTTCAGAATTCACACTAAAAGCTACACCTTTTCCTTTCTTATCAGGCTGTTTGCAGAATGCAGTTTCAAAATTAAGCAAAGACCCAATCAGCTCCTCAACCTTCATGGTGGTGATGTCATGAGCTTTTTCTATGGCTGTAACCTTCATGTCAAACCTTCTGGGAAGTGATCCGAGGATTTTTCTGACTATCTTCTCATCTGTCATTTTCTCCCCAAGAGAATCAAAAGAGTTTGCCATATCAAGCACATTCATATAGAAATCCTGGATATTCTCATCCTCCTTCATCTTCAGGTTCTCAAACTTGGTGGTCAGCAACTGGAGTCTGGACATCTTCACCTTAGAGGTTCCTTCATGAGTTGTTTTCAAAATTTCCCAGGCCTCCTTTGCAACTGTACATTGCTTGATGAGTCTGAACATATTCTGGTCCACACCATTAAAAATTGCATTCAAAGCTTTTGAATTTCCCAGTGACAGATCATCTTCAGCTTTGGTCCATTCTTCTTCAAGCTTCAGAACCTCAGTCTTGTTCCCATCTTTGTCCAAAACTACTGGATGATCCCAGCCCTTAATCACAGCTTTCCAAGTCCTGCTGTCAATAGACTTTAGAAAAGCACACATCCTAGACTTCCAATACTCATAGTTTGTGCCATCTAGTAGGGGTGGTCTATTGACATATCCTCCTTCTCTATCCATGCTTGCCAGTAATTAACGCCTCTGGATCTCACCCAAAACACAGGCAGGGTGCCTGCTCTGATGCCAATTGAAATTCTGGCCAGGCAATAATAAGAGTTTACAGTTTCTGAACCAAAACAGGTTATGAACAATAACTTAGCACAATTTAAAGTAGTTAAGTAGCAGAAATAAAAAGTGCAGGAAAGCTAAAGAACACACAAGGTTTGTTAACCCAGTTCGGAGTAAACACCTCCTACTCTGGGGGATACCAATCCAGGAAGGAAATCCACTATTGGATTTAATCCTCAAGACTCAGACACTGACTCCCAGTTCCTATCCCAAGCAATTAACCTCCACCTAGTCAGACTTCTACCCAACTCTGAGTATTAGAAAACCTCTAACTTCCTATTCAAGTAACTAAACCCAGCCACTTGAACAACCCTTAACAATACCCTGTTTTTGAACAAAACTTCAATAACAAACCTTCATTCGTACCTACAGGCTTAGAATGAAGTTACAACTCAAAAACAATCCTAAACCAACTCAAACTGAGTGGTGCACAAATAAAAACTCTAAGTTTAAAACAAAGACTCTATTCTCTGGATAATACTCTGTTTTTCGTAAGTCTTCAAAACATAGCAGCAATCTCCTTTTATAGAATTCAGTAGCTCTTCTTAATTCTGTAGCCAATCTTCTAAATTGATTTGTTTCTGAATTATGATTGGTCCAATAAGGAAACAAATAAAAACACTTTGTATCTTTTAAAGATTCTGCAGAAATAATACGAGCTTCATAATTTAATACCAAATCTTCATTAAATCTTCTCCAATTCAACAGCAATCTAGAAGCAATAATCCTGGAACAAATCCTTGCCAAATTTCGCCAAGATTCGCATAAAAATAACTTGAAAATATCAGCTTCTGACGAAGTCAACAAAAGTCAACGCGTCCATCAGAACCTGAATCCAGCTTCTGAAGAGCTACAGTGCTTCTGATGAAGCATTCAGCTTCTGAAGTCATTTTGAGCTTCTGAACAGCTTCAAATGAAATTTCTTGCAACTGAAGACTTGTTATAAATATGGAGATGCTTCTAAACAACACTTTGGTTTTGCCAAAATATGCAGCCAACTCCAAAAGACTCAACAATCTCCCCCTTTGGCAAATTTTTTTGGCTAAAACCATCCAAGTTCTTCAATCTCCCATAACATCAACTTAGCAAAGAAGAACTTTACAAAGATTAATCATAACATAAACATAAGCAACGGACACAGCTATGATTATCATGAAAAACACAAACCAGCTTCAGTTCTACACAACATATCAGCTACTGAAGCATACATAAGAGCTACTGACCAACTCCTGATCATCACAAACACTCCCCCTGAAGCTTCACAAATACATAACCAACCACTAAGCTTCACAACACTCCCCCTGCAACTCAGCTTCTTATACAAACTCCCCCTTACTACTGAACTGCAGTAATAAATGGTATCAGAGCACAAATCAAAGTACAATTGTTCTTCAGGACCACACTTCAGGATCACAAAATCACTCAGGATCATAACAATCTTGTACTCCCCCTGTGACACATATTCCCCTTCAATCAAATCTGGACATAACTTGTTGCAAGGGTTCTCATACTGCTTACATTCTTAAACATAAGATTTTCTCCCCCTTTTTAGCCATAAAATTCTGACAAATCTCATACTTCATATAGGGATTAAAATCAAAACAAGTAACACAGATCCTTGAAAACATATCAGACTCAGACTCAGGTTCAGGATCACACTTAGCACAGGCACAACTGGCAGGTACTCTATCTTCCTCACATCCAGTTTGCAGTAATTGCTATAATTCTTCATGTAAACACACACTTAACTTGCTTCTCAGATTCTCAAACTGTTTAGCATCCAAGGCCTTTGTGAAAATGTCAGCAATTTGATTCTCAGTGTCCACATGTTCCAGCTGAATAATCTTGTCCTCCACAAGGTTTCTGATAAAATGGTGTCTGATGTCTATGTGTTTAGTTCTGCTGTGCTGTATGGGGTTCTTAGAGATGTTAATTGCACTTAAATTGTCACAAAATAATGTCATAACACCTTGTTTCATGTTGTACTCCTCCAGCATCTGTTTCATCCATACTAGTTGTGAACAACTACTCCCAGCAGCAATATACTCAGCTTCAGCAGTTGACAATGAAACACAATTTTGTTTCTTGCTGAACCATGAAATCAAATTATTTCCTAGAAAGAAACAACCTCCTGAAGTGCTCTTCCTGTCATCAGCACTTCCAGCCCAATCAGCATCACAAAATCCCATCAATTCAGAACTTGAACTGTGAGAATACATGATTCCATAGTCACTTGTGCTATTCACATACTTCGGGATCCTTTTAACTTGTGTCAGATGACTCATCTTAGGATCAGCTTGGTATCTTGCACATACTCCAACAGCATAAGTGATATCAGGTCTGCTTGTAGTTAAATACAATAAGCTCCCTATCATGCTTCTGTACTGACTTTGATCAACTGAAACTCCATGTTCATCTTTGGTTAGCTTCAGATGAGTAGCAGCTGGTGTCTTCTTATGAGCAGCAGATTCCATACCAAACTTCTTCACTATGTTCTTGGCATATTTACTCTGAGAGATAAAGATTGTATCTTCCATTTGCTTGACTTGCAATCCAAGAAAATATGTCAACTCACCAACCAAACTCATTTCAAATTCTGATTGCATTTGCTGAACAAACAGTTTGACCATCTTCTGAGACATTCCACCAAAAACTATGTCATCAACATAGATCTGAGCAATCATCAGACTTCCATGTTCATTCTTCACAAACAATGTCTTATCAGAACCTCCTTTTCTGAAACCTTGAGCCACAAGAAATTGAGTCAGCCTTTCATACCAAGCTCTTGGTGCTTGCTTCAATCCATACAAGTCTTTCTTCAATTTGTACACATGATCTGGAAACTGATGATCCACAAAACCTTTAGGTTGTTCAACATACACTTCTTCTTGCAGATATCCATTCAGAAATGCACTCTTCACATCCATCTGGAATAGTTTGAACTTGAGAATGCAAGATACACCCAACAACAATCTTATGGACTCTAGTCTGGCCACAGGTGCAAAGGTTTCATCAAAATCCAATCCCTCTACTTGAGTATAACCCTGAGCAACCAACCTTACTTTGTTTCTGACTACAGTACCATTTTCATCTGTTTTATTCTTGTATATCCACTTAGTGCCAATCACATTCAGCCCTTCAGGTCTTGGTACCAGATCCCACACTTCACTCCTTTTGAATTGATTCAACTCATCTTGCATTGCTTCAATCCAAAATTCATCAGTTAGGGCTTCTTTCACATTTCTGGGTTCAAACTTAGACACAAAACATGAATCAGTAGCAGCTGGTTCTGATCTCCTGGTTCTGACCCCTTGATCCAAACTCCCAATGATAAGCTCCTTAGGATGATCCTTCTGAACTCTAATTGATGGCCCTTTATTGGTAGGATCATGTTCTAGATGCACTTCTGCTTCTTCAGACTCTGGATGCTTTTCTGCTTCTGAAGTTTGTTCTTCTGAAGCTTCAGACTCTGGAACAACTTCAGACTCACCTCTATCTTTCTCAGCAGTCAGGTCATCAATCACAACATTAATGGACTCCATCACAACCTTGGTTCTTGAATTAAACACCCTATAAGCTCTGTTGTTCACTGAATAACCCAGGAATATGCCCTCATCAGACTTAGGATCCAGTTTTCTCCTATTTTCTCTGTCAGCCAAAATATAGCATCTGCTCCCAAACACATGAAAGTATTTGACTGTAGGTTTCCTTCCTTTCCACAGTTCATACAAAGTAGATGTTGTTCCCTTTTTCAAAGTGACTCTATTGTGTATGTAACATGCTGTGTTCATTGCTTCAGCCTAAAACATATATGGAAGCTTCTTAGCATGCAGCATAACCCTTGCACATTCTGCTAATGTCCTATTCTTCCTCTCAACTACACCATTTTGCTGAGGTGTGATAGGTGCAGAGAACTCATGTTTTATACCTTCAGAAGCACAGAATTCTGAAAAACTCTTGTTTTCAAATTCCTTGCCATGATCACTTCTGATTCTGACTATGCCACAGTCTTTTTCTCTTTGTAATTGAATGCACAGGTCTTTAAATACTTCAAAAGTATCAGACTTTTCTCTAACAAAACTGATCCATGTGAATCTTGAGTAATCATCAACCATTACAAAAGCATACCTCTTGCCTCCAATACTCTCAACTTGCATAGGCCCCATCAAATCCATATGAACAAGTTCTAGTACTTTAGTAGTTACCTGGTGAACTAATCTCGGATGAGACTTTCTTGTTTGTTTCCCAATTTGACAATCACCACAAACATTGTCCTCATTGATCTTCAGATTAGGTACACCTCTGATAGCTTCAGTACTTAGGATTTTCTTCATGCCTTTCAGATGCAGATGTCCCAGCTTCTGGTGCCAAAGTTTGACTTCCTCTTCTGAGCTCATAAGACAAGAAGTCAGACTTCTTTCTTCTTCAGAAACCCATAAGTAACAATTGCCTTTGGATCTGCAGCCTCTCATCTGAATCTTATCTTCCTGATCAGTAACAATACACTCTAGTTTGTTGAAATTAACCTTCAATTCTTGATCACAAAGTTGGCTAATACTGATCAGATTAGAGGTTAATCCTTCCACCAGTAGCACATCATTAAGTCTGGGCAAACCTTCACTGATCAAATCACCAATACCCAGAATCTGACCTTTTACACCATCTCCAAATGTCACATAGCTTCTGGAGTATGATCTGATATTGCTCAGCAGCTTCTTCACACCAGTCATGTGCCTTGAACACCCACTATCAAAATACCAGTCTTCTTTTGAGGTGGCTCTCAAAGAAGTATGAGCTATAAGGCCAACATTCTGAACTTTGGGCTTCCACACCTTCTGATCATTGTGTCTGATATCAGCTGGTTCAACTCTTCTATACTGAAAATGTTCTGGATAACCATAAAGTTTGAAACAGAATGGTTTGATATGCCCTTTCTTCCCACAATGATGACAGATCCATGGATGATTTCTCCTCCTTCTGTTTCTGAAAAATTTATGGGGTTGCTTCTGAGGTAGCATCTGAACATGCTTTTGACCTTGCATCTGAGGTCTCTTCTGAGCTTGCTTCTGAGCTGGCATCTGGGCTTGTTTCTGAGGTCTCCTCTTTGATGTTCCAACCATAGAATCATGTGTTTGAGTAGCAGGAACAAACTGACTAACAAGATTTTTCTCCTTGAGCTTCAGACTCTGATCAACATAACCTAACCCAGTTTTTCCTTGCTTCTGGACATCTAGAATCTCCTCCAACTTATCAGTAGCAGAGTTCATCATCCTAACTTGCTTCTTCATCTGATCAAGTTGGGATTTAAGTTGGTTTACTTCTTCTTTTAATTCTGAATTCTGCACAAGAAGTTCTCCTTTTTCAGCCTCCAGTTGAAAAATAGTCTCCTTCTGATCCAAAACTTGTTTGTAAACCTCAGCACTTCTGGTATACAGCTTCCTGTAGCTAGTTCATCAGATGAGGTTTTAGCAGCTTCAGACACAGATGAAGCTTCAGACTCTGAGTCAGACTCTGAAAAAGTCTCAGACTCTAGAACAGCTTCCTTCTTCAAGATAGCTCCTGACCTTACTACCAGACCAGTATCACACATACCAGATTCACTTCCAGCATCTTCTTCAGAATCATCATCAGACCATGCAACTGCTAGGCTTTTCTTCTGCTTCTTAAGGAAAGTATGACATTCAGATTTGATGTGTCCATAACCCTCACACTCATAGCACTGCACACCTTTAGCTTGACTACTTTTCTCCTCAGACTTGGTCTTTTTCACATCAGTTTGTTGCTTCTTGTTGTTGAATCTGAAGTTCTGACCTTTGGCTTTGGCTTTTCTGTCAACATTCTTCAGAATCTTGTTGAATTGTTTTCCTAGCAACACTAGAGCTTCTGATAAATCATCCTCATCAGACTCTTGTTGATCATCAGCTTCAGAATTCACACTAAAAGCTACACCTTTTCCTTTCTTATCAGGCTGTTTGTAGAATGCAGTTTCAAAATTAAGCAAAGACCCAATCAGCTCCTCAACCTTCATGGTGGTAATGTCATGAGCTTTTTCTATGGCTGTAACCTTCATGTCAAACCTTCTGGGAAGTGATCCGAGGATTTTTCTGACTATCTTCTCATCTGTCATTTTCTCCCCAAGAGAATCAAAAGAGTTTGCCATATCAAGCACATTCATATAGAAATCCTGGATATTCTCATCCTCCTTCATCTTCAGGTTCTCAAACTTGGTGGTCAGCAACTGGAGTCTGGACATCTTCACCTTAGAGGTTCCTTCATGAGTTGTTTTCAAAATTTCCCAGGCCTCCTTTGCAACTGTACATTGCTTGATGAGGCTGAACATATTCTGGTCCACACCATTAAAAATTGCATTCAAAGCTTTTGAATTTCCCAGTGACAGATCATCTTCAGCTTTGGTCCATTCTTCTTCAGGCTTCAGAACCTCAGTCTTGTTCCCATCTTTGTCCAAAACTACTGGATGATCCCAGCCCTTAATCACAGCTTTCCAAGTCCTGCTGTCAATAGACTTTAGAAAAGCACACATCCTAGACTTCCAATACTCATAGTTTGTGCCATCTAGTAGGGGTGGTCTATTGACATAGCCTCCTTCTCTATCCATGCTTGCCAGATATTAAGTCCTCTGGATCTCACCCAAAATACAGGCAGGGTGCCTGCTCTGATGCCAATTGTAATACCCTTAACAATACCCTGTTTTTGAACAAAACTTCAATAACAAACCTTCATTCGTACCTACAGGCTTAGAATGAAGTTACAACTCAATAACAATCCTAAACCAACTCAAACTGAGTGGTGCACAAATAAAAACTCTAAGTTTAAAACAAAGACTCTATTCTCTGGATAATACTCTGTTTTTCGTAAGTCTTCAAAACATAGCAGCAATCTCCTTTTATAGAATTCAGTAGCTCTTCTTAATTCTGTAGCCAATCTTTTAAATTGATTTGTTTTTGAATTATGATTGGTCCAATAAGGAAACAAATAAAAACACTTTGTATCTTTTAAAGATTCTGCAGAAATAATACGAGCTTCATAATTTAATACCAAATCTTCATTAAATCTTCTCCAATTCAACAGCAATCTAGAAGCAATAATCCTGGAACAAATCCTTTCCAAATTTCGCCAAGATTCGCATAAAAATAACTTGAAAATATCAGCTTCTGACGAAGTCAACAAAAGTCAACGCGTCCATCATAACCTGAATCCAGCTTCTGAAGAGCTACAGTGCTTCTGATGAAGCATTCAGCTTCTGAAGTCATTTTGAGCTTCTGAACAGCTTCAAATGAAATTTCTTGCAACGGAAGACTTGTTATAAATATGGAGATGCTTCTAAACAACACTTTGGTTTTGCCAAAATATGCAGCCAACTCCAAAAGACTCAACAAGTTCTTTAGCTTATAGCTTCACTAGAACTCTTTCGATACTTCTTAGCATATGTAATGACATAAATTTGATGTTTGAACCCATATCACACCAAGGTTTTTCAATGGATAACTTCCCAATAGAGTTGAAACTTCCACGATCATTGTTCTTTAGAGGTGACCGTCTTTGTAAGTTGGATTTACAACTTACAAGAATATGTTTTTCCATTGGTAGTTTCCTCTTTCTTGAAAGGGTTTCCTGCATAAGTTTAGGACAAAAAGGAATCTTCCCACAAGGTTTAGCCAAGGAGATGTTGATTTGCACATTAGTGAGTAATTTCAAGAGTTTTTGCAACTGCTTGGCATGTCGTTCCTTCTTCTTGGGATCTGAATGTGATATTTTGATATTATCAGGTTACTTACCAAGACTTTTCCTTTCTTTCAGGATCTTCCTTCTCTTTTCTGTTTGGGTGGAGTCTTTGTGTGTTTCAAATTTTGTGGTATGTTTGATCTCTTCCTCTCTTGGGTTAGTTTGGCCATGGTGTCTCTTCTTTTGTGGACGCTTCTGGCGACTGGTGATTTTTTCTCTTTCAAACAGCTTATATCTCATTCTTTGTCCTCTAGCTCCAAAAGTTAATTATCTTGTTTCAACATTGATTATGGCTCTAGCTGTTGTTAAAAAGGGTCTCCCAAGAGGCAATGTGCACTTCTGGTCTTCTTTCATATTGAGGACTACAAAATCGATCGGAAAGATGACTTGGTTTGTTTCAATCATGACGTTTTCCTCTATACCCTCTGGAATTCTAACTGTACCGTCAACTAAGGTTATGGTTATGTTTGATGGTTTCATTTTCATCCTTTTGAGTTTATTGAATATTGACAATGGCCTCAAATTTACTTTTGATCCTATATCACACATGGGTAATTTAAATGTTATCTCCCCAATAGAACATGGAATGCTTAAGATCTCTTTGTCCTTCTTTTTCTTAGGTATAGTGTTCCTAACAATAGAACTACCATTTTGAGTAAGCATTATAGTTTCCTTATCGTGAAGGTCTTTCTTTGTAGCAATGATTTCTCCTATGAACTTGTTGTAAGATGGACTATTTTCCAATTTTTCTATTAAAGCAGGTGTTGCTTTAGTTTCACCTATTACTTTAAGCGACTCAACCGAATGTGACTCCGGTTCGTTTACTTGGATGATGATGGAAGTTGTTGTTTCATGAGCAGGGGCTTTGTTTCTTACCATGTTACACTCTCTTACTCGTTCTCTCATATGGTCGAGAGCATCTACTTCCCACAGGGATGAGGAAATATGATTTAGGGTCTCAGTGATATTGGTCATGGATGCCTTATGTTTTTCATTTATGGTTATGTGACTTTGGATTATTGTTTCAAAACTCTCCGAGGTGAATTTGAACAGTTGATCCATTAGTTCCTCCATTTCCTCAAGGTCTTCTTCTTCTTCATAAGGTTTTCCCCAAGGGGTAGAGTAAGGTGGAGTATAAGGGTAATCATATGACCCTCTAGGGTAATTCATGGTAAAGATAAGAGTACCACAAAATTAATGATATGAAGAGAATTAGACTGCTAAACACCAAAGGAATATGGGTGAAAAATATAACAACTAAAAATAAAACTTAATTCTATCCTAGATTCTAGCCTAAAATAAAACAGAAAAATATTTTTGTTATTTTTGAATAAAATAATAAAATAAAATATAACTAACTAGAAATATGAGGCAAAAATAAAACTAACTATTAAATAAGGAAAATAAAAACAAATCTAATCTAAAATAGAAAAGGTAACAAACTTAACCTAAGAAATAGGGAAAATAAATTTTAAGCAAATCTAAAAAGATATGCTACCTAAAAAGATTAAACAAACTAACAAACTTCCCTATTACTAATCTAAAAAATCGGTTCCCTAAATAAAATAAAAGATAAAATCTGAAAATTTAAAAACAAAAATAGAAAAATTTACCTAGACCTACCTAGACCTAATCGTAATAATTAAAATACGTTTCACCGATTACCTTGTCGAAATATCAACAATCCCCATCAATGGCGGCAAATACTTGGACGAAATTGGCAAGTGCACCAAATCGTAACAAGTAATAAAGTAGTAAGTTTATCGTTCTCCACAAGGATTGTCGTTTAACTTAATAATTAATAAAACTTATTTTAAATGGTAAAAGTTAATTAAATTTGATTAGGGTTGCAGAGTTAAACTACTCTGCTAAGTGCAGAAGTATGGTTTTTGATTCAGATGATTAACGGTGATTAGGGAATATTCCTTTGAATCCTTCCTTCGTCTTTGTTGGATAAAAACATAAAGGTATTGAACAGTTATGGATGCTACTTATGATTTACTAAAACAAGCGGATAATCCTCACACGGAGCTTCTCACAACAACTATTGCATGACCAACCTAAATTGAGTACTACGTTGTTCAAAGAAGGGAGTAATTAAACGGCCGAAATCAAACCGTTATTTCTTAATATATAATTAAAAAGGGGTAATTAGAAAAGCCAATGGAACTGAAGAATTTTGGGTTGTCAGTGCCTACTTTAATCCTACGGACCATTCCTCAAGATTACTCATGTAGTTAACCAATTGAAGAAAGCATTAAAGAGCGGACTCAACTAATTTAAATCGGAACATTGTAAGATATAAACTGAATAAAAGACTTTATTAACAATATACAAAAATAAGAAGGGGTTCATCATGGAACCCTAATCAAGAGGTTTAGTTGCTCATGGCAACATACATCAGAATAAAACAATAGAAAAATATACCCTAGAGAAAACAAGAGAAGGAAGAATCTTGCCTTGAAGCTCTGCTGCTTGACCCTTGCCTTCAACTGTCAAGTGTTTCTGAATGAAAAATAATGAGAGCAAGGGTCTCTATTTATAGAAAATGATTGGATAGGGTTTAGGAGAAGAAAAATGGGCTTTTTGCACCAATCTGACTTGAAAAACAAGCTGCATGCCAAATTTGTCTGCAGACGGGCGCTAGCCACGGCCAGGGCAGCCCTGGATGTGCAAAATCTTGCATTTTTCTCCCGTTTTCGATCGTTCTTCTGTCAGGAAAATCTTAGGATTTTTAAATGATTTTTCTTTACTTTGTATTGTGTTGAGTATTTTGGTGTTGGCTGCATATTTTGACAAAACCAATGTGTTGAATAGTAGCACCTCCATGGCTAGAACAAATTTTTAGTTGCAAGGTTTTCATTTTGAAGCCATTCAGAAGCTGGAAATTCCATCAGAAGCTGAAAGTTACTTCAGAAGCACTGTAGCTGTTCAGAAGCTGTATTCAGAGTCTGATGCCAGCGTTGACTTTGGTTGACTTCATCAGAAGCTGATCTTTTTCAAGTTATTTCTACGCGAATCTTTGAGAGATATGTTAAGGTTTTATTATGGATTAATGCTTCTAGAATGCTGATTGATTTGTGGAAGATCTAATGAAGATTTGGCTCGTATTTATGAAGATCATATTTTCAGAAGAAATCTTTGATGAGATACATTGCAGAATTATATGTTTCCTAATTAAGCCTTGCATAATTTAGAAACATATCAATTCAGAAGATTTGGATCAGTTTAATGCTGCTTGCTGAAGGTTATAAAAGGAGGAGTGCTGCTGCTTTCAAGACTTACGTATAATTGAAGAAATCCAGAGAAAAAGAGTCTTAGAGTTTTAAGTTGTTAAGTTTTATATGTGCACCACTCATTGTTTGAGTTGGTTTAGAGTTACTTGTTCTTAGATTTCAATAACTTAAGCAACAAGTGATGTTCATGATTTACAATAAACAAAGAAATCACGAACAGAGTTTTATAGAGTTGTAATTCATTCTAAGCCTTTAGGTACGAATGAAGTTTTGTTATTGAAGTTGTTCTTAAAAACAGGGTAGTTTTCAGAACTGGGTTTAGTTCAAGGGTTGTTCAAGTAACTGGGCAGTTACTTGGATAGGAAGTTAGAGGTTTTCTAATACTCAACGTCTTGGGTAGAATTCAAGACTAGGAGGAAGTTAATTGCTTAGGCTGGGAACTGGGAGTCAGTGTCTTGAGTCATAAGGATTAATTCCTATAGTGGAATTCCTTCTTGGATTGGTATCCCCCAGAGTAGGAGGTGTTTACTCCGAACTGGGTTAACAAACCTTGTGTGTTCTTTAGCTTTTCTGCACTTTATTTTGCTGCTCTTGCATTGTGTTTACTTGTGCTCTGTTTTTGCAATTCATTGTGCCCAGCGTATTGTTCAGAACCTGTCCAGCCAGAATTTCAATTGGCATCAGAGCAGGCGCCCTGCCTGTGTTTTGGGTGAGATCCAGAGGAGTTAATATCTGGCAAGCATGGATAGAGAAGGAGGCTATGTCAATAGACCACCCCTACTAGATGGCACAAACTATTAGTATTGGAAGTCTAGGATGTGTGCTTTTCTAAAGTCTATTGACAGCAGGACTTGGAAACTGTGATTAAGGGTTGGGATCATCCAGTAGTTTTGGACAAAGATGGGAACAAGACTGAGGTTCTGAAGCCTGAAGAAGAATGGACCAAAGCTGAAGATGATCTGTCACTGGGAAATTCAAAAGCTTTGAATGCAATCTTTAATGGTGTGGACCAGAATATATTCAGACTCATCAAGCAATGTACAGTTGCAAAGGAGGCCTGGGAAATTTTGAAAACAACTCATGAAGGAACTTCTAAGGTGAAGATGTCCAGACTGCAGTTGCTGACCACCAAGTTTGAGAACCTAAAGATGAAGGAGGATGAATGCATACAAGATTTCTACATGAATGTGCTGGACATGGCAAATTCTTTTGATTCTCTTGGTGAAAAGATGTCTGATGAAAAGATAGTAAGAAAAATCCTCAGGTCCCTGCCTAGAAGATTTGACATGAAGGTCATAGCAATTGAGGAGGCTCATGATATTTCTGCTATAAAGGTTGAAGAGCTAATTGGTTCTTTGTTGAAATTTGAGACTGCTTTTTGTAAACAGACTGAGAAGAAAGGAAAAGGTGTAGCTTTTACTGTGAATTCTGAAGCTGATGATCAACAAGAGTCTGATGAGGATGATTTATCAGAATCTCTAGTGTTCCTTGGAAAACAATTCAACAGAATTCTGAAGAAGGTTGACAGAAAATCCAAGACCAAAGGTCAGAATTTCAGATTCAAGAAGCAACAAACTGATGAGAAGAAGACCAAGTCTGAGGAGAAAAGTAACCAAGCCAAAGGTGTGCAGTGCTTTGAGTGTGAGGGGTATGGACATATAGTGTCTGAATGTCCTACTTTTCTTAAGAAGTAGAAGAAAAGCCTAGCTGTGTCATGGTCTGATGAAGATTCAGAAGAAGATTTTGAGAATGAATCTGCTAAGGGTGACACAAGTCTGATGGTTAAGCTGCAGTCTCAGAAATCAGAAGTTCTTACAAAGTCTGAAGAGTATTTAGAGACTGAAACCTTGTCTGTGTCTGACTCAGAGTCTGAGGGTTCACTAGTGTCTGAAGTCAGAGCTCAGAAACTCTCTTATGATTAACTGGCTGACACTTACAGAAAGCTATACAGTAGAAGTGCAGAAGTCTGCAAGGAAGTTCTGGATCAGAAGGAGGCTATTTTTCAACTGGAGGCTGAGAAAGGAGAACTTCTAGTGCAGAATTCAGAATTAAAAGAAGAAGTGAACCTACTATATTCCCAACTTGATCAGATGAAAAAGCAAGTTAGGATGATGAACTCTGCTACTGATAAGTTGGAGGAGATTCTAGATGTCCAGAAGCAAGGAAAAACTGGGTTAGGTTATATTGATCAGAGTCTGAAGCTCAAGGAGAAAAATCCAGTTAAACAGTTTGTTCCTGCTACTCAGACTCATGATCTTATGATTGGAACATCTCAGTTGAAACCTCAGAAGGTAGCCCAGATGCAAGGTCAGAAGCATACTCAGATGAGACCTCAGAAGCATACTCAGATAAGACCTCAGAAGTATGTTCAGATGCAACCTCAGAAGCATGTTCAGATGCAATCCCAGAAGTTCAACAGAAGAAGGAGGTATCATACCTAGATCTGTCATCACTGTGGAAAGAAAGGGCATATCAAACCATTCTGCTTCAAACTTTATGGGTACCCTGAACACTTTCAATATAGAAGAGTGCAGCCAGTTGCACCCAGACACAATGTTCAGAAGGTGTGGAAACCTAAGGTTCAAGATGCAGGCCTGATTTCTCATACCTCATTGAGAGCCACTTCAAAAGAAGACTGGTATTTTGATAGTGGGTGTTCAAGACACATGACTGGTGTGAAGAAGCTGCTGAGCAATATCAGATCATACTCCAGAAGTTATGTGACATTTGGTGATGGTGCAAAAGGTCAGATTCTGGGTATTGGTGATTTGATCAATGAAGGTTTGCCCAGACTTAATGATGTGCTACTGGTGGAAGGATTAACCTCTAATCTGATTAGTATTAGCCAGTTATGTGATCAAGATTTAAAAGTGAATTTCAACAAGCTAGAGTGTATTGTTACTGATCAGGAAGGTAAAACTCAGATGAGGGGCTGTAGATCCAAAGACAATTGTTATTTGTGGGTGTCTGAAGAAGAAAGAAGCCTGACTTCTTGTCTTATAAGCTTAGAAGAGGAAGTCAAGCTTTGGCACCAGAAATTGGGACATCTGCATCTGAAAGGCATGAAGAAAATCCTAAGTACTGAAGCTATCAGAGGTGTACCTAATCTAAAGATCAATGAGGACAATGTTTGTGGTGATTGTCAAATTGGGAAACAAACAAGAAATTCTCATCCTAGATTAGTTCACCAGGTAACTACTAAAGTACTAGAACTTGTTCATATGGATTTAATGGGGCCTATGCAAGTAGTAAGTATTGGAGGAAAAAGGTATGCATTTGTAATGGTAGATGACTACTCAAGATTCACATGGATTAACTTTGTTAGAGAGAAGTCTAATACTTTTGAAGTGTTTAAAGACTTATGCACTCAATTACAAAGAGAGAAGGACTGTGGTATTGTCAGAATCAGAAGTGATCATGGCAAAGAATTTGAAAACAAGAGTTTCTCAGAATTCTGTGCTTCTGAAGGTATAAAACGTGAGTTTTCTGCACCTATCACACCTCAGCAAAATGGTGTAGTTGAGAGGAAGAATAGGACTTTGGCAGAATGTGCAAGAGTAATGCTGCATGCTAAGAAACTTCCATATATGTTCTGGGCTGAAGCAATGAACACATCATGTTACATAAACAATAGAGTCACTTTGAAAAACGGAACAGCATCTACATTGTATGAACTGTGGAAAGGAAGGAAGCCTACAGTCAAATATTTCCATGTTCTTGGGAGCAGATGCTACATTTTGGCTGACAGAGAAAATAGGAGAAAACTGGATCCTAAGTCTGATGAAGGTATATTTTTGGGATATTCAGTAAACAGCAGAGCCTATAGGGTGTTTAACTCAAGAACTAAAGTTGTGATGGAGAGCATAAATGTTGTGATTGATGATCTGTCTGCTGAGAATGAAAAGGATGAATCTGAAGTTATTCCAGAGTCTGAAGCCTCAGAAGAACAAACTTTAGAAGCAGAAAAGCATCCAGAGTCTGAAGAAGCAGAAGTGCATCCAGATCATGATCCTACCAATAAAGGGCCATCAATTAGAGTTCAGAAGGATCATCCTAAGGAGCTTATCATTGGAAGTTTGGATCAAGGGGTCAGAACCAGGAGATCAGACCCAGCTGCTACTGATTCTTGTTTGTGTCTAAGATTGAACCCAAAAATGTAAAAGAAGCCCTAATTGATGAATTTTGTATTGAAGCAATGCAAGATGAGTTGAATCAATTCAAAAGGAGTGAAGTGTGGGATCTGGTTCCAAGACCTGAAGGGTTGAATGTGATTGGCACTAAGTGGATATTCAAGAATAAAACAAATGAAAGTGGTACTGTAGTCAGAAACAAGGCAAGGATGATTGCTCAGGGTTATACTCAAGTAGAGGGATTGGATTTTGATGAAACCTTTGCACTTGTGGCCAGACTAGAGTCCATAAGATTACTGTTGGGTGTATCCTGCATTCTCAAGTTCAAACTATTTCAGATCGATGTGAAGAGTGCATTTCTGAATGGATATCTGCAAGAAGAAGTTTATGTAGAACAACCTAAGGGTTTTGTGGTTCATCAGTTTCCAGATCATGTGTACAAGTTGAAGAAAGCCTTGTATGGATTGAAGCAAGCACCAAGAGCATGGTATGAAAGATTGACTCAGTTTCTTGTTGCTCAAGGATACAAAAAAGGTGGTTCTGATAAGACATTAATTGTGAAAGATGAAAATGGGAGTCTGATGATTGCTCAGATCTATGTTGATGACATAGTATTTGGTGGGATGTCTCAGAAGATGGTCAAATTGTTTGTTCAACAAATGCAGTCTGAATTTGAAATTTGTTTGGTTGGTGAGCTGACTTATTTTCTTGGATTGCAAATCAAGCAAATGGAAAACACTATCTTTATTTCTCAGAGTAAATATGCTAAAAACATTGTGAAAAAGTTTGGCATGGAATCTGCTGCTCATAAGAGGACACCAGCTGCTACTCATCTGAAGCTAACCAAAGATGAACATGGAGTATCAGTTGATCAAAGTCAATACAGAAGTATGATTGGGAGCTTATTGTACTTGACTGCAAGTAGGCCTGATATCACATTTGCTGTAGGAGTTTGTGCAAGATATCAAGCTGATCCTAAGATGAGTCATTTGACACAAGTTAAAAGGATCCTGAAGTATGTGAATAGCACAAGTGACTATGGAATCATGTATTCACACAGTTCAAGTTCTGAACTGATGGGATTTTGTGATGCTGACTGGGCTGGAAGTGCTGATGACAGGAAGAGCACCTCAGGAGGTTGTTTCTTTCTAGGAAATAATCTAATTTCTTGGTTCAACAAGAAACAAAACTGTGTTTCTTTGTCAACTGCTGAAGCTGAGTATATTGCTGCTGGGAGTAGTTGTTCACAACTGGTGTGGATGAAGCAAATGCTTGAAGAATACAACATTAAACAAGGAACTATGACATTATTTTGTGACAATTTGAGTGCTATCAACATCTCTAAGAACCCCATACAGCATAGCAGAACTAAACACATAGACATCAGACACCATTTTATTAGGAACCTTGTGGAGGACAAGATTATTCAGCTGGAACATGTGGATACTGAAAATCAAATTGCTGACATTTTCACAAAAGCCTTGGATGCTAAACAGTTTGAGAATCTGAGAAGCAAGTTAGGTGTGTGTTTGCATGAAGAATTATAGCAATTACTGCAAACTGGATGTGAGGCAGATAGAGTACCTGCCAGTTGTGCTCATGCTAAGTGTGATCCTGCATCTTAGTCTAATAGTTTTTCCAGGATCTGTGTTACTTGTTTTGGTTTTATTCCCTATTTGAAGTCTGAGATTTGTCATAATTTTGTGGCTAAAAAGGGGGAGAAAAATCTATGTTTAAGTTCAGACTGGAGTTGTAGTTGTTCAGAATCAGAATGTACTGTGTTTCAGAAGAAGCTGATTATTTTGCTCAGATTTCAGAACCAATGCAACAAGAGTTGTCAAGATGTTATTGAAGGAGAGTATGTGTCTCAGGGGGAGTATATGGTTATTGAAATCCTGAAGTGTGATCCTGAAGAACAATTGGCTCTGATACCATTTTTCTCTGTAGTTCAGTAGTAAGGGGGAGTTTGTATGAGAAGCTGAGTTGCAGGGGGGGTATTGTGAAGCTCGAGTGTTTGTTCAGATTTTTGTATGTTTGTAAAGCTTCAGGAGTGTTTGTGATGATCAGGAGTTGATCAGTAATTGGTTTATGTGTGCTTCAGGAGTTCAGAACTGAAGCTGTTGTTTAACATAGCTCAGAAAGTGTTATGTCCGCTGCCTAATATGTGTGCTATGTTATATTATTGTGAAGTTCTTCTTTGCTGAGATAGTCTTATGGGAGATTGAAGAGCTTGTCATGTGTGAACATTGGTTTTAGCCAAAAATTTTCCAAAGGGGGAGATTGTTGAGTATTTTGGTGTTGGCTGCATATTTTGACAAAACCAATGTGTTGAATAGTAGCACCTCCATGGCTAGAACAAATCTTTAGTTGCAAGGTTTTCATTTTGAAGCCATTCAGAAGCTGGAAATTCCATCAGAAGCTGAAAGTTACTTCAGAAGCACTGTAGCTGTTCAGAAGCTGTATTCAGAGTCTGATGTCAGCGTTGACTTTGGTTGACTTCATCAGAAGCTGATCTTTTTCAAGTTATTTCTACGCGAATCTTTGAGAGATATGTTAAGGTTTTATTATGGATTAATGCTTCTAGAATGCTGATTGATTTGTGGAAGATCTAATGAAGATTTGGCTCGTATTTATGAAGATCATATTTTCAGAAGAAATCTTTGATGAGATACATTGCAGAATTATATGTTTCCTAATTAAGCCTTGCATAATTTAGAAACATATCAATTCAGAAGATTTGGATCAGTTTAATGCTGCTTGCTGAAGGTTATAAAAGGAGAAGTGCTGCTGCTTTCAAGACTTACGCATAATTGAAGAAATCCAGAGAAAAAGAGTCTTAGAGTTTTAAGCTGTTAAGTTTTATTTGTGCACCACTCATTGTTTGAGTTGGTTTAGAGTTTTATAGAGTTGTAATTCATTCTAAGCCTTTAGGTACGAATGAAGTTTTGTTATTGAAGTTGTTCTTAAAAACAGGGTAGTTTTCAGAACTGGGTTTAGTTCAAGGGTTGTTCAAGTAACTGGGCAGTTACTTGGATAGGAAGTTAAAGATTTTCTAATACTCAACGTGTTGGGTAGAATTCAAGACTAGGAGGAAGTTAATTGCTTAGGTTGGGAACTGGGAGTCAATGTCTTGAGTCATAAGGATTAATTCCTATAGTGGAATTCCTTCCTGGATTGGTATCCCCCAGAGTAGGAGGTGTTTACTCCGAACTGGGTTAACAAACCTTGTGTGTTCTTTAGCTTACCTGCACTTTATTTTGCTGCTCTTGCATTGTGTTTACTTGTGCTCTGTTTTTGCAATTCATTGTGCCCTGCGTATTGTTCAGAACGTGTCCAGCCAGAATTTCATATTGTCTTCAAAAACCTTCTAAGAACCATTTTCTTCAATCTTCATATCCTTGATCCTTCACGTGATGTATTGATTTGTTGATTTACATGATTTCTCACTACAAAACACTCAAAATACCTATGGAGTTGCATGATCTAGGATGAAAGTGAATTACAACGACTCGATTGAAAACAAAACAATATGTTCCTCAAACCATTAACAACTTCTCTATCTCTCAACTTACTTCCTCCGGTCCTTATTATAAGAAGAAAAACCAATAAACATCAAAACCAATACAATCATTAATTAATATAAATTTTTTAATATTTTTACAACTATACCCTCATAAAAAATTGTGAAGCATTAAATACCTTCACAAATATTAAAAAGACAAACATTAAATTAGGGCTAGAAAAGTCTTTTAAACAATAACTACACCTTAAAAGTTGTGACATTTTCTAATAAATAGGACCAAATTTTTTTTTTTGAAATTTTCTTATATATAGGACCGGGGGAGTATTTGTCTTCAAATGCAAAGAAAAATACTAAAAACAGAGCAAAAAATGTCATATGATGCTTTGTCATCATGAGGCAAGGAAATTTTAGACTTGTGTGTCTAAGTAATTTTAATCTTGTGTGATTATAGTGAAAAATCCCTTGAAAGTCCAAGGGACTAGACTAACCTCAGATTATGGGGTGAACTAGGATAATTGCTTGTGTTGTCTCTCTCTGATTATCTTTCTTGCTCTATTTTATTTAAACTCTTAGAAAACGATTTTCATAAAAACCCAACATAATTAAACCCCCCCCCCCCCCCCGCTTCTTATGTTTTTCTCACCTTTAGTTGGTACCAGAGCTCATTTTATGTTGATTCAACACTTAACTGTTTAACAAATATAAGACCCTCAGAAAAAATGTCTGATCCCACTCCCACTGCCAGTTCCAATCACATTGTGTCACATGATTACAACAATTCCACCTCTAATTCAAAAAATTCTTACTGATCATGACCTTTTAGGATATCATTGAAGATGGTATTTATATTAGAGTTAACTCTGATGGAACTTCTACTGATAAAAAAAACTTAACTGATTCTTAGAAAAAGATATACAAGAAGCATCACAGAGTTTGTGGCATTTTGATTGAAACTCTCCCCTTTTCAAAATATACCATAGTTGTTGATAAATCTACTGCTAATAGCATCTTTGAATCTCTCATTGCAATTTATGAAGGAAATCAACACGTGAAGGAAGCCAAGGCAAATCTACCAACAATATGAGCTATTCATAATGAAGGATGATGAAGATATTGAAACCATGTTCTCAAGGTTTCAAACTTTTGTCTATAGTCTGCAAGTTTCGAAAAAGAATTATACTACAGTAGATCATGTCAAGAAGATTTTAAGAAATTTTCCTATCAGATGGAGACCTAAGGTTACTGCCATTCAAGAAGCAAAAGACTTGAACTAAGTGAGTTTGGAGAACCTGATAAGCTATTTGAAGAGTCATGAGATGGAGGTATTAAGGGATGATCCTGTTGGAACAAAATGTATGAACAAGTCCCTTTTGAGTTTTGATGATAAAAAAGTGTTAAAAAGAAAATTGGATACGCTAATACTTGTTCCATTGTGCAGGACCATATACTTAAAGATTATGTATCTAACAGTGAGCGAAGAAAAACTTTGAAGCTTGTGTTGCACGTCTGAAGACATTCAGCGTCTGAAGGTCAGCGTCTGAAGGTCAGCGTCTGAAGATCAGTGTCTGATGAACAGTGTTTGAAGATCAGCGTCTGAAGAACAACGTCTGAAGACTGGGAGTCTAAAGTCTGAACTCTGAAGACTGGGAGTCTGAAGTCTGAAGTCTGAAGGAAACTCAAAAGTCAACTGATGTCACTGTAAACAGTACAGTACGACAAGACCTCTGCAAAAATCTCAGAGTCAGAACCGCTCTCTGCAAAGTTGTCTCCCTGGACGAAACACGCAATCCATATCAAGGATGAAACCAACGATGGATGTAGCTTCAATTTCAAACGACTCTATTGATGACCTGGCACCTTCTCAACGGCTCTTTATTCCTCTATAAAGGACTGGAGATTTGAAGAAGAACAGAAGAAGACTCTGCAATTCTGAAAGCGCTAAAACTCTGTCAAATTTGAAAGTCATCAATAACTTAGAAATTCTTACAAACTTTCTTATCTTAGAATTTCTTAAGTATAGAGTCTGAAACTGTGTTGTATTCTGTGAACACCACTGATAGTATATCAAGTGTTCAACTCAAACACATTCTTTTGTAAATCTATTTGATTAGAAGTCTCTTACTTTGTGTTTGAGCATAGAAAGTCTCTTACTTTGTGTTTGAGCATTGGAAGTCTCTTACTTTGTGTTTGAGCATAGGAAGTCTCTTACTTTGTGTTTGAGCATTTGGAAGTCTCTTACTTGGTGTTTGAGCATAGGAAGTCTCTTGCTTTGTGCTTGAGCAATTTGTAATCTTGGTGATTATAGTGGAAAATCTCTTGTAAGTGACATGGGGACTGGACTACTTCCAGATTGTGGAAGGAACCAGGATAATTGTTTGTGTCCTTCTCTCTCTCTCATTTACTTTATATATGCTGCATTATAACTCTGAACATAGCTTCAGACTCTGACCTCCAATCAGACTCTGAACTATCATTAAGTTTTTGAGAAAGAAAAAGCCAACACAATTCAACCCCCCTTCTTGTGTTTTTTCTCACCTTCAGTTGGTATCAGAGATCCGGTTCTGATATTCAATCACCTAACAGTGAGTCAGTCAAGATCCTGAGAAAAACATGTCTTCTAGTGGTTCCCCTCAACCTACTCCTGGAAATAACTCTGCCGTATCATATGAATATGGTACAAATGAAAAGCAATCTCACTTACACCATAAACCTCCTATTTTTATTGGTGATCCTGAGAAATTTTCATGGTGGAAAAGCAAGATGTATAGTCATATCATTGGAATAGATGATAGTCTATGGGACATCATTGAAGATGGTATAACTATACCAGTTGATGAAGAAGGTGTAGCCATTGATAGAAAAAGCATTACTGATGTTGAAAGAAAGATCTACAGAAAGCAGCATAGAATAAAAGGTATCGTTGTGGATTCTTTACCCCACAATGAGTATCTTAAGCTAAGTGATAAGTCAACAGCAAAGGTCATCTTCACCTCTCTCTGCTCTAACTGTGAAGGAAACAAGAAGGTTAGAGAAGCAAAAGCAAATCTTCTGGTTCAGCAGTATGAGCTGTTCAGAATGAAGGTGGATGAAAATATTGAGACTATGTTCTCAAGATTTCAGACTCTGGTTTCTGGACTTCAAATTCTGAAAAAGAGTTACTCAACTGCTGATCATGTGAACAAGATCCTCAGAAGTCTACCATCTAAATGGAGACCTAAAGTGACTGCTATTGAGGAAGCTAAAGATCTAAATACTCTAAGCATTGAAGATCTTATAAGCTCTCTCAAAGTGCATGAACTGGAACTCAATGAAGATGAACTTGTTAGAAAGTCTAAGTCTATAGCACTTAAATATAAAGGAAAGTCATCAAGAGCTCTAAAAGCTATAGAATCTGATGAAGAATCTCCTGAGGGAAGTTCTGAAGAAGATTCAGAAGCTGAGGAGCTTGCAATGCTTTCTAAAAGGTTTAAGTACTTAATGAAAAGACAAAAGAAGTTCTCTAACAGGAGTTGTAACTTCAAAGGATCTGGTTCCAAGATGGAAAATCAGAATGGTTGCTACAACTGCAAGAAGACTGATCATTTCATTGCTGAATGTCCTGAGCTACAGAAGGACAAATCAAAGGAGAAATCCAAGAAGACCAGCTCAAAATCAAGCAACTTCAGAAACAAGCTCAAGAAAAGTCTTATGGCAACATGGGATGATCTTGATAATGAATATGAATCTGATAAGGATGATGAAGAGGAAGCTAACCTAGCTTTAGTGGCAACAACATCTTCTGATACAAAGTCAGGCTCAGACTCTAAAGATGAAGATGAGGTATATTCTGAACTTACTCGTTCTAAACTTGTTGATACAGTTAAGGATCTTATGAACCATCTCAGAAGCAAGTTAATTCAAATAAAATCTTTGAAAAGAAATATAACTTGCTGTTTGATGAGAACCTCCAACTTCACAATCATATCAATGAGATTGATGAAGAAGTTAGAGAACTCAAAGAAATGGCTCATAAGAAGCCTGATGAAGTTCCAAGTGAGCAAGAAATTGCACTTCAGGAGTTCATCCTAACTAGAATGAACAGAAGTAAGGTTGCTTCTATGATTTATAATATTAACAGAAACAGGGGAGAAGGTATTGGCTTCAAACATGATCCATTTAATTATTCAAAAAAAACAAACCTACCATCTTGTTCTGGAGATATTATGAAAGGCACTGAGGTGTGTTTTGTATCTGCATCTGAGATTTCTGAGAAACAGAATTTACTAGAAACTGAGACTGCTGATCCTGAAGTTTTGAACAACTCAGAATCCAAAACTTCTGAACCTAAGGGACAGATGATGGCAAAATCTAAAACTTTGCCAAAGTCTAAACCAAAAGGTTCTAAGTCTAAGATTATGAGGAGAGCAGATTCTAAACCTGAAAAGGTTCAGAGTCTAAAAAGATCAGAACCTAAGACAAGCAAGTCTCAGACTCTGAAAAATTCAGACTCACATTTTCAAAAGACTGTGTTTGTCAAATCTTCAAAAGATAAGAAACCAGTGTATGTAAAACCTTTTAAATCTCAGAATGTCAGACAAAAGGTACAAAAGAAGCCATATCCTTTCAGAACTAACCAAAGAGGACCCATAAAGATATGGGTACCTAAGTCTGAAATCATCTCTGTTGCAGATATGCTTAAGAGCCAAAGAAAAGGAGAAGTCTTGGTACCTGGACAGTGGCTGCTCGCGTCACATGACAGGAGAAAAGTCTATGTTCCAAACCCTAACCATGAAAGAGGGAGGAACTGTGGGATTTGGAGGAAACCAGAAAGGCAAGATCATTGGTACTGGTAAGATAGGTAATTCTTCCCTTTCCATTGAAAATGTTTGGTTGGTAGATGGACTAACACATAACTTACTTAGCATAAGTCAATTATGTGACAGTGGTTATGATGTCTTGTTTGATAAGAACACTTGCACTGTAATCAACAACAAAGATAAATCTATTATGTTCAAAGGAAAGAGGAAGAACAATGTTTATAAAATTAATTTTTCAGAACTGGTTGATCAGAAGGTAGTTTGTCTTATGTCAGTGAGTGATCAGAAATGGGTATGACACAAAAGGTTGGGACATGCTAACTGGAGACTCATCTCTAAGCTTAGCAAGTTACAACTGGTCAGAGGCTTACCGAATATTGACTATCACTCAGATGCTCTTTGTGGAGCATGCAGATAGGAAAAATTACTAAAACTTCTTTTAAACCCAAAAACATTGTTTCTACCTCCAGACCCTTAGAACTTCTTCACATTGATCTGTTTGGTCATGTTGGGACATCATCAATCAATGGGAAGAAGTATGGACTGGTAATTGTTGATGATTACAGCAGGTGGACTTGGGTTAAATTCCTCAGAACCAAAAATGAGACATATGATGTGTTCAACAATTTCTGCAAGCAAGTACAAACTGAAAATGAATTGAAAATTTTAAAAGTTAGAAGTGATCATGGTGGTGAATTTGAAAATGAACCTTTTGAAACTTTTTGTGAAAAACATGGAATTCTCCTTGAGTTTTCTTCTCCTAGAACTCCACAACAAAATGGAGTTGTAGAGAGAAAGAACAGATCTTTGCAAGAAATGGCAAGAACTATGATTCATGAATCTAACATTGCAAAGTACTTCTGGGCAGAAGCTGTTAACACAACATGTTATATTCAGAACAAAATTTATATTAGACCAATTTTGAATAAAACAGCATATGAATTATTCAAAGGAAGAAATCCATGCATTTCTTATTTTCATCAGTTTGGATGTACATGTTACATTCTAAACAATAAAGTCTATATAAAGAAATTTGATGCTAAGGCTCACAAGGGTATCTCTTTAGGATACTTTGAGAGATCCAAAGCATACAGAGTGTATAATTCAGACACGCATGTTGTTGAAGAATCAATACACATTAGATTTGATGACAAGAAGCCTAATAATAAAATATTAGAGCTAGTTGAGAGTTTTGCAGATATTCAGCTCTCAGAGGACACTTCAGAACCTGAACAGATTTCTGAGTCTGAAGAAAGTTCAGAAGCTGAAAATCTTCCAGCAGCTAAAAATTCTCCTGGTGCTGAAAAACTCTCAGAAGCTGACACTCCTCCTGAAGCTATTCAAGATCAAGATGTTACTGAACAAGATCTTAATGATTCTCACGAAGCAAATCCACCCAGAAACACATTCAAGTACAAGTCTTCACATCCTGAAGAGTTAATCATTGGAAACAAGGATAGTCCTAGAAAGACCAGATTAGCATTTAGTAAGAATGATTCTTTGCTTGGATTACTCTCAATGATTGAACCTACAACAGTTGATGAAGCACTTATAGATGATGGATGGATTGTGGCTATGCAAGAAGAACTCAATCAGTTTCAAAGAAATGATGTTTGGGATTTAGTTGCAAAACCAAATCACAAGAACATTATTGGAACAAAATGGGTGTTCAAAAACAAACTGAATGAACAAGGAGAGGAAGTCAGAAATAAAGCTAGACTTGTTGCTCAAGGCTACAGTCAACAGGAAGGAATTTATTACACTGAAACATTTGCTCTAGTTGCAAGATTGGAAGCAATCAGGTTACTTCTTTCCTATGCAGTAAATCATAATATCATTTTATATCAAATGGATGTTAAGAGTGCTTTTCTAAATGGAGTCATTTCCGAAGAAGTGTATGTCAAACAACCTCCTGGTTTTGAAGATTTAAAACATCCAGACTTTGTTTTTAAGCTTAAGAAATCATTGTATGGTCTGAAACAAGCTCCCAAAGCTTGGTATGAGAGACTAAGTAATTTCTTACTTAAAAATGATTTTGTGAGAGGACAAGTTGACACTACACTGTTCAGAAAGACGCTTAAGAAAGACATCTTAATTGTTCAAATCTATGTTGATGATATTATATTTGGTTCTACTAATGCCACTCTTTGCAAGGAATTTTCTAAGTTAATGCAGGATGAATTTGAAATGAGCATGATGGGAGAATTGAAGTTCTTTCTTGGAATTCAAATTAACCAATGCAAAGATGGAGTGTATGTTCATCATTCAAAATATACAAAGGAGCTTCTAAAGAATTTCAAGCTTGAAGATTGTAAATTGATGACAACACCAATGCATCCAACCTGCAATTTAAGCAAAGAAGACACATGATCAAAGGTAGATCAGAAGCTCTATAGAGGTATGATTGGTTCTCTGTTATACTTAACAGCTTCTAGACCAAATATTTTGTTCAGTGTATGCTTATGTGCAAGATTCCAATCAGATCCTAGAGAATCTCATATGACTGTTGTTAAGAGAATCTTCAGGTATCTGAAGGGAATAACTAATCTTGGACTTCTGTATAAGAAATCCTTAGATTATAAGTTGGTTGGATTCTGTGATGCTGATTATGCTGGTGATAGGATTGAAAGAAAATCCACCAGTGGAAATTGTCAATTTCTTGGTGAGAATCTGATATCCTGGGCCAGTAAAAGACAATCAACTATTGCATTGTCAAAGCACAAGCAGAATACATTTCAGCTGCAAGTTGTTGCAGACAACTACTCTGGATGAAACATCAGTTAGAAGACTATCAGATTCATGAAAACAACATTCCTATCTTTTGTGATAATACTGTTGCTATCTGTTTCTCTAAAAATCCTATTCTACATTTAAGAGCCAATCATATTGAAATTAAACATCATTTTATTAGAGATTATGTTCAGAAGGGTGTTTTGAATATTCAATTCATTGATACTGATCATCAGTGGGCTGATATATTTCCAACGACTCTTTTGATGACCTGGCATCTTCTCAATAGCTCTTTGTTCCTCTATAAAGGATTGAAGATTTGAAGAAGAAAATAAGACTCTGAAAAACAAGACTCTGTTTCTGGAAACACATACTCTGCCAAATTCGAAAGTCATCAAATAACTTAGAAATTCTTACAAACTTTCTTATCATAGAATTTCTTAAGTATAGAGTCTGAATTTGTGTTGTATTTTGCGAACACCACTGATAGTATATCAAGTGTTCAACTCAAACATATTCTTTTGTAAATCTGTTTGATTCAAAGTCTCTCGCCTATGTGCTTGAGCAATCAGAAGTCTCTTACTTTGTGTTTGAGCATAGAAAGTCACTTACTTTGTGTTTGAGCATAGAAAGTCTCTTACTTTCTGTTTGAGCATAGAAAGTCTCTTACTTAGTGTTTGAGCAAGGAAGTCTCTTACTTTGTGTTTGAGCATTGTAAGTCTCTTACTTTGTGTTTGAGCATAGGAAGTCTCTTGCTTTGTGCTTGAGAAATTGTAATCTTTGTGATTATAGTGAAAATCTCTTGTAAGTGACAAGGGGACTGGACTACTTCCGGGTTGTGGAAGGAACCAGGATAATTGCTTGTGTCCTTCTTTCTCTCTTTCTCTCTCATTTACTTTATATCCGCTGCAAAACAACTCTGAAAATAGCTTTAGAATCTGATCAATATCAGACTCTGAAATAACATAAGTTTTTGAGAAAGAAAAAGGCCAACACAATTCAACCCCCCCTTCTTGTGTTTTTCTCACCTTCATCTCTAACTAACATGAATTAGTTAAAATAAGGGCAGCATCAAATTAGTAAATGAAAATCCATACAACAACAACATCCGAATAAGAGAGAATTGTATCATGATCATTCGGGAACAGTTAGATCTAAACTACACTACATTAAACCAAAGCAGAAAATCCACATAAAAGCTAAAAGAGGCTTCAAGAAATCATCCTAACCCTTATGAATAGAATGCTAATTAAGGTCTAAAACTCTGAATACACCGTCTTACAGATCTAAGAGGCTAATTAAGAGTGAAGATTAGTTCACCAATTATTAAAAACATAACATCAACTTACAAATCTAAGAAGAACGAAAAAACGATTCAAACTTACAACCCATTATGCATAACATGATTCTTCAACCCATTTAAAACATAACACTAATTTATAAATCTAAGAGGCTAATAATAAAAAAGATTGTGAGATGTTAAGCATACCGTGAGATTCCAAGGATTTGGGAAATCGGAATGGATTTGAGGTGTACACGAAATCGAAGGGATTTGAGGCGCAAAGAGAGAAACTGAAGAGATTTTCCAGCGCTAATGTCACGTTTTCTAGCACGGTTGCAGCAGTTTCCGGCGAGGTGGCCGCCGGTGAAAGTTCTCCGATCCCAAAATACATATAGGGGTTTTGTTGCAGACATCATGGGGAAGAAGAAAATCATATTAGTTTTTCAAATGGAGATTTGTAGTGGCCGAAAAGTAAGAGAGAAAGTGGTGGTTGGGGTTTTTAAAATCTTACCAAACTAATAATAAGTTGGTGGCTTTTTGAAGAGGAAGATGAGAGTAGTTCAATGGTGGTGGTGGTGTGGTAAAACGACGTCGGACGGTGGAGTAATGGTGGCAGAAGTATTTTGATGGTGGTTCAAGAGGAAGAAGTTTATACGCGTATCATAGAAGAAGAATAGAGGAAATAGTTTTATTCTAATTGTTCCTTCTTTCACTTAGATATAATAATAATAATAATAATAATAATAATAATAATAATAATAATAATAATTACCTCATTAGGTGTATTCTCAATGAATAGTTGACATCTCAATTTTTAAGATAAAAGCAAACAAAATATTTTTGGATCAAAAAGACTAAAATATCTATCATTAAAATACTCTAAAAGTATTTGTTGAGATACTTTACAAAAATTAAAAGCATGATCCTCTAAAAATATAATAAGATATTGAATCCAATTAAAATAAATTAGATATGGATATCAAAAGAAAATATTTTCATATCCTATAATTACATTTAACAAATTTATCACAAAACACACATTTATAAATAAGCAATAATAATAAAATTCAAGATACCGAATATAAAATTCAATAATAATAATAATAAGGATATAAATATTAGGAAGTTACAGATACCGGATACAATACGACACCGATACGGGAAAATTTTAAAATTCAAGATACGATACGATCGGGATACTTTAATAAAAAAATTAAATTCAAACTACATATTAAAACTTAAACTACAAATTAAAACTCAAAATACAAACTATATAATAAAATTCTAAACGAAAAAAATAGGCTCAAAACCTAGACCAAATAGACATAGACAACGATAAGACACAACAATGTAGCATTTTTATAGGCAAATTTGTTTAAAGATATATTGAAAGTGGAAAAGTCAGTTCAAAACCATGTATTTACTTTATATATACTAGCGGAAAGACGGGCACCCGTCTTTCCGCTTTTTTTATTACGCTAAAGTTTGAAAATTATGAACGGTGTTTTTGTATGAAATTTTGGTTTTAATAAAAAGTATAAATAAAAATGATTGTTTCCTAAAAAAAATGTAAATGATTGTTGCTTTTAAATTATAACGAATCAAACTAACTTTGTTTATCTTTTTCAATGACACCAACAATATAACAAAAAAATATAATTAAATTCTTATCTTTTTATTGACACCAACACTAATCATTATTATAGAAAAAATTGTTTTAGAGTATTATTGGGATAATGAAAACGTCAGCCTAATTTGTTACACTTTTTAAAGCATAAAAGAAAAAAAAAATTGGACATATATTAATATTGTGTTTGTTACATTTTTAAATTTTGAATTCACTCCCATCAATTATCTTTTTTAAAGAATAAAGGATTAGAAAAAAAAATTGATATATCGTGGACAATTAAGATTGAATTTGTTACACTTTTTTAATATTTGAATTTTCTCTTATCTATTTGTTATATGTGCTGTCGTACCCCAATTTTTGACCCAATTTTGACTCGTTTAAATCGTCTTTTTAAGGCCGAGAATTTTCGTCGTTTCAGACGAAATTTCGGCAGGGAGGTATTTTAAAATACCTCATTTAGGATTTCAAAGGCGATAGTGTTAGTTTTATTGTTATTTCATTTTTACTTTAGTTTTTTTTATTATTATTTTATTAATTTCGTTTTTTATTTTTTGCTGTTAATTATTTTCTGTTTTTATTTTATTTTTATTTTTATGCTGTTATTTTTATAATTTATTTTAATTACTTGATTAATTAATAAGCAGATCCATCACTTTCTCATCAGATCCATCACTTTCTTCATCAGTTTTTTGTCCCTTTTTGCTTGGTTTCTTGCCATTTTTCTGATTAAGCCACAGATCCCATCTCAACAGCTCTGGACACATCCCTTTTTGTCAATCCAGTTTCAATAAAAACACAGCATAACCAAAGGAAGAGGAGGGTTTTTTCAGAACAGCAAAACACTAAACATAAACACAACACTTCCTACCACCATAACAACCAAACCACAAACAGTAACATAACCAAACACTACACAAAAAAAACAGCAACACACTCCTCCCTAAACCCACACAAACAGCTCTAAACACACTCAAAACCACACTTCCTCCCCTCACCACAAACCACCCACGCGGCCAGCAAGCATACCACACACCCAGCCACCATTTCCAGCACCCAAACAACACAACACACACGCACAAACGCGCCCTACACGCGGCCAGCACACGGCCAGCCACCCAACACAACACACACGCACATAAACCACCCACCACACGCCACTAAAACGCAACCCAAAACAGCCCAAATAACAGCCAACACACATCAAAACCGCGCCCCCTAAACAAACTCACCAACACGCGAGCAAACACAACAAACTCACCACCACCACACGGCTGTACAGCCACACAAACCTCACACGCACGCACCACACAACTCCAACAACACCACACACGCATACATCAAGCACAAAGCCGAAAACACCAGCCCAAAACAGCACCAAACCGAGTCAAAAAAGCCAAAAAGGTAGTGTTTTTTTTCGTTTTAAAAACTTAGATCTAGGAGTTTTTGAGAGGTTTTTGAGAAATTTAAGGTTAGATTCGAAAAGAGGGTGAGAAGAGCTTTTAGAAAAACTAAATTTTTTTTTAAAAAAACGGAGTTTTAAAACTCCGGCGCGGTGGCGCCGCCGGCGGCCACCGCGCCGGAATTTTTTCCGGCCACCAGAGAAGGAGGGGGGGCGGTGCTGTTTTGTAGAGAGAAGGGGGAGAAGAAAGAAGAAAGAAGAGAAGAGAGAGAATGGAAAGTGGGAAATGAGAAATTAGTAAAGGGATGGGGTATTTATACCCCTCCCTGATCCTGTGCGCGTGGGTGCATGCGTTAGCATGCACCCTCGCCCTTCAGGCTCTCTGATTAAAATCTGACAGTTGTGGTTACTTCCCCTCATGATCAGATCAGGGCCCTCTGATTAATCCGACGGCCCAAATTAAATCACGCTGGCCCAATGCATTTTGGGCCTATTTGTTTAAATCTGATTATTTTCTCACTTTCTGCACCCCCTATTTTATTTTTACACCTCCCTGTTTATTTCTTTTATTTTTTCTTTGCAATTTTATTTCCTATTATTATTATTTCCTTTTTATTGTTTCTTTTATTTTTCACATCTTATTTATTTACTTATCACATCATATCATGCATTTTATTTTATTTGTCATTTCACTTTGCATTTATCATTTTATTTATTTATATGTCATTAGAATGCATTTAGGGTTTCACTTTGCATTTCACTTTGAGCCAACACCGTAATCTAATCACTCGTGTTTAGTTTATCGCACTTAATTTCATTTTTTTTGAGTATTAATGCTCTAATCTTCGTTTTTTTATTTTATTTTTATTAGATCATTATCCTATTTTCAATATACCAAAAACATAAAAAAAAATTCTTTTTGTAAATGAAAATAAATATTAAGAGTTCAATCGACCGAAAAAAGGAAAACTTGGGTAGACACCCGACGCTTCCCCGAATGCGGAACGCGAGATCCCCGTCTCGATCACGTTCAAAGCATTCGTCGTTCGATTAAATTTTTAGTAAAAACAAAAATAATAAAAACATTTTTCTTTTTGTGAGTGAAAAAGGAAAACTTGGGTAGACACCCGACGCTTCCCCGAATATTCGAAAACGAGGTAGACACTTCACTTTTCGGATATTCGTCCTCCGCTTAAAATCAATCTCAACCCACCAAATTTTTTTTTTATTTCATTCACGCCCATGCGCGTTTTCAAACGGATGTCATCGCCCAAGCGCGAGTCCGCTCTTTCATTCAAACTTTTTTTCACGCCCATGTGCGTTTTCAAACGGATACCATCGCCCAAGCGCGAATCCGTCTTCTTCTTTAAAAAAAAAACAAACTTTCTCGCCCAAGTGCGACCAAAACATTTTCATAAATAAAATCAATCAACCCACAATCATTTTCTACAAAGAACTACGTAGCTTTGAATTCTCCATCGCACTAGGAGATACGTAGGAGCAAGATCAAACTCTTGTCAAGCACCCTAATAAAAAACTCATTTTTAGTCTTTAAATCATTTTTTCTTTCTCTTCCATTCTTTGCAAACATTTTTTATGAGACTAACACATTTTGAAAGCTAATTAATTAATGGTTCCCGTTGAGTACAACGGATGTGAGGGGTGCTAATACCTTCCCCTCGCATAACCGATTCCCGAACCCGAATTTGGTTGCGATGACCTTATTCTCGTTCTCAAAGGGGTTTATCGACGTTCCCCTTTTCAAAAATAAAACTTCGGTGGCGACTTTACTGTCTAGCGAGCGTTTTCCGCCCGCGAATTTTTCCCGCCGCTTCATGTGCTATTTGTATTTAAAGTAGAGGGTAATTTGAGAAAGAGAAAAAGTCAGCCCAAAAGAGCCGAAATGGACTATTTTCTTTATATATAGTGATACATTAAAAACGTACCCAGAAGTATCTAAGGGGACAATTAACAATCGTTGTCAAAGAGATAATAGAGTAACACTGCAAACATGCCCCCAAAAGTATTTTAGGGGACATTTAACAATCGATGCCAAAGAGTTAACAGAGTAACACTCCAAAAACGTCCCCAGATGTATTTTAGGAGACGTTTTCTAGGGGTTGCGAAAATATTTCTGGCAAGAGTCGGAAAATGTTGCCTTAGCGACTTTTAGGCAACCATTTTTACATGTTGCCTAAAAAAGTGTTGCCATGAGTGGATTTGATCAAACATTCATCAAGGATATCATCAAGCACAAACACCGCATCTTTGAGTTGCTGCAACCATTTTTGAATAGAGCGGTCTCTTAATTGCTTCTTTTCAGCATCTTCAAGAACAACATTAATAAGTTCTAAGGAGGTTGATAGTTTTTCAGCCTTTGACTTGATTCCAGATAGAGTTGCAAATTCGTTTTGAGCAAGAAGCGCCAGGTTCTTAAACACAACACCAGGTAAGGCGTCAGTCATTTTTCATAATTCAAGAGTTGAATGGAAATTGAAGAGCAAGCAAGTAGCTGTTTGTCAATGGGAAAGTATGTACTAGGTGATAAGATTAGAAATGTGTATTGGTTGAGGATGAAATATGTAGAAGATAAGAATTGTGCAATAATGTGGTAGGTGTTGCACCACAATTATTTACTATCAAACGTAGTAGTTCCCGTGGGACATGTCACATGGCAACTCTCAAAATTACTTCCTCAGTCCTTAATTATGCCAAAAATATATTTAGCAGCAATTCATTATTCTTGTGTTTGTTTAGGTCAATAAAAGTAGTCACTATGCCAAAACTTTAAACATTGTGCATTAGTTGTGGACTTGCTCTAATTTTATCTGACCAAATAAAAAAATAAATAAACAATAAGTGATAATAATTCGATTGTTATTAATTAAGTTTGCCATGATTCTTAATTATCTCATAAAATCTAATAATCACACCTTTACTCATTTATTAATCACACCAAAAATTGCAACTTAGAAACCACATTGACAAACATAAAAACAGGAAGAACAAAAATATATAGATACAAAATTGAAATTCTGAATTAAGAGAAAGTAGTGACACCATGGACATGTAGTGCTATTTTTATCCAAAAGTCATATTGCTTTCTCTTAAACAAAACCTTAAATTGAGTGGATTTTTTAATACTCATTAATTTTGTTTTTGAAATTAAGTTTTGATTTTATGGATTTTAGTTTAGGAGTGGATTCTATTATCTTCATTTGGATGAATTTTGTTTCTCGGTTTTTTTTTCTTTCTATAAGGGCAATGGATCCAATATTTCAATGAAAATGTATGAATTTTTTTTTTCATTGACAAGTGAAATTAAAATACAGGGAATATTGTTTAATGACAAAGGTTGAAGACTGAAATTAAACATGGTGGAGGTTAGGGTGGATCTGTTCAAGAGGGTAGAGAGAGAAACGGAGGGAAATTTGATACTGGCAAATCATAGTAAATCTGTGTTCTTGATTAAATCTAATGGTTTAATCTAACTTTTTCATGGTGGGAAAAAACTTCATTGACCCATGCTAAATGTCACCATGTTACTACCCTACAGTTCCATTGCATAAAACAAACCAACCATCATTTTCATTATAATACCAAATTCTATTTTTCATACTTTTTGTTTGCTTCCTTATTTTGCAATCACAATATCCCCAAAGGGAAAGTAACAGACTCGCTTTAGGATGAAAAAAACGAAAGCAATATAGTCGAAATGTAATAGGAATTGTTGCATGTTGTTCACTGTGTTAAAGCATGCTTTGAGGTTGTGACTATTAGACATAAAGCCTCAACAACAAAAGATAAGAGCAGGTTCATCTATAAAAGAAGCAACGATGTGTGAAGTTAGCAGTAGCCAAAAATAAGAGGAGGGAGGATTGAATACGTAAAAGCAAATTGAGAATAAGGAACTCATTCTTTTTTCCTCTATCCTCTAAGGTTTTTATAATGGACTCTTGATCAATAAATTCTTATATATAATTAGTTTTTATTTATTTTTTGCTAATAAAAAGTTTTCTATGAGGGACTTCAATTTTTTTTCAACATATCCTACCTGCAATGTCTTAATGCACTTTCATTAACATTTTTTTTTATTGGGATGGGAATAGGTCAGGCCGGCCTACAGAGGTCTACGACCTAGTCTATGACAGGTCAGGTCAGACTTTTTTCTTAAATAAAGAAGGCTTAGGCTTTTTTAGAAGTTTATTTAATTAGCTTAAAAGGTCAGGTCACATGCCATTTAAAAAGTCTCTTAAGCCTATTAAGACGACCTACTTAAGTAAATATGAATAATATTATTTAGGCTTAAACGCACTTTTCACCCTCTAACTTTCAAAGTGTAGCGATTTTGGCCCCTATTTAAAAAAATAGCGAAAGTCCCCCTTCATGTATAGCCCCTTTTGCAATAGTAGTACTTTTGTCTAATTTTGACTTAGTCAATGCATACGTGGCACCTCACTCAGGTGAGTTGGCCGCCACATGTGTAATTTTTTAATTGAAAAAAAATTAAAAAACCAAATAATTAATGACAAAATAAAATAAATGAAAAAATGAAATTAAGAAGAAGAAGAAGAAGAAGAAGAAGAAGAAGAAGAAGAAGAAGAAGAAGAAGAAGAAGAAGAAGAAACAACGTAAATCCAGAAAGCTCAAACCCATATCACCTTCATATCATCAAATCCTTTCATAACTTAGAAAAACCAGAACATAGAAAACCCCCATCACCTTCGTAGCCACCAACACAAACCCAGAAAACCTAGAACAAGAACAAGAACATGAACATCATCTTCAAAACTCATCACCCTAAAAATCTCAAACCCAGAAAACATCTGCGTGAATCTCCAACCCACTCAACACTATTCCGGAAGCAGATGAAAAATCAGAGGAAGAAGACGACGAAGCGCTTTAGTCTTAAAAGTAAAAGCATCAACACCCATTCGCGGAGGAACCATCATCTTCATAACTCATCACGATGAGGTTGGTGAAGAAGCGTTCAGATTCGATGGCGGAGACGTCGTCGCGGTAGTCATTCAGATGAGGATGCGGCCTTTGCAATCGAAAGTAGCTAAAGAGGAGATGAAGTAGATGATTATCAGATATGTTTCTTTGTCTCTATAGTGTGCTTTGGAACTTTTGTCTCTTTGCTTTCTCTATTTTAAATCTAGTGTTGAGGATTGGTGAAATATGGATTTTGTTTTTTTAATCCATAATTTTTTTGCTAATATTGTTTTTGATGATGATGATGATGATATGGAGGTTACGCTTCCTTCCTTCGATCCCCATTTCACATATTCAATCAAACCCATTTTTCTTCTCAACTTCTGGGTTTAGATCTCTCCCAACCATGTTCATCTTTGATTGGTTCTATGGCATTGGAGAAAGAATCAGAGAAGAAAGAGCGAGAGGTGAAAGGGAAGGTGGAGATGGGTTTGAAGGGTTGTTGTTGTTGTGTGGCGGAGGAGTTAGATTCATTATTTTTGGGTTTTGGGTTTAAGAAATGGATGAAGAATTTGAAGGAGTTAGATGTAGAAAATGAATGTCAGATGCTCCCTTCAATTAATCCTTTCATTTTTTATTTTTTTAATTATGTAAATACACATGTGGCTTTTCCATTTTTTTTAATTCAACAAAATACACAGCTGGCAATTTTTTAAGTTATGTGGCGTGACACGTAGGATTGACCGAGTCAAAATTGGGTTTTGCAATATATTATTATTATAATATATTTTGTACTTTGAATTAAAATATAAGTTTGTTAGTAATTCAAGCTTATTAGTATACATTAATTTTTCGCATATACAAATGTATTATCATAAACAAGAATTGAAATATGATACAATATATAGTTAAATTCCCTAAAAACTAATGTTGATTACTAAAAGAGAGTTTAATCTAATTGATCTATTAGTTCACTAGTCTATTTAAACTTAGATCACATTTGCTTACTTAAAAATGTTCAAATGATATAGACTTTTAAACAGGCTAGCAGACATTATCAGACTTTCAAAAGGTCAGGCTCAGGCCTCAAAAGTAAGCATATGACAGGTCGCAGACCAGGCTTAGGCCTTAAAAAAATTTGCAGGTCAGACTTAGGTCTTGCAAAGCCTAGTTCGACCTAGCTTATTCCCACCCCTATTGATAACCCTTGCTCCCTCTTGTGTGGTATCTTCCTCTCTCTTTTCACTCCTTCACTTTCACCGTTTTATTTAACCTTTTAATGCAATGTTGGTATGAGTGTGTAGATTTACTTCACTACTTTATTAGTAGTCTTCATCCACCAAAAGAAATGTAGCTTCACTTTATCTAGCAACTAATGGATATGACTTTCGATGTTCTTAAATATTCGGTTGTTCCTTTCATTCCACAAAACCCAAACGCAACAAAGTCAAACAAGCTGCAAAAAGGAACGACGATCTCTCAAACCACCTGAAGAATAAGTAAACTCAATAGCATGCTCCTGAAGATGAGATGGATCGGCCGTAGAAATGTCAAGCAAGGACAAGACAAAAACAGATGTTGAGCAGTCTTTAACCCTCCACACTCAGTCACACATAATTGATTATCGTGAGAAATAATGTCGCGCGCCATCAGATTATCCTTCGTCGGTAACCTGTTCCGAAAGAGTCTCCAGGCCAAAATCGAAACCTTCAAGGGAACCTGTTTATGCCAAATAAAATTTGTAATAACATCAGAGTGTGGGACCTCCTGGCTAGTGAGCATCCTGTACACACCCCTGACCAAGTAACCGCCAATAGGATCAAGCCACCACTGCCACTGATCTATAAAATTATACTGCAAAGAGATATCATGAAGTAAATCATACACTCCCCTAACAAACCCTCCTCCCATCCCCATAACCGACGGCGCCACTGCCAAGCCTCCCCCTCTTACTCCCAACCTAAATCACACAATTGCCGCCACCGAAATTGACTTATTCACAGCTAAGTCGAAAAGACAGCTATACCGCACACACAAGGGAGAATCTCCCAACCACTGATCTGTCCAGAAGAAAGTATCCACACCATTACAAACACTTCTCACAATATTATCCTCAAACCACCCGCCCCCATCAACACCTCCACCATCACGAATTTTCACAACCTCCCTCCACCACGAAGAACCACTTCGGCCCCCATCATCCAACCTCCCTACCTCCTCACCATAACGAGCCACCAATGCCTTATACCACAAACCTCGTCTATCAACTAACATTCTCCAACACCATTTTTCTAACAAAGCAATGTTAAACTCCCTCATCTGCCTAACCCCCAAACCTCCATGCTCCTTATCTAAACAAACATTTTTCCAACCAATACAAGAAATTTTCCTATGTTCCTTACTCCCTCCCAAAAATTTATTTAAAAGAGATTCAATATAAGAGATTATACATGATGGAGCTTTGAAGAAGGAGATAGCATAGACAAATAACGAAGTCAGGACATACTTAAAGAGAATCAAACGAACACCAAAAGATAAAAAACGGCTCTTCCAACCAGACAGTCTAGATTTAATGCACTTTACACCTGGCTTCCAAAACATCAAACGACACGGCTCACCACCAATAGGAAGATCCAAATACAAAAAAGGCACATTGCGCACCTTACACCCCAAAACCGCGGCTGCCTCCTGTAACTCCCAAGGCTGACGAGGGTGGGGAGTGGTCGCCGGTGCACAAGGCATGACAATGAGTGGCTCCCAACAGCTTCTAGACGAACCGAATCACATCGAAATGAGAGGGATCCTGAGGTCGTGCAGGTATGGGACTACATGATTGAAGGAGGGCTTATAAGAATTGTTTGGTACTACCTATACCAACAAGATGCATCTTCTTTTCGGTAGCACATTCCGTAAGAACTCCACAGTTAAGCGTGCTTGACTTGGAGTAGTCTTTGGATGGGTGACCTTCTAGGAAGTTTCTCGGAAAGCGTGCGAGTGAGAACAAAACACACTGAAAAGACTTGTGTTGCTTTGTGGGGTCAGTCGACAATCCTGAAAGCAGTATGAGATGTTACACCTCCCCCAACCAAGAATCGGCAATGTTTACCCCAACCAGCATGCTTTTATTAAAATTTACCTACAAACGTGACATCACCTAAAAAAAGAACAAGAACAGCCTGCAAAGCTCGAACATTCGCCCAGCTGTTGACCCCTAATAGTAACGTGTCATCAGCAAACTGAAGATAGGAAATGACGGTTGAATTGAGAGATCCCACTGAGTACCCTGTAAAAATATTGGACTCCACCATAGCTTACATCATCACATTCAAACCATCAGCTGCTAGCAGAAAAAGAAAAGGAGAAAGAGGGTCTCTTTGTCTTAATCCCCTCTGCAAAGGAAATTCTTCTGTGGGGCTACCATTAATTAACACAGAAGTTGTAGCCATAGACACGCACTCTCTGATCCACTTCCGTCATAAGGTTGGGAAAGACATTTTATCCATGACTGCATCTAAATACCCTCAGTCCACAAAATCGTATGCTTTTCAAAATCCACTTTAAACAATCATAATTCCTTCTTAGACTTACGAGCTTCATCCACCACCTCATTCGTAGTTAGAATCCCATCAAGAATTTGTCTATCTTTACCAAACATTGTTTGAGACTTTGAAATAACAGTACCTATAACCAACTGCAACTTGTTTGCCAACACCTTTGCTAGGATTTTATAGAGACTCCCCACCAAAGATATCGGCCGAAAATCATTTAATTTTTGCGCGATATCAATTTTTGGAATTGAAGGTGAGAAAAACACAAGAAGGGGGGTTGAATTGTGTTGGATTTTTCTTTTCTTTCTCAAAAACTATGTTTAGTTCAGAATCAGATGTTGATCATATTCTGAAACTATTTTCAGAGTTGTTTGCAGCGGGTAAAGAGTAAATGAGAGAGAGAGAGAGAGTGAGAGAGAGAAAGACACAGCAATTTATCCTGGTTCCTTCCACAATCCGGAAGTAGTCCAGTCCCCTTGTCACTTACAAGAGATTTTCACTATAATCACAAAGATTACAATTGCTCAAGCACAAAGCAAGAGACTTCCTATGCTCAAACACAAAGTAAGAGACTTCCAATTGCTCAAACACTAAGTAAGAGACTATCTTGCTTAGACACACAGTCTAAGACTTTGAATCAAACATATTTTACAAGAGAAATACGTTTGAATTGAACACTTGATATACTATCAGTGGTGTTCACAAAATACAACACAGATTTAAGACTCTATACTTAAGAAATTCTAAGATAAGAAGTTTGTAAGAATTTCTAAGTTGTTTTGATGACTTTCAGATTTGGCAGAACTTTGTTTCAGAAAACAGAGTGTTACGTTTTTAGTCAAAGAGTCTTGTTCTTCTTCTTCAATCCTTCAATCCTTTATAGATGATTAAAGAGCTGTTGAGAAGAGCCAAATATCATCAAAGAGCCGTTGCAATAGAAGCTATGCTCAACATTAATTCCATCCTAACATTGTGTGTGTAACAGATGAAAACAGAGGAATGGAATTTGAATTGTTTCCTTAAAACAGGGAGAATGTTTTGGCCAAGGAGACAACTGTTGCATAGAGCTGTTATGACCGTACAGTACTTCACTGTTCACAGTTGCAATTGTTGACTTCTGCGTTTCCTTCAGACTCAGACTTCCAGTCTGTTCTTCAGAAGCTGGCATCAGACACTGTTCATCAGAAGCACTTCTTCAGAACCTGGTCTTCAGACGCACTGTTCATCAGACGCTGTCTTCAGAAGCTAGTCTTCAGACGCACTGTTCATCAGGCGCACTTCTTCAGAAGCAGACCTTCAGACGCTGCCTTCAGACACTCCCTTCAGAAGCTCTTCTTTAGACGCTGCCTTAAGAAGCTCTTCTTCAAACACTGATTTTCTTCAGCCTTGCAACACAAGCTTCTATATTTTCCTTCTTGCTCGTAACTTGTTCTTTCATAACCATTGTTAGATACCAATCTTTAAGTATATGGTTCTGCACACTAGAATCAAGTATTAGCATATCCAATTTTCTTTTTAACACTTTGTTATCATCAAAACTCAAAAGAGAGTTGTTCATACATTTTGTTCCAACAATCTCCCCCTTTTTGATGATGACAAACATAAGTATTAATAGAAAATTGTTGTTAATTTAATTAACAAGTTGACTTCAGGGTCTGAGGCTTGTAAGCTCCCCCTGAGTCTGATAATCCACAAGGTGAGGTTTGTAAGCTCCCCCTGAGTCTTATCCAGGTTAATTAAATTCCATTTAAATCAAACAGATGAAAAATCAAAGTGTAAATACATTCAGAATTTAAATAACAAACTGACTTCAGGGTCTGAGGTTTGTAAGCTCCCCCTAAGTCTGATAATTCAAGGTGAGGTTGGTAAGCTCCCCTTGAGTTTTATCCAAGTTATTTAAATTTAGTTTAATTCACAGAATTAAAAATTCAGTTTATCTCAGAGAATTTAATTCAGAGGCTAAGAGATGAGAAAATGTTCTCCTAAGTTAATTTAATATCAGAAATTAACTTATGTTCTGAGCTCAGAGCCTGAAATACTTGTTACCTTTTACTCCCCCTTTTGTCATCAACAAAAAGAAAATTCAAGAATTTAAGAGAGTGAAAATGTGAGATTAAAAATGTTCAGAGCATTTTGTTCAGTACCACTGAACTGTTTCAGAGACAATTGTTCAGAACATATGGTTCAATATTGTTGAACTCTTTCAGATCAATTGTTCAGAACAGATGGTTCGGTATTACTGAACAGTTTCAAACAGAAATAAGAGTTTAAAACTGGGTCTGAAAACTGAACATATAAGATGAGAAATTGAAAGTGTGACTGTGTTTTGAGTGTTTTTAAAACCTTTTTCAGAAATTGAAAAACAGAAAAACATTAAACAAAACTGCACATTAATGACTTTAGGAGGGTGCAAAGTACAACTTTCAAGGCTTAATTCATCACTGCCCAGCAGTTATAACTTATCAGATTCTGACCAAGTGTTAGACTACTGTTCAGATTCACTCTTATTAGTGGGCCACATGTAAGGTGTCCACTTATAATCAGAAGTCACAAAAATTCAGATTCTGAAACTCAGACTCTGATGTTTTCATAAGCTGAACTATCTTCAGACTCTCAAAGTGAGTGTCTGTTAAGTCTTAGCTTCTGATGAACTTCAGATTCTCAGTTTCTTATTCAGAGTCAAGCAAATTTTTCAAGAGATGAAATGCATGTTCAGATTCTTTTTAATAAAATTAAATATGTCTTCTGTGAGAGGTTTTGTAAATATATCAGTCCATTGATGATCAGTATCAATGAATTGAATATCAAAAACACCCTTCTGAACATAATCTCTAATAAAATGATGTTTAATTTCAATATGCTTGGCTCTAGAATGTAGAATTGGATTTTTAGACAAACAGATTGCAGCAGTATTATCACAGAAAATAGGAATGTTGTTTTCATGAATCTGATAGTCTTCTAACTGATATTTCATCTAGAACAGTTGTGTGCAACAACTTGCAGTTGAGATGTATTATGCTTCTGCTATTGATAATGCAATAGTTGATTGTCTTTTGCTGGCCCAGGATATCAGATTCTCACCAAGGAATTGACAATTTCCACTGGTGGATTTTCTTTCAATCTTGTCCCCAGCATAATCAGCATCACAGAATCCAACCAGCTTGTAATCTAAGGATTTCCTATACAGAAGTCCAAGATTAGTTGTTCCCTTCAGATACCTGAAGATTCTCTTGACATCAGTCATATGAGATTCTCTAGGATCTGATTGGAATCTTGCACACAACCATACACTAAACAAAATATCTGGTCTAGAAGCTGTTAAGTATAACATAGAACCAATCATACCTCTGTAGAGCTTCTGATCTACCTTTGAGTCAATGTCTTCTTTGCATAAATTGCAGGTTGGATGCATTGGTGTTGTCATCAGTTTACAATCTTCAAGCTGGAACTTCTTCAGGAGCTCCTTTGTATATTTAGATTGATGAACAAACACTCCATCTTTGCATTTTTGATTTGAATTCCAACAAGAATTTCAATTCTCCCATCATGCTCATTTCAAATTCATCCTGCATTAACTTAGAAAATTCTTTGCAAAGAATGGCATTAGTAGAACCAAATATAATATCATCAACATAAATTTGCACAATTAAGATGTCTTTCTTAAGTGTTTTTCTGAAAAGTGTATTGTCAACTTGTCCTCTTACAAAATCATTTTTAAGTAAGAAATTACTTAGTCTCTTATACCAAGCTCTGGGAGCTTGTTTCAGACCATATAGTGATTTCTGAAGTTTAAAAACAAAATCTGGATTTTTTAAATCTTCAAAACTAGGAGGTTGTTTGACATATACTTCTTCAGAAATAACTCCATTTAAAAAAGCACTCTTAACATCCATTTGATATAAGATGATATTATGATTTACTGCATAGGAAAGAGTAACCTGATTGCTTCCAGTCTTGCAACTGGAGCAAATGTTTTAGTGTAATCTATTCCTTCCTGCTAACTGTAGCCTTGAGCAACCAGTCTAGCTTTGTTTCTGACTACTTCTCCTTGTTCATTTAGCTTGTTTCTGAACACCCATTTTGTTCCAATAATGTTCTTGTGATTTGGTTTTGCAACTAAATCCCAAACATCATTTCTTTGAAACTGATTGAGTTCTCCTTGCATAGCTACAATCCATCCATCATCTGCAAGTGCTTCATCAGTTGTTGTAGGTTCAATCATTGACAGTAGTCCAATTAAAGAATCATTCTGACAGAATGTTGATCTGTTCTTTCTTGGACTGTCTTTGTTTCCAATGATCAAATCTTCAAGATGTGAAGACTTGTACTTGAATGAAGTTCTGGGTGGATTTGCTTCTGAAGAATCATTAAGAGCTTGTTCAGAACCATTTTGATCTTGATTGGCTTCAGGAGGAGTGTCAGTATCTGAGAGTTTTTCAGCTTCTGCAGTGTTTTCAGTTTCTGGACTTTCTTCAGACTCAGAACTCTGTTCAGGTTCTGAAGGGTCCACTGAGAGCCTTATATCTGCAAAACTCTCAACTAGCTCTGATATTTTATTATCAGGCTTCTTGTCATCAAACCTAATGTGTATTGATTCTTTAACAACATGTGTTTCAGAATTGTACACTCTGTATGCTTTAGATCTCTCTGAGTATCCCAAAAAGATACCCTTGTGAGCCTTAGCATCAAATTTCTTTAGGTAGACTTTATTGTTCAGAATGTAACATGTACATCCAAACTGATGAAAATAAGAAATACTTGGCTTTCTTCCTTTAAATAATTCATATGTTGTTTTATTCAGAATTGGTCTAATGTAGATTCTGTTCTCACTACAAGAAATTTGGCATTTTGCGACACTTACTCTGCGACCCATGGCTTAGAACCGTCGCAAATTACACTTTTACGACTATTATTGCGACTGTTAGGCTGAAGGGTCGCAGGTTTTATACATTTTTTTTCAAATGCCTTTCACAAAATATTTTTTGGCCAAATATTCATCACTCCCACCAATTCATTTTCATTCTCCCTCCTACAATTTCATTCTCCCTCCCACAACTCCAAACCCTAAAACCAAATTTTTTTCTCCACCAAATTTCAATATCACTTTCCCGCAATCAATCCACCGGTTCATTCATTTCATTTTCACCCATTTCATTCCACCAGTTCACCAATTTCATAACCAATCCCTAATCAATCCACCGGTTCATTCCACCACCCCTAATCAATCCACCGGTTCACTCTCTACCCATTTCATTCCTTTTTCACTCTCGACCCCTTTACCCAGAATCTGATTACAACCCCTTTAGGCTTATAATCAAACGGACTCTCAAACCATAAGGCATGGGGTTCGCTTGAAAGTTAAATTCATGAGCTTGTTAACGGTACCTGGGCACCTCTTGCTAGCTGTTCTACCGCGCGGCTAAGTAAGGAAGCGCCGTTAGATGGAATGGTGGGTTTCAATAGATCTCTTTTCCACCTAGGTCAAAGGGGTATGCCGCTATGCTACACCGAAGTATGCTCCTGGGTAAGCGACTGCCTTCGGATCCGCCTCTCGAGCACGAGGGTCGTATTCATAAAAAAAAGGCTATCGATCATGAAGGTTTGCCTATGGCTCTGTATCTACCTCTGTCTGCTGGTGCTTATTTTGTTAAATTTCGTTAATTTTACTTGATTATTTTGTAATTCAGAACTGAAAAGTTTTGCTTATAGTGTGAGGTGATTTTGCTAGATTTAGGTAATTTTGTTACTATAGTGTGAGGTGATTTTGCTAGATTTAAAGTTTTGCTCATGAAATTTTAGGTGAAATTGTTGGTTTTAATTAGATAAAGGTTTTAGTTCAAATATTTGTAATTCAGAACTGAAAAAATTGAAGTTATAAGAATGTATTTGAACTTGTTTATTGTGTAGTAAGGGTATTTTTTTAATATGTGATTGACTTGGGTAAAGTTTTATTTTCTGACAAATTTTGCTAGTTGAAAGTTTTTGAATATGATGCAATTTTAGTTCAAACTGTGCTGGTTTTGAGGTCCTGCTTGGATATACAGCTTATATGTAATTATAGTTTAGTGTTATGTATAAGTTATTTCTATAGCAAAGGGTGAATGTTGATTTGAGTGTTTTTTATGTTGATTTTAGTTCAAATTGCGCTGGTTTTAAATTTTCTACTACAACAATTAATCTGATTTTGAACACTAATTTGTGTGCTCAGCTGCTATGTATGTATAACTATATAAGCCATAGCTTGAGATAGCAACTTAAATTGAACTTAAAGTCTTAATGTTTCGAGTATGTTGATTAGTGAGTTTGCTTAAAGTTTTGGATGAATAATTCGGTTTTGTTTAATTCACACAAATTTTGTTTGGGCTCAATGAAAGAAAGAAACATTTCTCATTTTGCGTTATTGGTTTTTTAAGTCTGCTGTTGTTTATGTAAGTCCTTTTTCCCTCATGTTTTTTTATCTTCGACTGTTAAGTTTGCACATTTTTCCGATTTGTTATTGCTGGAACTGTTATCCATAGTGTTGTAAAATGGGGATATAGATTATGTCCTGTAGAATATATCTGATTTGCTTCTATTTGGTGCTTTTTGTGATGGTTGTATAAACTTGCTCTAAAATATAATGACACCTAGTATACTATTTTCTATCCTATAACAAAGTACTAAACCATATGCTTAGCATTTTTCACCAAAACATGGTTTACATTAAACTTAAAAAGAAATCTTCCTGCAAAGCTAAAGAGAAATATGTAATATGTTTTTCTTAATATGAATTCTCTAAAAACTTGAGAGATGTATCTAAAGCTGCCACCTCAATATATTCATCCTATGCACTTCTGTGGCCACCTCAAAGCCACTTTTTCTGTTGCATTTTCCTTCTTCACACCATTTCTAAAGCTGATCCAATCTTCTAAAACAATCTTCATGTCATGAACTTTGCTTCTGAGATCTTCAGAACAGATATTATGGGTCGTGATAAATTAGATATTAAGGAATTTAAGTCCTTTGATGAGTTTGGGATTTTAGGGTTTAAGTTCAGTGATTAAGTGTGCCATTTCTCTATCAGTTTTAATTATTTATTTTCATCTAATTTTATTTATTTTTTTGGAAACAATTTTCATCTAATTTGAGAACTTCATATCACTCTATTTTTTGTTTAAATCTTAGGTGAAGTACTCAAGAGGGCCTTACAATCAGACCAAGTGTAAGTCTGATTTTACTTCAATTCAATTTCATGTTGATTCAATTCAGTTTTGGTTTCACTTTTGTTCATACCTTTTGATTTATATTAGATGAAGTACCACAATAGAATGAATTCACTTTCTAAATGCAAACAATGTTGATTCAGGTCACACAATAGAATGTTGATAACATTCTGATTTGAATGCTTTTTTTTTTGCTTCAATCCTTATCATAATAGATATTGTGATTCTAATTCATATGTTGGATAGATGGAAATATTATCACTAACTTGTTTACTGATGTGATGTGGTGAAAATAACTTCAAGGGGTATTGTGATTCCAATGCATTCATATTGTGATTCTAATAGATACAGTGGATATCAGGGCATTTGGTCTAGTGGTATGATTCTCGCTTTGGGTGCAAGAGGTCCCGAGTTTGATTCTTGGAATGCCCCTTTTTGAAGGTTAGTTGAATAGCAATAAGCATCAGTTTTTATACTTTTAGTGTAGTACTTCTTTTTGTTTTTTTTAAGAAGTCTTTTTGTTGTTGTTCTAATGTAGGGTGTTGCTCTTATGTGTTTTCCCAAGTGTTTTTCTGCATTATTTGGGACTGGTTTTTGGCATGTGGACTGATGTTCTGCAACAAAGATGTTTCAGTACTGCAGCTGCTACATACTAGCTTTTTTTTTCCGCCCCTTGGTTTCTGATTCGTCTTCGTGTGCTCTGGCTACAACATATCGGTTTGATTTTCTGCTCTTTCAATTGGTGTGCAAGTTTCTTTGTTTAATCTGCTGATTTTTATTGTCTATTTTACCTGGTTGTTTGTATTTGCCTTCTGCTGGTTTGTTAGTATAGGTGGTTGTGGTTTCACTCTTTAGTGTAGTTGGTTATGGTTTGTTTTCTTTGCGGTGGTTTTTTATATTCTCTTAAGGTTGAGAATGGAGACTTTATTGGAGGATGCCAGTTTTTAAGTTATTTTTATTTTACATTTACATTGCCCAAGATGATGGGTGATGATTTGATCTCGTTATAACAACCTTTGATGGATTAGTTTCCTTTGTACATACAGGAAGTTCTGTCGTAGGTCCTTAAAGAAGCTGGCTATACAATGGATTCTTTCTTTGTCTTGTCTAACTTCATGAAGGTATTGAAGCATGTAATATCTAGCATGACTTTTTGCACTTGAATATTTATGTTTGGTAAATGAGTTAGAAAGATTCATGATTTGAACCCAATATTAGAGGATGTAAGTTGTACAGTTGGCTAGATTTTTCAATTATGTTTTACTACATGTTTTAAAATGTTTTTAGGAACCAGGAAACCTTCAAAGTAATCCAAGATAATAAGCAATAAGAATTGTTGTAATTCGTGTCTGTTTGAGTATTTGTGTTGTAATCTCAGGAGTTCTCTGCTGCAAATTCCAGCACCTTGTATTTGTGCCTCATGGAATTAGTTAGTTCTTGATAATTCTGTTAAAGAGTGTCACAAAAGAGTGTGAATGTCTTATTGTACGTGTTGTTTGATATTCTCTAGATGTTTCGGAGGGGTGGTGAGGAAATAGATTTTTTTTCAACAAGGTATCCATTTGAAAGTTATTCCAGGTATGATACCAATGTCTTAATCTTTATAATGGTGAAACTTGTACTCAGTTTGAATTATCATCAATAACATTTGTCTTGATCTTTATAATAGTGAAAGTTGTACTCAGTTTGAATTATAATCAATGTCAATTGACACTGTTGCTATGTTGTTATGTTTTGTGTGTCTACAAAATGCTATGTTATGTCAATTGACACTGAAGCAATGTATTCTCATTTGACCGTTGAGTTGCAGCTGTATATAATAATATTGCAATTCTGCAAGTTCCTTTGTTCACTGAATAATGATTGATTATCTATTGTAATTCTGTTTCGACAGTCCTGTCGAAAAGCAATGTGTCTCAAGAGAAGATTACTCTTTAATCCAGAATAAAGCATTGGTTGTTGTAGATTGTTCATAGGCATGCTTATACGATGAATATGTATTTTACGAGTTTATGGTATAGAAGTCTGTTTCTGGTGTCAAGTTTATTGGCTTTATATAGTATGCCATGGTTTGGTAGCAAGAGCATGTGTCATAGTGGGTCTAGAACCTACAAGGGTTAAAGCTCTGAATTTATTTTCTATATGATAATTGTTTTTCTGATGTTCATTGATGTGATGATAAACCATACTTTTTACAGGTTGTGGAAATCCTGAAGGATCGATTTTCGTGGTATCGTAATAGCCGAGCTGTGGATATTCTGAATGTGCTTCACACAACAAATGGTAGAACCATATAGCTGCTTTACATGTAAGTAAAACAACTCAAACTCAACATGTATGAATATTGACTCTGTAACTTAACAGACTAAATCTGTTATTTGCATATTTTTTTATGACCAGCTATATGTGCCATTGGCTTTGCACTACAAATTTTAAACGTGCATCTGATTTTCACAGGTGTGCAAATTTTAAACGTGCATCTGATTTTCTCCACGTAGTCCTTTCACTTTGATTGGTGATTTTGTTGCATGCTGCGATACATTTATTGTCTTTGGAGGAAGGTTTCTATAGTTTTGTAGGTGGGATGGAGATGTCCCTGTTAACATTTGGTCTTTTATGTAGATTTTGAGCACAAGTTGTTTTTTTGTTCTTCGCACAGCAAATGGTGGAACCATAGAGCTGCAATACATGCAGGTAAAACAACTCAAACTTAACATGTATGAGTGTTGACTCTATAACTCAACAAAGTATTGCCAATATTGCCAACATGTTTGTACTCGCCTTTCACTTTGATTGGTGATTTTGTTGCATGCTGCGATACATTTATTGTCTTTGGAGGAAGGTTTCTATAGTTTTGTAGGTGGGATGGAGATGTCCCTGTTAACATTTGGTCTTTTATGTAGATTTTGAGCACAGTTTGAATTATCATCAATGTCTATTGACACCGTTGCTATGTTATGTTTGTGTGTCTCCAAAATGCTATGTTATGCCAAGATTATTTGGATTTAAAAGTGTTATTTTTACCCTTCATGGTGTCATCAACTTGTTTGTTTATTATTGTGTGGGCTTTTCATTTTAAACTTCTTTAGGAATTGTATAGGATACCTTGTCTTGTATTGAAATGTTGAAGGTTTAAGCTATATTTGTTCTTATTTAAGTTTTTGTCTTTCAGGTATGGACTATGTGGATCGAAACGGAAGGGAAATTTATTGGTCTCCATCTTGTTACCTTTAGAATCATTTAAAATTAGAATTTTTTTAGTTTGTTCTTTTTGATAATGTATAAGTATATTTTTGATACTTATTATACGATGTTTATAAAAATGAATGAGATTTAGATATTTTTAGTTATATATTTCTGTATTTTAAGTATTTATTAATATATTTATTTAAATTGTCAATAAAAATTGCTCCAACCAATTTTTTTTTTAAAAAAAAAACTAAACATTTGCGACTGTTGTGAGGGGTCGTAAGTCCCTTCAAAACCATGTGAATGCTCTTCCTTTGTGACTGTTCCTAACAGTCACAATAGCCTTTGCGACTGTTGGTGCGACTGTTGGTTGAACAGTCGCAAAATACCCTTTGCGACCCCAATTTCTGTGTCTGTTGGGGAACAGTCGCAAAGGGATATCTGCGACCCTTCTAACAGTCGCAATCCATGATTTCAGAAGTCGCAAAATGCCTTTTTTCTTGTAGTGTCTGAATATAACATGTTGTGTTAACAGCTTCTGCCCAGAAGTACTTTGCAATTTTAGATTCATGGATCATGGTTCTGGTCATTTCTTGCAAAGATCTGTTCTTTCTTTCTACAACTCCATTTTGTTGTGGAGTTCTAGGAGAAGAGAACTCATGGAGAATTCCATGTTCTTCACAAAAAGTTTTAAATGGTTTATTTTCAAATTCACCACCATGATCACTTCTGACTTTTAAAATTTTCAAATCATTTTCTGTTTGTGCTTGCTTGCAGAATTTGTTGAACACATCATATGTTTCATTTTTGGTTCTTAGGAATTTAACCCAAGTCCACCTACTGTAATCATCAACAATTACTAACCCATACTTCTTCCCATTGATTGATGTTGTTCCAACAGGACCAAACAGATCAATGTGAAACAGTTCTAAGGGTCTGGAGGTAGAAACAATGTTTTTAGATTTAAAAGAGGTTTTAGCAATTTTTCCTATCTGGCATGCTCCACAGAGAGCATCTGAGTGATAGTTAATGTTTGGTAGGCCTCTGACCAGTTGCAACTTGCTAAGCTTAGAGATGAGTCTCCAGTTAGCATGTCCCAACCTTTTGTGCCATACCCATTTCTCATCACTCACTGACAGAAGACAAACTACCTTCTGATCAACCAGTTCTGAAAAATTAATTTTATAAACATTGTTTTTCCTCTGTCCTTTGAGCACAACAGATTTATCTTTGTTGTTGATTACAGTGCAAGTGTTCTTATTAAACAGGACATCATAACCACTGTCACACAATTGACTTATGCTAAGTAGGTTATGTCTTAGTCCATCTACCAACCAGACATTATCAATGGAAAGGGAAGAATTACCTATCTTACCAGTACCAATGATCTTGCCTTTCCGATTTCCTCCAAAACCCACAGTGAAGGAAAATCGTCATGAAAAGTGCAGCGGAAGTTTAAAATTTTTTGATTTTTCTTTCCTTGGATCATTACGAATATCACATGAATCAGTGATAGAATTGTTACCTCTTTGTAATGCCGAAACTGTTTCTTTGATCACAGCTGAACAAGTAAGCAAAGCCTCTACTCGTCCACACGAACGGCTTCCTCTGGTTCCCGGTGCTAGCCAAGCGATCAGAGGTTAGGGAGAGAAGTGGGGATTCGTTTTAGCCTTTAGGGTTACACGAAAAAGCACTTTTTGATTTCAGCACTAGAGCTTCTATTTATAGAGCTCCTTGCTGCACAAAATCAGCTTGAGCTTCCATAAGCCCATTAACCCATCAGCTTCCGCTAACTAATTAGCGTCAATTGCTAAACGCACCCCATCATATAAGTATTACTTATATATCTCCTTTTTACCGTTCTATTGTGTGTGACCCTATAGGTTCTTGTAACGTTGGCAATAATATTAAATCCCATATTTAATATTATAAACAGTGAGCGGTATCTAGCAACACATCACTGCTACCCAAGTGACAAGAATGTCAAGTGATCTGACGAAACCTTTTCCGTGATAATATCTATGTGTACGATTACTCCTTTGTCCTGATATCTTTATTGAACACAAGGCATAGAATGCGTCACCCTTGTTTAGCTCAATATTTATATTTCTTGATCCCGAAATATACTGAATAACGAATAAGTCCAATATCTCATATTGACTTAATTCGGCATGGCCATGCATTTTTCCAGTCATATTTCATCAAGAGGCCTAAAGATATATCTCCTGTTATGAAGGAGGGACAAATCCCATCTAGGACACTCATGTCCCTCAGCATGATTCGTCGAGTGCCCATTAACCAACGTTATAGTTATCTTGTTACAGATAACGTTTGAATGGCAATAAAACACTTGAGTCCACATCTAGGGATCACAGTGGTTTCAGGTCTAAGAGTGATATACACTATTATCATTGTGAGAATAACTTATGACGATTTCATAACATGCTACGTAGTATTCTCACGATGGGTCAATCCAGTATAAATATTACTCCTAATACTTATACCTATGTATGGACTTAATATCTCATATTCATGACCCATGAGATATGGTCATCAGTCTACATACATAATAGTCTCCATGCTTTATTATTATCCCAATTCATATTAAAGCTCGACTACGGATACCTTTAAGAATAGTGTTCTTTTGTTAATGTAATCTCATGATTAAGTCACACTTAATATTCCATCACATGAACCAACTATTCTAGGGACTTTATTTATCTTATAACAAGTGTAATAAAGAACGCCATATTTTATTAATAATAAAAGTAATGATACATATGAAAAGTTTAAACATAAACTATTGGCCTCTAGGGCTTACACCAACACACAGTTCCTCCCTCTTTCATGGTCAGGGTTAGGAACATAGACCTTTCTCCTGTCATGTGACGCGAGCAACCACTGTCCAGGTACCAAGAATTTTCCTTTTCTTTGGATGTTAAGCATATATGCAACATAAATTATTTTAGACTTAGGTACCCATATCTTTATGGGTCCTCTTTGGATAGTTCTGAAAGGATAAGGCTTCGTTTGTACCTTTGGTCTGACATTTTGAGGTTTGAAAGCTTTTGTATAAACTGGTTTAGTATTCCTTGAAGGTTTTACAAACACAGTCTTCTGAAAATGTGAGTTTGAAGTTTTCAGAGACTGAGACTTGCTTGTCTTAGGTTCTGAACTCTTCAGACTTTGAACCTTTTCAGATTTAAAGTCTGTTTTCCTCATAGTCTTAGACTTAGAACCTTTTGGTTTAGACTTTGGCAAAATTTCAAATTTTGCCTTCATCTTTCCCTTAGGTTCAGTAGTTTTGGATTCTGAGTTGTTCAGAACCTCAAGTTCAGCAGTCTCATTTTCTGATGAATTCTGTTTCTCAGAAATCTCAGAAGCAGGTACAAAACACACCTTGGTGTCTTTCATAATATTTCTAGAACAGGATGGTATATTAGTTTCTTTTGAATGATTAAATGGATCATTTTTGAAACGAATACCTTCTCCTCTGTTTCTGCTAATATTATAAATCATAGAAGCAACATTACTTCTGTTGATTCCAGTTAAGATAAAATCCTAAAGAGCAATTTCTTGTTCACTAGGAATTTCTTCAGGTTTCTTTTGAACCATTTCTCTGAGTTCTCTAACTTCTTCATCAATCTCATTGATGTGATTCTGAAGTTGGAGATTCTCATCAGTCAGCAAGTTATGTTTATTTTTCAAAGATTTTAATTGGCTTAACTTGCTTCTGAGGTGGTTCATAAGATCTTTAATTGTTTCAATAAGTTCAGAACGAGTAAGTTCGGAATATACCTCATCTTCATCTTCAGAGTCTGAGCCTGACTCTGTATCAAAGAATGCTGTAGCCATTAAAGTCAGGTTAGCTTCCTCTTCATCATCTTTATCAGATTTAGATTCATTGTCAAGATCATCCCATGTTGCCATAAGACTTTTCTTGAGTTTGTTTCTGAAGTTGCTTGATTTAGAGTTGGTCTTCTTAGATTTTTCCTTTGACTTGTTCTTATGTAGTTCAGGACAATCAGCAATGAAATGACCAGTCTTCTTGCAGTTGTAGCAACCCTTCTGATCTTCCCTCTTGGTACCAGATCCTTTGAAGTTGCTGCTTCTGTTAGAAAATTTCTTTTGTCTTTTCATTAAGTACTGAAATCTTTTAGAAAGCATTACAAGCTCCTCAACATATGAATCTTCTTCAGAATTTCCCTCAGGAGATTCATTATCAGATTCTATAGCTTTTAGAGCTTTCATAGACTTTCTTTTGGATTTCAGTGTTATAGACTTAGACTCTCTAACAGATTCATCTTCATTAAGTCCCAGTTCATGCACTTTGAGAGAGCTTATAAGATCTTCAATACTTAGAGTATTTAGATCCTTAGCTTCCTCAATAGCAGTCACTTTGGGTCTCCATTTAGATGGCAGACTTCTGAGGATCTTGTTCACATGATCAGCAGTAGTATAGCTTTTCTTCAGAATCTGAAGTCCAGAAACCAGAGTCTGAAATCTTGAGAGCATAGTCTCAATATTTTCATCCTCCTTCATTCTGAACAGCTCATACTACTGAACCAGAATATTTACTTTTGCTTCTCTAACCTTCTTGTTACCTTCATAGTTAGAGCAGAGAGAAGTGAAGATGGCTTTAGTTGTTGATTTATCACTCAGCTTTTGATACTCACTGTGAGGTAGAGAATCCACAATGATTCCTCTAACATTGTGATGCTTTCTGTAGATCTTTCTTTCAGCATCAGAAAGACCTCTTCTGTTAGTAGCCATTCCTTCCTCATCAATTGGTATGGTTATACCATCTTTAATAATGTCCCATAGACTATCATCTATTCCAATGATATGACTGTACATTTTGCTTTTCCACCTTGAGAATTTCTCTGGATCACCACTAAACATAGGAGGTTTATGGTGTGAACGAGATTGCTTTTCTCCTGTACCATAGTCATGTGATACAGAAGCATGATTTCTAGGAGAGGTTGGAGGGGAACCACTGCATGACATGTTTTTCTCAGGATCTTTACTGACTCACTGTTAGGTGATTGAATATCAGAACCGGAGCTCTGATACCAACTAAAGGTGAGAAAAACACAAGAAGGGGGTTGAATTGTGTTGGCTTTTTCTTTTCTTTCTCAAACTATGTTTAGTTCAGAATCAGATGTTGATCAGATTCTGAAACTATTTTCAGAGTTGTTTGTAGCAGGTAAAGAGTAAATGAGAGAGAGAGAGAGAGAGAGAGAGAGAGAGAGAAAGACACAACAGTTTATCCTGGTTCCTTCCACAATCCGGAAGTAGTCCAGTCCCCTTGTCACTTACAAGAGAATTTCACTATAATCACAAAGATTACAATTGCTCAAACACAAAGCAAGAGACTTCCTATGCTCAAACACAAAGTAAGAGACTTCCAATTGCTCAAACACTAAGTAAGAGACTTCATATGCTCAAACACTAAGTAGACACACAGTCTAAGACTTTGAATCAAACAGATTTTACAAGAGAAATACGTTTGAGTTGAACACTTGATATACTATCAGTGGTGTTCACAAAATACAACACATATTTAAGACTTTATACTTAAGAAATTCTAAGATAAGAAGTTTGTAAGAATTTCTAAGTTGTTTTGATGACTTTCAGATTTGGCAGAACTTTGTTTCAGAAAACAGAGTGTTACGTTTTCAGTCAAAGAGTCTTGTTCTTCTTCTTCAATCCTTCAATCATTTATAGATGATTAAAGAGCTGTTGAGAAGAGCCAAATATCATCAAAGAGTCGTTGCAATAGAAGATATGCTCAACATTAATTCCATCCTGACATTGTGTGCGTAACATATGAAAACAGAGGAATGGAATTTGAATTGTTTCCTTAAAACAAGGAGAATGTTTTGGCCAAGGAGACAACTGTTGCATAGAGCTGTTCTGACCGTACAGTACTTCACTGTTCACAGTTGCAATTGTTGACTTTTGTGTTTCCTTCAGACTCAGACTTCCAGTCCGTTCTTCAGACGCAGTTCTTCAGAAGCTGGCATCAGACACTATTCATTAGAAGCACTTCTTCAGAACCTGGTCTTCAGACGCACTGTTCATCAGACGCTGTCTTCAGACGCTCTGTTCATCAGACGCACTTCTTCAGAAGCAGACCTTCAGACGCTGCCTTCAGACGCTTCCTTCAGAAGCTCTTCTTCAGACGCTGCCTTCAGAAGCTCTTCTTCAGACGCTGATTTTCTTCAGCCTTGCAACACAAGCTTCTATATTTTCCTTCTTGCACTTAACTTGTTCTTTCATAACCATTGTTAGATACCAATATTTAAGTATATGGTTCTGCACACTAGAATCAAGTATTAGCATATCCAATTTTCTTTTTAACACTTTGTTATCATCAAAACTCAAAAGAGAGTTGTTCATACATTTTGTTCCAACAGGAATAAGGGTTATGAAAGTAGCATTAATACCTTTCGTCAACTTGTCGTTCCGATGAAACTCTGAAATAAACCTCAATTAATCATTCTTCATATCCTGCCAGAACTCCTTGATAAAACCAAAATTGATACCGTCTAGACCTTGGGTCTTATAACTGTCACAATCCCACACAACTGCTTTGATCTCTTCCTCTGTAAACAACTTAATCAAACCACCACTCTCCGCAATTGAGAAAGTCTGAAACTGAAGATTATCAACACCTGGCCTAAACACATTCTGCACCTGAAAATGAGTAGCAAAATGTGAAACTATGACGTCACGGATCTGTTGCACGCCCTCCACCCACGCACCATCCACCAAAATCGAACTAAGAGCATTACCCCTATGAACAGTCCCATAATGTCAACGAACCCCTCGATACTCCGACTGAAGGGCGAAAGGAAAAAGCATGAGCAGAATTACCCCCATCGACGCACATAAAAAATCATCAAACACTGCCATCTTAGTTTCCTGAATACACAAAATAAACGGGTTCTTCTCCCCTACCAACTGACGGACCTCCTTTTACTTCTCAGCCCTACCCAACCCCTGACATTCCAAGATAAGAGCTTCATCGATCACCCTCTCCCTCCCCCCCCCCCAACACACCACTATTGCATCCCATCAACCCTCCACACCTGATCCTCCTTCCCTCCCCCTCATCAAATTTTTTGACTCCCTCTTGCCCTTCCCCGCTCCAGACAGCACACTGAACATATTGTGAGTATCTCCATTAAACTTAACACCAATTGCTTTCTCTATACCCCACACATTCACTGCCACCCTCTCATTCCCATGCATAACTATCCAGTGTTGCCAGTCATTATTAATTGAAGCTGAGGAGGAAGCCCCATCAGTCGAACTTGAATTCACAACTTCCACCGCCTGTTTAATTTTATCTTTACCATGACACTTACGAACTTTCTTCTTCAAAACCTGAAGGACTGTTGTGCGGTCTTTACTGGGTAACCTCGCCACCTTCTTGAGACTATGAATCAAATGTCGAGGCATCCCTCCACCTTCTTACCCCCGCGACGCCGTGATTATGATCAACCACTCCATACTCCATGGCCAGGACATAATAGAGCGAACAACACCTGGTGGACAAGAAGTTGTATGCTTTCTACAAGGTGAAGTAGCTTCAGAATTAATTGTATCCTTTGAAGCAGTTACCTGAGCAACACCATTAATGAGTTACGCTCCCTCAACAGTTACTGTAGTCCCGTTAATCAGTCTTGGAGTTAAAATTTTATCAATTTGAGCAACGCACTCAGCTAACTGAGCCGCACATGGTAAGGAAGAATTCACATGCGACTCAGTCGCTGAACAATCCAGACTCCCTGGCCGAGCGATGCCATTAACGTGACCTTCAGCAGGTGCAGTGCTATTTTAATCAACCTGCACGTAATGATTAGCATTGGATGTATGCATGTCATTATGTTCTTTTCTGCCATCTCATTCATAATCGTTTCAACCAACGTGTCAACATTATTACAAACATCAGGATCCCCTTGTATATGCATGTCCCTTCAATATATATACCAATGTTATCAAAATTGGACCAGACTGGACCGGCCAGTTCAACCGGTTCGATCGTGAACCAGACTTGGTAACGGTCCGGACTAGCATATAAAACCGGATAAAAACCCGTTGAAACTGGATCGAACCAGGACCGATTTAATGTTCGTCTTCTCTGGTTTTTTTTTCCTCTTTTTAGATTTTTTTTCCCTTAGAGATTATTCCAATCAAGAACCGCAACAACATAATTGAAGAATCCCTAAAAAAATATAACATATGAAGAAGAAGAAGAAGAAGTTCATATCTGTTATTAAAAAAAACATGATAGAAGAATGTTGTTCATTCAATGATGATGAACATATTTATGATGAGATACACGGTAGAACCAACTCATGTACCTTTCCAGATACCTCCATTGTCGAGCCTCTGATGTCTGCCGACCCCGAAGCACCTGTGGAAGGACATGGACCATAAAATCATGAAACGCCACAACCACATCCTCTGGCCTAAGAGCGTCAAACATCGTCGGAGATCTGGGGATGGTCTGGACATAGTTGTACTGCCTAAGAACCCGCTCCGGCAAGTGAAGGCACATCGTCGTACCGCTGTCCATGATCCAACCCGAGTACCAGCAGATGTAGTGGAAAGGTGTAACGTCCCGCTGATCCTTGTGCGACCTCCAGATGACATCAGCATTCACCATCAGATCAATCAGGCCTCGTTAATGTCCAGGATCAGGATGGCCCTAGGCGGTTTCAATCTGGCAGTAAGCGGGTCAGCAAGATCGTAGTCATGTACAAGAATCCTCGGAAAGATCTTCTTGAAGTGCTCCAAAACCCATCCCTACAAACACCAGAGACACAATAATATCAACACAAGTATCATACAAACAAATATTTCAGTATCACAGACGCATAAATAGACACAATAATATCGTAAGTAATTTATAATATGCTATAGAAAAGAAAAAAAATATTACCTCAAGTAGAGTCATGTAACCGCCAAGGGCGTCAATGTCCGGGTTCGTAGCAAGAGAAAGCTGGGTGTAGAGAAAAGCAACTGTCACCCTGCCCCAAGACCACTCGTGCACCTTGTCCAAGTCCTGCAGCATAGTCAGCCATAACAGATGAACGTTTTTGTTGTTCTTGTTGGCAAAAATGGTGACGCCAACCAAGAACAACAAAAACGCCTTAATGCACTGTGTCGTAGTCATCTCCAACTCCTCCACCTCTTTCTCATTAGCACGCTGCTCCAACTCATTACACCTATTCATGAGTCTGTCATAAACCATCTTCAGGTAAGGTATACTAATATACTCACCCCACTGTTTATTTACCTCATGAATAGCCTCCTCCTCCATCAAACCCAGCTTGCTCTGCAGCAGCTTTATACCTCACTCGTAGTCAACATTCTCGTCAACCATGAGCCTCCCAATGAAGGGGATGTGTTGAAGACATGCCATATCATCTAGTGTGACGATCATCTCCCCAACAAGCAGATGGAAGATGCTGGTCTCCCCATGCGATCTCTTTAACAAGGCGGTGATGAGGCCAGGGCTGATGTTCTCGTACCCAGCATGAAGGAGGGGGCAAAACCGGATGCATCCACCCGCTGCCAGAACCATAAAGCTCCCAGTCCTGATGTAACAGCCCAATTTTTAGTATTAGAATTGTTTGTTGTTGTTTATTATTAATTTTTTGATTATGATTTCTGTTAATTGTTTATTTTGGTGGATTAGTGAGTTTTGGGTGATTAAGGGTATTTTGGTCATTTGAGGGTTAGTGGAATTTTTGTAATATGTTAGAAGTTTGAAATTTGAATTTTAGAGGGTTGTGGTAAAATAGTAAAAGGGGAGGTTTAAGTGTAGTAAAAGTGTAGAGAAATAATTATATGATGAATTATAACTAAGTCCACTAGTGTAAGTGACCCACACTCATTATATTTAAAGAGAAGTGGTAGTGTTAGTAAACTGGGTCAAATCATTTATGAAACTTTTGAGAAGAGGCTAATGAGAGAGAATAGAGAAAGGAAGAAATTGGGAAGATAGAAGAGGGGAGAGCTCTAGAAGTGAAGAATTGAAGCTAGGAAGCACGTTTGGTGAACATTTGAGGTAAGGGGGAAGATTATTTTCATCATTTGGGTATTAAGAAACAGATGGGTTGTTTGGGATATTTTTAGCTTATGCTTAAATTCATGAACTTATGATTAATTGTATTAAATTCGTGTTCCTTTTTGATGGTTGAATTGAAACATGTATAAGCTGTTGAATTGTTGTTGTATTTCATAAAAACTCATGTTTGATTATGTTGTTTAGTAACTTTGTGAAATTTGATGAATTTGATGAGAAACATGATAACTGGTGTTGATTGTGCTTAATTAAGTTGATTATGAACATGGGTATGTGATTGGTTTATGAATTCATGAGATTATGACGTTTAGGTTGTGTTTAAGTTGGTGTTGTTGTTGTTTATGTGAAATTTGCTTAAGTTGGTGAAAATGATTAAGTTTTTGATGAAATGGTTTAAGTTGATTCATGTTGGTTGATTTAAGTGATTATGATCATGTTGAATTGAATGGGAAACTTGGAATGTTGTTGTTATGCTTTGTTTGAGAAATTAAGTCGTTTTGGAAGAAAATGGATTTTTGAGATGATGATTGATTTTATGAGAATAAGTTGATGTTAAGTGATTTTGATTAGGTTGTTTTAAGCCATATTAAGTAGATAATAAGTGGTGATAACTGGTTTAAAGTTTTGGAAATGTTTCGGTGCGAATTGGGTCAAAAAACAATGTTGAAAAAGGTATTTTTACGCGAAAATGTAAAAATCGGAAAATCCTGTACTGGTGGTCACGCACGACCATACGCCCCTGTGGCATGGACCGTGCGTGATTCTCACACCAAGGGGACACGACCGTGTGCCCCTGGAGCACGACCTTGCGCCCTGTGTAGTGTGGCAAAACCCTAATTTTGTGACTTTTTGAGGTACACAATGCACTTGAATGGCTTCCAAACTCTTAAATATGATTAATAGGTGTTCAATGGTGATGTTTATGATCGATTAACTTAGACATAAGTATAGTAAGGCTTATAGGTTAATTAATTAGAGTCGAACTTTGATAATGTAGTAAAATGGAGATGTTTTGCATGTTGCTTATGCTATGTGGATGAATGAATGAACATGATGATGATACGATGTTTGATTACCTAATATGTTGATGTGTGACCTTATTGATTTGACAATGCGATTGGTGATGAATTGGTGATGTATGTTATATGATGGTGTAAATTGTATAACGATGATGGGTATGTTTGGTGTGCATTGTCGAGTCTATATGTGGGTCCATGCATTCATAGTCAGTTATTGGTTCTTGATTTAATATCAAGAATAAACATTGGTGCTTGATTTAAGATCAAGAATAAACATTGGTGCTTGATTTAAGATCAGGAATAAATTGGTGGGTGATTTAATATCACTATGGTACCACATGCATGTAGAGTCCTTAGGCGCATTGCATACACATGAAGCGTCATATGTGGCAATGTTTTGATGTGAACTTGTGCATCTAATTGGTAATTGGATACTTGGTGATTGTGATGAGATTGAATTGATTTAACTTGAGTTGATGATTATATACGTACATGATTTGGTAGGAAATTCTTGATATGTATATAACTGTGGGGTAAACCGGATGATGATTTGTATGCGGATATGTTATGATTATATGATAATGTAACCATGCTTTTTATAATGTGCAGAACCATGTACTTAAAGTTTGGTAATTAACATTGGTTTTGGAAGAACAAGCTAAGAGCAAGAAGGAAAGCAAGAAGCCTGTGTTGCAAAATGAAGCAAAACTGTGTCGGAAGCAGCTTCTGAAGACTGCGTCTGAAGAGTGCATCTGAAGATTGAGTCTGAAGGTCAACAGAAGTCAACGTCTGAAGACTGCGTCTGAAGGTCAACGAAAGTCAACGTCTGAAGAAGTGCGTCTGATGAACAGTGCTTCTGAAGGGTGCGTCTGAGACCTGCGTCTAAAAAGAGCTTCTGATGAACAGTTCCTGAAGAAGCTTCTGAAGTCTGAGTTCTTAAGGAAAAGCAACTGTCACTGTCAGCATTAAATGCCTGTACTGTCAGAACAACTCAATGGAATAGTTGTCTCCTTGGCCAAAACATTCACTAGCTTTTAAGGAAAGAATTCAAATTTTGTGTGCTCTATTTTCTGCAAACTTACGCACACAATTTCAGCTGGACATAGCCTCTACTTGCAACGGCTCTTTGCTGGATTTCTGGGCAATTCTCAACAGCTCTTTTATCCTCTATAAAAGGGTGAAGATTTGAAGAAGAAATTGCCAAGACTCTGTACAGAATTACAAGACTGCAAAAACAAGAAAGCAATACTCTGTTTTACGTGTCTGTCATCAAACAACTTAGGAATTCTTACAAACTTGTTTATCTTAGAATTCCTTAAGTGTAGAGTCTTAAACCTGAGTTGTATTTTGCGAACACCACTGATTGTATATCAAGTGTTCAACTCAAACTGTTTTATGTTGTAAAATCTGTTTGAACCCAAAGTCTCTAAGCCTGTGTGCTGAGCAACCAGAAGTCTCTTAACTTTGTGTTTTGAGCATAGAAGTCTCTTGACTGTGTGTCTTGAGCAGGGAAGTCTCTTACTAAGTGTTCGAGCAACTAGAAGTCTCTTAACTTTGTGTTTTGAACATAGAAGTCTCTTAACTTTGTGTTTTGAGCATAGAAGTCTCTTGCTAGGTGCTTGAGCATTGGAAGTCTCTTAGCTGTGTGCTTTGAGCAATTGTAATCAGTTGATTATAGTTAAAATCTCTTCTAAGTGACAGGGGGACTAGACTACTTCCGGTTTGTGGAAGGAACTAGTATAAAAACTCTTGTGTCTCTCTTTCCTTTCTCTCATCTTTATTTACCCGCTGCTAATTAACTCTGAAAAAGGTTCAGAATCTGATTCTGAACTTAACCAAAGTTTTTGAGAAAGGAAAAACAACCCACACAATTCAACCCCCCTTCTTGTGTGTTTTTCTCACCTCAGTTGGTATCAGAGCCTCTGGTTCTGATATTCAATCACTTAACAGTGAGTCAGTATTGATCCTGAGAAAAACATGGCTTCTGGTGATTATGGTGAATCTACATCCAGAAGTGGTGGTGGCGGCTATGGTACTGTTCACAAGCAATCTCACTCACACAATAAACCTCATATGTTTACTAGTGATGCTGAGAAATTCTCCTGGTGGAAAAGCAAAATGTACAGCCACATTATTGGAATTGATGACTCCTTATGGGATATCATAGAAGATGGAATATCTATTCCATTTGATGAAGAATGAGTGGCTATTAACAGAAGAGGTCTGTCTGATGCTGAGAGAAAGATCTACAGAAAGCATCACAATGTAAGAGGAAACATTGTGGACTCTTTACCCCACAATGAGTATCTCATGCTGAGTGACAAATCAACAGCAAAAGCCATCTTCACCTCTCTATGCTCCAACTATGAAGGAAATAAAAAGGTTAGAGAAGCTAAGGCAAACCTTCTAGTTCAGCAGTATGAGCTGTTCAGAATGCAGGAGGATGGAAATATTGAGGCTATGTTCTCAAGATTTCAGACTCTAGTTTCTGGACTTCAGATTCTGAAGAAAAGCTACACTACTGCTGATCATGTGAACAAGATCCTCAGAAGTCTGCCATCTAAATGGAGACCTAAGGTGACTGCTATTAAGGAAGCTAAAGATTTTAATACTCTAAGTATTGAAGATCTTATAAGCTCTTTCAAGGTGCATGAAGTGGGACTCAATGAAGATAAATCTGTTAGACAATTTGAGTCTATTGCACTGAAATCTAAAGGAAAGTCATTAAAAGCTCTAAAAGCTTCGGAATCTGATGAAGAATTTCCTGAGGGAAATTCTGAAGAAGATTCAGAAGCTGAGGAGCTGGAAATGATTTCTAAAAGAATTCAGTACTTGATGAAGAGACAAAATAAATCTTCTAACAGAAGCAGCAACTTCAAAGGATCTAGTTCCAAGAAGGAAGAATAGAAAGGTTGCTATAAATCCAGAAAGAATAACTCAAAGTCAGGCAACTTCAAAGACAGATTCAGGAAGAGTCTTATGGCTACTTGGAGTAATCTTGACCAAGAATCAGATTCTGAAAATGAAGATGAAGATGAAGAAGAAGCTAACCTGGGTTTTATAGCAACAGTATCATCTGATGAGGAATCTGGATCAGAATCTGACAAGGAAAATGAAGAAGAAGCCAATTTGGATTTGGTTGCAAATGTATCTTCTGATACAGAATCAGGTTCAGATTCAGACTCTGAAGATGAGGTATATTCTGAACTCACACGTTCTGATCTTATTGATACAGCTAAGGAACTTATGAACCACCTCAGAAGCAAGTTAAATCAATTAAAATCTTTGAAAAAGAAAAATAACTTGCTGGCTGATGAGAATCTTAAACTTCAGAATCATATCAATGAGATTGATGAAGAAGTTAAAGAACTCAGAGAAATGGTTCATAAGAAACCTAATGAAGTTCCAAGTGAACATGAAATTGCTCTTCAAAATTTTATCTTAACTGGAATCAACAGAAGCAGAGTTGCTTCTATGATTTATAATATCAACAGAAACAAAGGAGAAGGAATTGGTTTCAAAAATGATTCATTTAATTTTTCAAATGAAACAAACCTTCCATCATGTTCTGAAGATAGTATAAAAGGCACTAAGGTATGCTTTGTTCCTGCATCTGACAATTATGAGAAACAGAATTTAGCAGAAACTGAGACTGCTAAGTTTGAAGTTCTGAACTGCTCAGAATCTAAAACTTCTGAACCTAAGGGAAAGATGAAGGCAGAATCTAAAACTCTGCCAAAGTCTAAACCAAAAGGTTCTAAGTCTAAGACTTTGAGGAAAACAGACTTTCAATCTGAAAAGGTTCAAAGTCTGAAGAGTTCAGAACCTAAGACAAGCAAGTGTCAAACTCTAAAAAATTCAGACTCAAATTTTCAAAAGGCTGTGTTTAATAAACCAATTTATACAAAACCTTTTCAAAACCAGAATGTTAGGCAAAGCAAACAAAAGAAAGCCAATCTGTCATCTGTTTCTGACTGTATTAAGAAAGGTCAGAAAGTCTGCCTTGTGTCAGGAGCTGGCAAAACTGGAGTTCTTAACAGAACAGAACCTATGATTTCTGAGTCCAAGATTCAGAACAAATCAGAATCAAAGACTCTTAAATCCAAAGTTCTGAAGAAATCAGAACCAAAGTGTTCAATGGTTCAGACTGTAAACAACTCAGAACCAAAGACCTTCAAGTCTCAGGTTCTGAAGAAATCTGAGTCAAGACCTTTGAAAACTCAGGTTCTGAAGAACTCAGTGTCTGATACTAAGACTTATTCAAGATTAAAGGATTCACATCCAAGGTATCTGAACAAGTCTGAGTATTATAACTCCAGACATAAGGTGCTAAAGACTAAACCTTTCAGAACTAACCCAAGAGGACCCATATGGGTACCCAAGTCAGAGATCATTTTTGTTGCAGATATGATTAAATGCCAAAGAAAAGGTGAAGTTCTGGTGCCTGGACAGTGGCTGCTGGGATTGCATGACAGAAGGAAAGTTTATGTTCCAAACCCTGACCATGAAAGAGGGAGGAACTGTGGAATCTGGAGGAAACCACAAAGACTGGATCATTAAGAGCTCTGCAGAAGCTGATGCTTCTCCTAAAGCCAATCAAGAACATTGTTGAAACAAAAATGGGTGTTCAGAAACAAACTAAATGAACAAGGAGAGGTAAATCAGAAGCTCTAACAGAGGTATGTTTTGTTCTCTGTTATACTTAATAAGATTCTACATGAGTTGGAAAACTATCGGATTCATGAAAATAGCATAACCTTCTTTGTGATAACATCTGTTTGTCTAAAAATTCCAATTCTACATTCAAGAGCCAAGCATTTTAGAACTTAAACTTCATTTTATTAAGAGATTTTGTTCAGAAGATAGATTTAAATTTATTAAAAAGAATCTGAACAATGCATTTCATCTCTTGGAAAAATGTGCTTGACACTAAATAGAAACTGAGATTCTAAAGTTCATCAGAAGCTAAGACTTATCAGTCACTCACTTTGAGAGTCTGAAGAAAGTTAAGCCTCTGAAAAACTTCAGAGTCTGAGTTTCAGAATCTGAATTTCTGACTTCTGAATCTGCATAGTTATCAAACTTTTGGTCAGAATCTGTTAAGTTATAACTCTGTGCAATGATGAATTAAGCTTTGAAAGTTACACTTTGTCCCTCCTAAAGTCATCAATGTGCAAATGTGTTTTTCTGTTTTCAGTTCTGAAATGTTTAACAAAAACACAGACACACTTTCATATTTTCATCATAAATGCTCAATTTGGTATCAGACCTGTTCAGTTTTTCAGACCCATTTTCAAAAACTCTGATCAGTTTTGTCTGAAAGAGTTCAGCAGCACTGAATTAAATGCTCTGTTTTTCAAGATTTCTGAAAGAGTTCAGTGGTACTGAACAAATTGATCTGTTTTCAGTTTCCTAAAACCAGTTAAGTGGTACTGAACAATACTGGACAGATTGTACTGAACAAAAATGCTCTGAACATTTTTATCTCACATGTTTTCAAACTCTCTTAAAATTCTGGAAATTTTCTTTTTGTTGATGACAAAAGGGGGAGTAAAAGTAAACAAGTATTAAGGCTCTGAGCTCAGAACATAAGTTAATTTCTGTCAGTTAATTAACTTATGGGAACTGTTTTTAATCTCTTAGCCTCTGAATTAAATTATGTGAGATAAATTACTCTTTATTGAGTTGAAATGAATTTAAATAACTGGGATAAGACTGAGGGAGATTACAAACCTCATCCTGTGGATTATCAGACTTAGGGGGAGAGCTTACAAACCTCATACCCTGAAGTCAGCTTGTTATTTATAATTCTGAGTGATAATTTCACCTTATTGTTTTAAGTTGAATTTAATTAACTTGGATAAGAATCAAGGGGAGCTTGCAAACCTCACCTTGTGGATTATCAGACTAAGGGGGAGCTTGCAAACCTCATCCTGAAGTCAACTTGTTAATTAAAGTTAACAACAATTCTGAAATTCTCACATTTTTGATTTAAACTGAATTTAATTAACCTGGACCAGACTCAGGGGGAGCTTGCAAACCTCACACCCTGCAGTCAACTTGTTAATTAAATTAACAACAATTTTCTATTAATACTTGTGTTTGTCATCATCAAAAAGGGGGAGATTGTTGGAACAAAATGTATGAAACTCTCTTTTGGGTTTTGATGATAACAAAGTGTTAAAAAGAAAATTGGAATTGCTAATGCTTGATTCTAAGTGTGCAGAACCATGTACTTAAAGTTTGGTAATTAACATTGGTTTTGGAAGAACAAGCTAAGAGCAAGAAGGAAAGCAAGAAGTCTGTGTTGCAAGTATGAAGCAAAACTGTGTCTGAAGCAGCTTCTGAAGACTGCGTCTGAAGAGTGCGTCTGAAGACTGAGTCTGAAGGTCAACAGAAGTCAACATCTGAAGACTGATTCTGAAGGTCAATAGAAGTCAACGTCTGTCTGATGAATAGTGCTTCTGAAGGGTGCGTCTGAAAAGAGCTTCTGATGAATAGTTCCTGAAGAAGCTTCTGAAGTCTGAGTTCTTAAGGAAAGGCAACTGTCACTGTCAGCATTAAATGCATGTACTGTCAGAACAGCTCAATGGAACAGTTGTCTCCTTGGCCAAAACAATCCCCAGCCTTTAAGGAAAGAATTCAAATTTTGTGTGCTCTGTTTCTGCAAACTTACGCACACAATTTCAGCTGGACATAGCCTCTACTTGCAACGGCTCTTTGCTGGATTTCTGGGCAATTCTCAACAGCTCTTTTATCCTCTATAAAAGGGTGAAGATTTGAAGAAGAAATTGCCAAGACTCTGTACAGAATTACAAGACTGCAAAAACCAGAAAGCAATACTCTGTTTTACGTGTCTGTCATCAAACAACTTAGGAATTCTTACAAACTTGTTTATCTTAGAATTCCTTAAGTGTAGAGTCTTAAACCTGAGTTGTATTTTGTGAACACCACTAATTGTATATCAAGTGTTCAACTCAAACTGTTTTATGTTGTAATATTTGTTTGAACCCAAAGTCTCTAAGCCTGCGTGCTGAGCAACCAGAAGTCTCTTAACTTTGTGTTTTGAGCATAGAAGTCTCTTGACTGTGTGTCTTGAGCAGGGAAGTCTCTTACTAAGTGTTTGAGCAACTAGAAGTCTCTTAACTTTGTGTTTTGAGCATAGAAGTCTCTTGCTAGGTGCTTGAGCATTGGAAGTCTCTTAGCTGTGTGCTTTGAGCAATTGCAATCAGTTGATTATAATTAAAATCTCTTGTAAGTGACAGGGGGACTAGACTACTTCCGGTTTGTGGAAGGAACTAGTATAAAAACTCTTGTGTCTCTATTTCCTTTCTCTCATCTTTATTTACTTGTTGCTAATTAACTCTGAAAAAGGTTCAGAATCTGATTCTGAACTTAACCAAAGTTTTTGAGAAAGGAAAAACAACCCACACAATTCAACCCCCCCTTCTTGTGTGTTTTTCTCACCTTCATATGTCATGCTCTCCCTGCCTGCTCTCAGTCTGTCCAGTCTCTCAGGAATATCTACACAACGTTTTTCAAAGCAAAAAATCAATGATTTTCATATGGACATTGTGTCATTTCTAACTAATCAATAACAACAGTTCAATTTCAGCAACGTCATTTCAATCTCTAACCTACCACATTGCACTCAAACTCACTATAATCAACATTAACAATCCAATTTCTAACTAATTTCATCATTAACAATGCAAAAAAAATAAACACCTAAAGTGCAACATTTAATCAACATAAAATCTAACAATTTCTAAACCCTAAACTACCACATTGGAGTCAAACTTACTCTAAACAACATCTAAACTATAATTCCTAACTTATTTCATCAATAACAATCCTAAAAACTAACATGCAAATCAAATCCCTAAAAACCTAAACATATCAAATTTCTCTAAAAAACCAAAATTTAAACCATAAAAAGCCCAATGCAATAGGTTATAGAACACTTACTTGATTTTGGGTAGAAATTGTCGTTGATTGGCTCAAGAATGGTTGAAATCGTACTTGGAGGAAGAAAATTCAAACTTTTTTCTTTGGAACACAATGGTTCTGTGTTCTGGTTTGTGTTGTTTCTATAACAGAATGCAACGTGACTTAAGTCACCTTAAGTCACGTTGGGGGTATTATGGTCAAAACACTTGGGAATGAGTAATATTGTATGGGAGAAGAGCAATTTTCTAAATATTATTGTGGATATTCATAACTCATAGGCCCATAGTTACTTGGCCCATTTACCCATATTCTTGTGTTCCCATATTCTTGTATGGAAATTGCTCTTCCCCCAACAAAAATTGCTCACTCCTATACAAACTGACGAAAATACCCCGAGCATGACTTAAGTCACGTTGGTTATACATCACGCTCCCTATATCAACGTGACTTAAGTCACACTTGTTTTAAGTAAGTTATCTTTTCACCAATTTTGCACAAAGATAATATTTTTTGAAAGACCCCAAACATACAATTTGTTATGTTCATTTTCTAAAAGCATGTCATGACTTAGAAACAACAATAACAACAATTCAATCATGATCCAAAATAAATCGTAACTAAAAATACACAAGTACGCGTAATAAACTCTAAAATTAATATAATACAACAAATTTATTTAGTTATAATTTCATCTTCGTTCAAATAAACGAAGCGTTATGTTACATTACATTACATTAAATTCCTAAGAATTTTGTATCATCATGATGTTGGATTAAAATTAAATTCACGAAAGTTTGCCGAAAATGTTGGCATTGAAGTGTCTTATACTTAGTGTAACAATTTGCAAGTCTCTTTGAAAACTCAAAAGAATGAAGAGAACACAACACATCTATTGTAACATCCCGCTTATACCCTGTCAGTTATCAGTGTCAGATGTATTGTCTGAGTTAATTTATTAAGAGAAGGGTATTTTTGTAATTCCACCATTTTCTTATAAATGGGGAATAATCCCAATTTTTCCTCATTTCCTCTCCATTTTTCTCTCACTACAATTCAGATTTCCCTCTCCCTTCTCTCTACACTCCCACACCCCCACTCTCTCTCCCTCTCAACAATTCACAATCCCTATCCTTTGCACTTTTAATCAACATGCAAGCCTCAATACTTGATCCTTGCAACTGAAATCATGTGGAGCTAACCTAATTTCTCCCATTATCCTTTTCTTCACTCTCAATCGATACCTTCCTTCTTCCTGCTCACGGGGGATTCAACACTAGAACTGGAATTTTAGCTATGCATGTGTAGAAGCTAAAATTATTGTGTTTGGTTTGGTTTCAGAAGCAAGAAATAAAGGAATTGGGCTAAGCTGAAGTATTGTGCTGATTGGAGAAGGAAGCGCAGCATACCAAGTGTTCAAAAGTCATACTGTGAGTTCCTATAGATTAGATCCCTCCTTGGGTAGCTATGATGTGTTGTGAGATAACTGATAAATTCTAATTTAGATACTGTTTAGTTACCCATTGTTATTGCATGTCGTATTTATGATCTTTCTTGCTTAAAAACCCTAATTTTTGAGTATATGGACCTCCTAGTATTGAGAATTGGTTGTTGGTCGTTTTTGGAAAATTTCTGGAAATTGCAGGGTCTGCCTATACTGGAATTTTCGTGCCACAATGATACTGCATTGTGCCACGATCATAGCTTTCTGGGCTTCATCGTGGCACGATGAGGGTGTCTCGTGCCACGATCATAATTTCCTGGACATCATCGTGGCACGATAGAGGTCCATCGTGCCACGAAAATAACAGTGTGGCACCCCTTTTTTAAAATTGTTGTTTTATGGCCAGGAACCGTTCTCGCATCACCAGGATGTCTATATACCTACACTAATGGGAGGAAAGGTCTTAAATGGATTTGTGCATTAACTTATGAGTGTTATACGAAATGAATTCAATGTTACTTACGCAGGTAGATTATTGAACCGGGAACATAGCTTATGAAGGGTTATTTACATATTTATCATAGGTTAAGAATACCTAGTACCCTAAGAAATATTTAGCGACTCAGAGATGTGCCTCTCGTATTTCCCATTAGTTGGAACGTCGAAGGCCACGTATAAGTCAAGAATTAATGATACGGAATTTATACAGACAAATGTGTGTGTGTATATATATGTGTGTGTGTGTGTGTGTGTTGACGAGTTGTGGCTCAGGTACGCTCCAGATTTATTCTGGATAGGTCAGCCCGCCAGGGAACCTTCATGACGACTCATACATATATATATATATATATATATATATATATATATATATATATATATATATATATATATAAGAATGATAAATTAAGTTAAATATGTCCAGCAGACTCCGAATTATGCAGGATGAGACTTCTCCAAGAGGGTTGTCCACACGTAAGTTAAGTCGTGATTCTCAGGCTCCCCGTTAGTAGTGGAGTCGAGGTTCCCCGTTATTAGTGGACAATCATTGTTCCTATGTAAGTCCTGCACGGCGATAAGAGGAGTCTGGTGTTAGCCTCAGATAGGAATTTTCACCGGTATGATGGGAGATGTATTTCGAGGTTACTCCACTCGGATGCACTCCGTTAAATGAACCAAGATAATAATTTTTTGTTACACGCTAACCCACTAAGTTAATAGTACCAGTAAGATACATTTAATATGTTAAGATTTACGTCAGAACTCAGATAGTAACCTAGTCATCCACGATTACTCAGTAAAGCAAGAAAGATCGTATAAACCCAGAATGGATTGAGATTAGTATATGGCAACCGTAGGTTTCCCCCGAGGTTGTCATGCAGCCTAGGATAGGTGGAGCTCACTGAGACAGTAAGTCTCATCCTAAATCTTTTGATTTCAGGTACTCAGGTAGCCCGCAGCAAGGGTAAGGAGTAATCTGCCGAGTGATTGTGCCTTTTTATGCTCATGATTCATGATTATGTTGTGTATTCGGATATTTATGCTTGTAGTACTATGTTACAGACATGTTGTGTACTAATAATCTGTTGTAATGACATTTGTAATGCATATGTATCTTATTCAGACTAAATTTTATGTATTGTAATTAATGCATCTAGTACGAAATTTAACACTTGTATGAGATCTTAGGCAATCTCTATATGGATGTTACCTCTATTCTACTGAATCAACTATATAAGTTATCACATCAAATCCCTTCATATAGGATGAGTCATGACAAAAAGGAATACAACACATTTTTTAGAGATTTGAGAAGTCAAATGAAGAAGTGAGGTTCTGCCTAGGTTATAAATGAACGCAGCGTGACTTAAGTCACGCTGACATCTACCGAGTGCGAGTTAAGTCACACAGGGGTATTTTGGTCATTTTCTTTGGGAATGAGCATTTTTGTATGGGGGAAGAGCAATTTTCTTCTTGTATTTCGATATAAATAGGACTCATTTGTAATAGACTAATGCACACATAAGAAATAGTGAAACTCTCCTTTTTCTCTCTTTCTCTTCATCATCTCTATTTTTCATAGCACTTTCCAATTTTTTATTTAAAAAAAGGAGCTTCTATGATCTAGATTTTTTTTCTTCTTCACGAGACTGGTCCTTTTTTTTGTGTTCAAGTGAAATTTAAAAACTTATTTTAAACAACTATATTTGTTTAAATATTATTTAAGATGTTAACAGCTAATTTTTTATCTATTTATTTTCAATAATTATGTTTATGTATTTATTTATAATATTCACAGTGAACTAAAACAAAAAAGTTATAACTGATTTCACGAGCCACAAAAGTGGTAATTAGTGTTATTTTATCATATCCTTAGTTTTCATTAGAAAATAAAAATAAATTGGTTTATATTGTGGTCATTCTAATTAATTATAATTGGTAAAACACCGAAAAAACCATAAAATTGATGATGAGACAAATTATCTGTTGAAGATAGTAATGTACTTTTGTCATTTGTTTAGTTTTATATAGACACACATCGTTCTTTAGTGATCATCTATTTAGGAGTGTCACATCATCAACTGAGTTACCACATAAACATATCATTTGCTACATCTTCAAAATTCAACCTCAAATTTATAGGTGAGCAAAAAGTCATATACTTAGAAAACTGGTGACCAAATTCATGTATATAGAAAAGATGGACCAATTTGTAAATGAGATAAAATAAAGGAACCAAAATTATATTTATTAAAATATCTTATATATTTGTGGAAAAAGTTTTTGTGAAATTTTCTTTAACAACTTTTAAATGAAAATATATTTATTGAAGTCAAAATAAGTTATATAGTAACAAAAAACATAATAAAAAATATTATTTTAATATAATCCATCATAAAATTATATTAAAAAAGTTATACTTTAGTTTATTTAATTATCAATCTGAACATAATTTATTTTTTATTATGTTATATTTTCAATAATTAAATTCATTAAAAGGATTGATGGTTTTATTATGAAATATAATAAAAAATGTAGACCGTAAATCATGTACTTACTATTGGTCAAAATTCTTAAAAGCAATATTGGTCAAAAGAAAAATTCTGAAAAACTTTATTTTGGAAAGGAAAAATTCTTAAAAGTTATTCTACACCATTTTTTTATATATTTTATTTTTAATAGTTTATTGATAATTTATTAAATCACTATGTAAAAACTAATATAAATAATGCATGTTGTTCTCTCTAGTTTACACAAGTTTAAACCTCAAGTTATCTCTCATTGTGAATATGGATGCTCAAAAGAGTTCTGCTGCCAAATTTGCAATCTTATTGATTTTTGTTATCATTGCATCAGGTCATAAATCATGCTTTACTCTTAATCTCTTTTAAATTTTATCTTTCACCAAAACATTACAGATGTGTCTTTTTTTAACAAAACATTTTATTTTACCTTCGACTATTTTTTACGGTAAATATTATATTGATTTTAATGACTATCGTGTGATATTTGTGTATGTAGATATGTGCAAGAAATCAGATGCAAGGGGACCCATTGTCTCTTTCTGTTGTCAAACTGACGATGCGTGTGAAAATCGTTTTCCAAATCATGGTTGTAAATGTGTTGATCATTTGTGTCAGTGTCAAGGAGGACCCCCCAAAATCAGCCACAACGGCCCACAATTTATTTGCACCTGAGTTACGTACTTAGACAATGAGATACAACTGAAAATAATACAAAAATTAGTAATAAAGGATTGCATCTCAATGTATATTCTAATGTTATACATGATGTGAAATAAAATTTAATCTTTTCATTAATAGTTTCTCTAACCATTCTTAATTGATTGATTTTTTGCACATAATTTACGTTATGATATCATGATAAAAATAGTTACCTATCACGAGGTATACTTGCATTTTGTTTTCTAGTTAGTAGGAGTTCAAATCAAAATCGCAGACCAATTCGAAAATATGATGCACGTACGTATACGTGTATTACATAGTTTGGTAATCCACTTTGTTTTTAGAATTTGGGGAAGGGAGAAATTTCTATTAATCAAAGAGACACTAATGACAATTTTACAACTACTCCCAAGGGACATTGAACTTTGTACCTTGAGGTTACATTGCTAAGGTATTACCACTAGTACTTGGTGTAGTTTCTTTTCTTTGGTGTTAACCATATATCCGATTCTTAAAGGAAATGAGTCCTAGTAATCTAAAGTTTTTTTGAGAGGTAAGTAAAGTCTGGCTTAGAATTATTCCATCTAGAAGTCGAACTCGAGTTCTTCTAAACGATTCGTTCATTGGTGGAACTCAATTACCACATGAGCCCAATCACATGGTTCCTCAGGTGTAGTTTCTAATTAACCCACTTGTTTGCAAATGTTTGTGTTTAAATTATCAAGTTATAAATAACACAAATATACCTCTAAAAAAATAACGCAAATACCATTTCCTAATATACCAACACCAAATATCTAAAGGGTGAGATTTGATCGAAATTTTATGTAAAATTGTTTACACCAGTAGTTCATACAAATTGATATTTTTTTATTTTCTTAAATATGATATGGACTCTAAAGTCTAAATGACACATGACACAATTTTTTTAAAATTTTAATATACACCAAGTTACACGGTTAAAATATTGATCTAATGATTTAACTAATGTTTCAATGACCCAATAACTTTATCGGACCGATTACCTGTTTAATTTTTAAAGCTATCATTGGATCTATCCAATGACTAATATTTTAGATGAAAATAAATAAAGGATTAAATGTGTTCTTAGTCTCTATAATATTTTTTTAAAATAGTGTATGTAAAGAATTTCTTTTACTATTAGTCCGCACAGTATATTTCATCATATGAGAAATGATAACTGAACACAAAAATCTTGACACAAATACGACAGTAGGGGTAATTCTGTAATTTTCATCAAAGTCCCAATGGCATATTTGAAATTTTAACCTGAAATGAGGGGTATTATTGTTAGTTGCTTGCTCCCCTTCTCTCTCTTTATCTCTCTCTCTCTCTCTCTCTCTCTCTCTCACTACATCCATTGTACGACCACCATCCTTCTGCAACCTCCTACCACCCTCCCACCATCGTCCTCATCAATCACCACCACCATCCTCCTCTCCACCACCGTTTTCTGTGTTCAATCTTTTTCAGATTTGGAGAACGACGCACTCAGATCTCGTCTTCGTCGAGAACCACCGTTCTCCTCTACGACCACCGCCTACTGAAACCCACTAGGTTGGGATTCGACATCCGACGATGTCGGTGCCGGTGAGAGAAAAGGCGTGAGAATACAGTTAGAGAAAGAGAGAGAGAGAGAGAGCGAGAGAGAGAGAGAGAGAGATAGAGAGAGAGAGAGAGAGAGAGAGAGAGAGAGAGGTCGCCGACGAGATAAGGAGAGAGACGCCAGTGAGACAACGGTCACCGTGAGAGAAAGAGAGAGTTCCAGGAGCAGAGAGGAAATGTTTTGTTTGCTTGCAGATGAGAGAGATGTACTCGGACAAGGGGGAAAAGAGAACAAAATGACTGTATAATGAAAAGTTAAATACGGTGTCGTATTTGTGTCAAGTTATCATTTCTCTTCATCATATATCAGAAAATGAAATCTAGACTCTTTAGCTATGCATGTGACATCATTGTTATCACAATAGAGCTCATTGGGGTCCAATGCTAGGTACTATACCAATTTTAGAAATAAATTCTTGATCCGAACGGTCTCCTTTGCTGCATTGGATGCAACAAATATACACCATTTTCAATGAGGATTGTGCTTTTGAAAGACACAGACCATGTAACATGTAAGTACCCAACTTTTTTGGATATTAATTAGCAAAATTCTTAGTGAAAAGACGATTTTTTTTTAAATAATAAATGTAATTTAAAACTTATTGGCAAATAAATGAATAAATAAGAATTAATATTTTGGGTGCTCTTATGATAGTAAATCCATGGGCATGAATCAAAGAATTGGGTGATTTGATGTTATTTTCCAGATTTTGGTGTTTCCTGCTTGGATTTACTCTTTGATTCAACAATTCTTGTTGGTTTCTTGAAATTTGGGTTTGGCATGCTTGTCGTTCTTCCTTGCAATTTCCAGTTCACTTCTCTCATCTTTTTATTTTATTTAATAAATTAAATTTACTCTTTAATCCAACAATGTGAATGCTTCTCTTTTGCAAGAAGCGATGCATGTTAAAGAAAAATCAAATTGAACGTTTTGAGCAAATAAGGGTTCTTACTGTTTGTTGTGTGAAAAGGTGGGGTGAACGTTTGTTGTGCGCTTTCCAGAAAAGGGTGGTGGAACGAAAGGACTGTCGTACCGACGGAATAATTGCGCGCCCTTTTTAACGTAGTGAGAATAGAAACCATTTGTTTTGAAAATTCTGTTTTGCACTTTAAAAAAAAAAGTCTACTACGAAAGTAGAGCTACAGAGATATCGTTTACGCGTCAAAAGAGCGAAAACGGTATCCAACTTAGAAAATTCAAATTTTTAATTGAAAAGGTTAAAGCTAAAGCATTTCTTTTCTTTTAATTAAGAATTTATTGAATTAAGAAAAGAGAATTTTTAAGCGTGTAACTATACACTATGAAAGTAGGGAGTTACGCGCCTAAAAATTCTAACAACGTATTGCGAAAGCAAACAGAATCTCTTGTTTGATATTTTTCTACGAAAGTTTTATTTTCTCGTATAAATTAAATTCGCGCAAAGTTACGTGAGAGACGAAGGTCGACAGAAACCACCGTTTTGGTCTCTACCCGTCATATATTTAATTAAAAACAAAATTTATTTTACGCGCGAAACCAAATTATTTTGGACCCGCCTTAGATAAATATTAGAACAACAGAAAGCGATAATTGTTAAATTGGTCCCTAACGATACGATATTTTTTATATTAAAACGACATAGTCGTACACTTGCGGCCTGTCAAATGGATGACTGGGATCCAAATTGATGATGTGCCAAACGAAAAATTGGGATTTAAGGTTCATGTAGTTGTCAGAGCATCAAGTGACCTAAATCCGGTATGTCGTGACTAATTTTTTTTGTGGTGGAATGAGTTACTTAGGTTTATTTTTGGAAAAATGGGCCTATTTATAGATGTAGGAAGGAAACCTTTTCCCCTACTCCTTCAGGAGCCTATTGTACAGAGACTGTTCATATATGATATTGCTCCACTACCCTTTCAATGTTGAAATTTTTTTTTTGACCCCATTTTCAAAAAAAAATATTTTTTTACCCCCTTTGAAAATTATTTATCAAAATGACCCACTTTCATTTTTGGTGTGTTTTTTTTTTGTCGTTTTGTGTCATTACCGCCATTCCAATTGGCGGTAATGGCAGTTTTTTTCAGGGGGTGCAGGCTGACTAGTGTGATGGCAGGCAGCAGGCAGGCGCAGCAGTTTTAATAATATTATAAGCCCATTACCGCCAACCAAACGGCGGTAATGGGTCTGCACCTTTTTTTTCGTTTTTTTATTCCTCTACCCCTATAAATACCCCACAACACCCCTTTCATCCAAATTCACTCAAATTTTTTCTTACATTTTTCTCACTTCTTCCACATTATGTCTGATTCTGGTTCAAATACAATTTCTCCTGCTTCTCCTCCTCCTCCTCCTCCTCCTCCTCCCCCTTTAAGATTGGTCACTGTTAAATTTGATCAATACATACGACCTTTTGAAATGGTAGTAACTCCATGTATGACTTTAGTGGAGTTGAAAAATTATCTCAATCATATTTTTTGTCTAGCTAATGAGCCTTTACGAAAAGTCAGTAAGATTTATTATGAAGAGCGGTTTATCGATTTGGGATCGCATAAAGACTTTGATTACTATTACGAATACAAATTTCTGAAGAATGATGCTGATGTTCAAGAGATGTTTTCGTCTGAAGAAAATGCAGAAGGTCCATGGTATCTTGACGTTAAGTTTGAATAGTCGATACATGGAGAATCAATTGGTTCAATGTTGTTTGTTTGTTTGTTTAAGTTGATGTAATTTGGTTTAAGTAATTTTTGAATTAATTATTATATTTTCGTGTTTGTCTTGTCTTGTCTCGTCTATTATATTATTTAATTGACATAATTAAAATAAACATTAAAATCATAATACGTGGATATTTTTTAAAAAACGAAATTTGATTAAAAATTAAAAAAAAAAGTCACAAATAATTATAAAAGCTTGGTTAGAACACATAATTGATAGTGAAATTAACTACTAGTTATTTAGGGTCGGACAATTTCTCCTAATATGTCCGAAATGCCGACACAACCCACACAGTCTCGGTGTCGGTCTTCTTTCTTCCACCTCCTCGTCCATTTCAGTCCTAATGTGAGTACTATTGGGTCGACCTTTCTTTAGTCTTCACATATATGGATTATGGCAAAGCAAGGGACCGTTGTATGGGGGCCAATAACTCTTGTCGTGGACAACCTTAAATGATGTGTTGTAAATGGCATAAACACTCTTGTTTTTGAACACATCTGGAATAAGGGTTGTGTAGTATAGTGAAATGAAGAACACGCGGCTATGACATGGGAACAAGGCAAATGCAAAGCTTGATATTTCCCATAATCACACCACCCTGCTTGCAGGTCCACCTTGAAAGTTCCCATTGGCCTTCCCTCCCTGTAGTTGACGGTCTCACGAACAGAGAAGGTATACCTCTCTCGGTCAAACTGTTCGACTTGATGGGTGTTGGACTTACCAATGTCATCCTTAATCACATTCTGGCAATATTCGCTGAACACATCTCCAGAACCTACCCTTGCAAACGCACTTTGAACCCTTTCGGCAAAAAGACATGCCAACCTATAGTATTGTTGATTGGACTATAGGTGTAATAGGTAGGTTGTGTGTTCCCTTAAACACAGAGTTCCATGACTCAACAATGTTGCTTGTCATGTGGCCCCATTGTCGACCCCCGTCATATGCTTGAGTCCATTTTTCTTTTGGGATATTGTCCACCCAATCTAACGCACGCTGATTTGCCTCCTGGATTATACCGCGGTAGTATTCGAACAAGTGTATGTTTAGGGCATATCCTGTATATGATGGAAAAAAATTAGTCAGATAGTGAAGCTAATAAAAACACGAATTAAAAAATTTGAAAGAAAATATTCATACCCATATTATTTACTACATCCTATAAATCTCCATCCTTGATTGTCCTCATGAAGTTTTGCTTGATGTGTCTGATGCAGTATGCATGAGTTGAACCAGTTTCTTGCCAACCATTCTGTTGGTCGTTGAATGCACTTTTAATTGATTCATGTCTGTCGGAGATCATGCAGACGACAATTTCTCGTGTGACATGCCTTTTAAGATTTTTTAGGAAAAAACTCCATCCCTCCTTTGTCTCACCTTCGACAAGCGCAAAGGCGGTTGGAATTGTTTTGTTGTTACCATCTTGCGCAACCGCAAGCAACAATGTTCCCTTGTACTTGCCATACAACCACGTTCCGTCGACATGGACAACTGGTTTACAATACTTAAACTCATTGATGCATGGATAGGAGGCCCAGAATAGACGATGAAATTGTGTCTCTCCGTTCGCGGCAATTCGCGTCTTCAAATCGAAGACTGTTCCTGGCATTGTCTCCTTGATCACGTTCAACCATTGCGGAAGAACATTATAAGATTCCTCCCAATTCCTGTAAATCGATTCGATTGCCGCATTCTTCACCTTCCACGCCTTTCTATACGTGGTTGTGTAGTTAAACTTTTCTCTTATATGCGCAATGATCAACTTAAGCTTTGTGGAGGCATCTGCATGCACAAGGGTTTTGATGTTGTCGCTTATAATTTTGTAGTTGAGCTTGCGGTGATCTTGTGACATTGAAGACGATGTGCAGTTGTGTGGACCGATCATGGTCCCAATTTTCCATTTGCCACTCCTTTTCATGTAGGATGCTCTCAACTTAAATTGACATGTCTCCTGTGTACATTGAATAACATATCTTCCTGGATCGGAGTGTATAACAACGTAATCCAGTGAACGTCTGATGTGGTATGACTTGATGGCATGCAAACAATCTTCTTTGGTGTGAAACGTCATTGATTCCGCAATAGCTCCATCGAAGGCAACATTCGTATTCCAGTGATCGTCGGTGGGTATAGCATCATATGCAGCAACATCAACGTTACACATATGTAGCGGTGGACAATAAGCGGCTCTGAACGGTACTACCTATTGCGGTGGTTGTGTTGGTTGTGCTTGTGCCCCAGAAAAAAATGTTGTCAAAGATGTCTTCATGCCCATCGTCTTCTTCGTCATCCTCATGCTGAAGTGATTCCTCTTCGTCACTTTCACTACTACATACTTCTTCTTGAATGTTATCTGGAATGTCTTGAGATTGTTGAAAGAAAATTTCTGGTAGTGGTGTTTGTGTTTGTGGTTGCGGTTGTGTTTGAGGTGGTGGTTGTGATGACGACGGTTCAAATTCACATTGTGTCTGTGAGAATGGTTGTGATGAAAATGGTTCATATTCGTCATGTGTTTGTGAGAAAGGTTGTGACGAAAATGGTTGATATTCGTATTGTGTGTGTGAGAAAGGTTGGGTGTACGGTAAATTTTGTGAAGACGACGGTTGAAAATCATATTGATTTTGTGCCGGTTCATATTCATACGGTGGTGTTTGAGTGTGCTGTGGTACTTGACAGGGTTGTGGTGTTTGACGAGATTGTGGAATCTCCTGATTTACTACCGTAACTGATAACTCAACTGCACTGAGTACCTGAAAAGATTTATAACTGACAAACATATCTGCAACGTCATCGTTATCAAAAATTTCTACGTCGTTGTACTGAACATGACCTGCAGCAAAGGTCTGTGGTGCTCGGTAAATAATTTTAGATATTACCTGAGAATCACTTAGGTGTAACTTTTGATCTATTCTTTTTTTCAAGTGATCAAACGTGCTTTTGATACTCATGTTAAAACATTTTCTTCGTTCACTTTCAAAAAATGAACCAAACTGGTTTCTTAAAATTTTTCCATTGTAATGAACAATGAAAAAAACATTTTCTAGTGTGGGTGTCATTGTGTGTTTAAACTGTTTGTAAGTTAAAACTGTGTTGAATGTCAAGAACTGTGAAGAAGAGACGTTTTATAGGCAAAAAATACTGCTTTTCTACACAGCCATGCCACGTGTAAGCCTACTACTGGCCAATTCATTACCGCCAGTCCATTTGGCGGTAATGACTTTCTTTACCTAGCTTGCCACGCGCCACAGTAGAAAAGAAAAAGCATGGCACATGGTGGAGTTTGCTGAAGTGACATTGTGCATGCATTATTACATGAATTGGCAGATTGCAATTATCAACGGTGATTCTGCAATTGAACATTGAAAAAATTCAATCCATGCACATTACTTGATTGGACAATACAATCAAGTAAGCAATATAAATTGCACACTTGAAGCAATTGGAAAATTCACATAGTGGAAAGTTGTTCAGTCTCTCATTTAAGCTGTTTCTAAGTGTTTCTAAGTGTTTTTCATAGTTTTAGTTCAATTAAATATATCAAGAAATGGATAACTTCCTTCATCTAGGCAACAAACATAGATCCCGTCATATATCAGAAACACTAAATGTAAGTTTATTTTATTAATTTTATCTGTTAATTTTTTCGGTTAAGTTCGTTTATTTTTTTCGTTAATTTACCTTACTTATTCGTTAATTTATTCAGCAACCCTCGATTAATTTCGTTAATTTATTATTCGTTAATTTTATTTTTATAGTATGATTAAAACTCACAAAATTGGATGATTAATCATTCGTTAATTTTTTTTTGTAGGACGAGGAAAAACATTATATCCGAAATCGCTGTCATATAGTGGATTTCGTCGTGCCGTCGTCCATTGTCGATATGTTAAACGTAGCTGGTTTATGGGATGTTACTAAGATTAATAAATACATGGTCGATAATCGTCTAATATAACCGCTTTATTAGAACGATCGAGGCCAAAGAAACACACATTCCTTTTTCCTTCAGGCGAATGTACAATAACATTAGAAGACGTTCATATGCTCCTTGGTTTAAAGGTTAACGGTGCACCGGTTACCGGACCTACGACCGTATCGTGGGAATTAGTTGAAGAAATTTTAGGAAATATGCCTAATAAAAAAAGGCGTGACAGTCTGCAAATAAAATTAAATTGGTTAGAATCATATATTGTAGGTAATGGGGAAGCAGGTCCCCCTACAGTTCAGCACCTGTTTAGAGCATATGTTTTATACTTGATAGGCACTCGTTTAATGCCGAATTATACTGGCAACCTTGTACATATAAAATGGTTGCCATTGTTGAATAAATCACCACAGGAGATTGGACAGTACAGTTGGGGTTCTACTTGTTTGGCCACACTTTACAGAGCTATGTGTGATGCCGCAATACATGGCGTTAGCGACGTGTCTGGGTGCACAATACTCCTACAGGCATGGGCATGGTCAAGAATGTTCATGCATATCTCCCGTGTCAAAGAACCCACTACAACCTGAAAGACAACCTCCTTTGGCAACTATGTAAGCTAAATAAATATATTATTTCTTATTAATTTTTAAATTCAATTATCAGGTATATTAATTATCTCATTTTAATAATATTAACTAGATGGCTAGAACGTGGGAGTAAATTTATGGAAAATCCTCGGCATAATCTCCTTTCAACACGTTCAAAAATCGACAATATGACATTCGATCAGGTATTAATTTTTTTATTTTCGTGATTACTTTTTAACCAACATTAGAATACTAACATTCCTCTTTTTAAACAGTTCTGCTGGAGGCCCTATCTCCACTTCCATTACAGCAACGAAGAGGAAAGCCAAATATGGTCTGTAAACGCGTATCTCATCTGTTTCGAGATAGTCGAAAGACATCATACAGATAGAGTGAGACTTCAATTTGGCTTACCTCAACTTCCACCTGTCATGCCAGAAGATATGAAACATTTCCACAAGTTATCTTTGGCAAATACAAAAATAAAAGGCTCGTGGGGAGATCAATTTCAGTTTCAAATCTAAAATTGGAACAATCGTCTTCAGTTAGCACTTGACGGAGTTAAATATAACCATTTGGTTTATCCAAACCGTCAATATTTTGAATGGTATTGGACCTTTTTTAGAGATCATCTGTGGATTTCTAGAGAAGCGCTGTTGTGAAACCCAATGGTAGAATGTTCCAGAATTTTACAACAATTGCCGTCGGAATATCCCGCAACACCAGCAACCTATCAAACACCATCAGACCCCTATTTTGTGCCAGATGCAAACATCTGGTCAGATACCCCTCCACCCTTTAGCCAATTCATCACACATACACCCACTTACTTTGACCCAAGCTTCAACCAATCCACCAGCTACAATTACAGCCAAACCTACCAATCCCCACTACAACCCACAAACCAGTTCCCACAACACTCCTCAATACCATATCCAAGCTACTCCCAACATAGTCATCATGGAGAAAGCTCCCAAACATCAAACTATTTCATCGATGACTTTATTCCAACCCAGAACACACCCCACAACAGTTACCCAGAATACTCCTCTTTCAACCTACCAACCCCTCCAACCATTGTAAACTATCCAGAAACAAACTACACCCCACAATGGCCACAAACACAAATCAATCCCATAGAAACACTGGCTGCGGGGGTTTAACGACGACGATTTTGTAAATAATATTTGGGCAAACTCTGTCCCACCACAAGTGCAAAATGAGGCGAATTTGGAAACAAATGAAGCTGAAATAAACAACGAGGAAGTGGAAGAGGAAGACCAACAGCTACCCCAACGACCCGTACGAACTCAAAAAAATAAATTTTGTGCTACGGGAAGTCATAATTTACAATGGGGTAATTGGTTTAGAAGAAAAAAATAGCATGGTCTAAATGATGTAATTATTTTATTTTAAATTAATACATTTTTTTTATTGTTTTGTTTTTTTTTATTTTATTAGCAAATTAGGGGGTGGGGAAAGTAAAGGAATGAGAAAACGAGAAAAAAATGGGGGAAGCCCATTACCGCCGTTTGGATTGGCAGTAATGGGCTTAAAATATTACAAAAAAAACTGCGCCTTGCACACCTACTATTCAGCCTGCACCCCCCTGAAAAAAATTGCCATTACCGCCAATTGGAATGGCGGTAATGGCACAAAACGACAAAAAAAACACACCAAAAATGAAAGTGGGTCATTTTGGTAAATAATTTTTAAAGGGGGTCAAAAAAATAATTTCTTTTGGAAAGAGGGTCAGAAAAAAAAATCTTCAATGTTAAGACCGAGCTCTGGAATGCTTTTGCCGAGTTAATAGGGCATGTGGCCGAGTTGGTAGTGAAATTGGGCAACGTGGTCGAGTTGGTATTATATGTGGCCGGGATTGTAAGGAACATGGCCGATTTGGTAGGTAGAGTGATAAACTAGAAACCTTCTATATTACAAGGGGTGAACATATATTAACCATTTTAAAACCAGCCTTTTAAACATCCTATTTGATTTTTCTAGCTTTTCCACCACTACCCTTTTTGGATGAGTTTTGATGACATAGCTATGTCACTAGTGATATGCTAGCTCATAGGTGGACACATCTGTTATACATGTCATCAATATTTATTTTAATTTTATAATACGTATATCAAATATATCTTAATTATTAAAACAATATCTTAAATTACAATAATTATTATCAAATTTATCTCGTTAACCCTAAATCCTAGTTTTCCCCAATTCAGAAACTTAAACATAAATTAGAAATGACTTCCCCCTAGTTGAGAAATGCTCTTTTTCGCTCGGTTTCTCAAATAAAACGCTAAATTTAGTTCATCTCATCATCAACTTGGATTATGATCAACCCTTCCATCGTCTTTGCCTCATCTTGCGATTGTGTTTGTCTTTCTTCAATATGTCTAATAACAAGTAATTTTCAAATAATGTCTATTTTGTTCGATTGATTTGCTAATTTGGACCATTTTGAAATTGTAGTTGTAGCGTTAAGGCAATAGTTGTAGTGGTCATATGGCTAATTTTTTTGTTGGTGTTCTTTTTAATGGTTGTGGTGGTTCCCCTTGAATCTTCATTTTCTATTAGTTCTCCTTGGATATTTTTCTTTCATTACTTCATTGTTGGTTTGTACGAGACATCAGAGACACAATATGTTAGTCTTAGAATTCATCATATAATTAAGTCTATGATGAATTCTAAGCCTAATCTTGTGTGTCTTTGATGTCCTGTACAAAACAAATTTAAAGTAATGGAATCAAATCCTGCAACTTATTAATTTAAGTCATATATGATTCAAGTAAAGTATTAAAACAAAAAACAAAAGATTCATGAGGGACCACTACAACTATTCAACTCTATCATTAAAAAAAAGTCATATCACCACTACAACTATTGACGTAACCCTAACACTACAATTTTAAAATGGTTGAAATAATCAGCACAATTGACCAAAATAGACATACCTAGAATTGTAATTCACATTAGAGACATGTTGAATAAAGACAATCACAATTTCAAAATGATGGAAGGGATGGTCATGATCCAAATCGATCATGATGTTAGGTGAATGAGATAGGACGTGTTATTTGAGCAAAGAAGATTGTCTCTCACGCGGGGTGCCCCACATGTGGCCCATGTGCATTGGACAAAGAGCATTTGTTCTATGTCATTTGTCATGCACCTCGTGCAAAGCCTCATGTGCCCCACGCGTGTTGTCCCAAGAAAAAACAAAACATTCCATGCGGGTTGGAAGAAAAAGCCCAAAATTTCAAGCCAAACCCAACAAGAAACATGCATAAAAATATAGAGTCTTCCACACAAAAATATTCATTTAGAATTTGGCGGTTCAAGAGGAATGCAAGCACTTGGAGCATTAAGGAGGAGTCTAACATCTCCTTAACTTTTGTTCTTAAGTATGTTTTATTTCTTTTTGATTATGTATTTTGTTATCATGAGTAACTAAACAGCTTTTGATTATGGTTCTAATTTGTTGGATTTTATTAATGTAAGTCATTTTTTCAGTTATGATCTGAGTTATATTTAATTTTCATATGTTTCATTGTTAATGCTTTCCTGTACTAGGGAATGTGACATACCCAGCTCGCAAATTGAACTTAGGTTAGGGGTTAACATTGGAGTCTTGTTTTGATCAGAATCGTTACATATGAATTTTATTCTATTGCCTTTAATTTACTAGGGGATCATTAGGGCATGTGTTTTGGTTCTAAGATTCGCGTGCAGCGTAGTTCCTTTAGATGTCAAGTACTAATGAGAGTGTAAGCCCCCACTTTAATAACAACACCAATGTGTATGGAATCCTATAGGAGTGAATAGCCTTTACCGTATTGCATGTATGACCTTTAGGGTGATGAGGAGAAACATGATATCTGGAGGGATCTTGTCCCACGAAGTTAACCACTTTTGTATAATCCTTAGTTCTTAATTGATAGACACATTTTCATTAAGTCCAACAAAGATGTATAGAGGATTCAAAGAATCATAATTGCCGCTAATAATCTAAATCAAATCAACTAGCTTTGTGCAATCAAACAAAACTTGCACCCCCCCCCCCCCCCCCCCATTTTACAGTTTTAATTTAAGTTTAGAAAATTGCGTAGTCGAAACAACAATTTATATGAAGACGATAACTCACTACTATATTTCTTTGAATAGTTTGGTGCACTTGGCAAATTTGTCATCAATGGTGTTTGCAAGAAGCTGAAGGAGTGATACTCCAGGAAGACCCTGGGTGTTGCACGAATTTCCTCTAACCAGACCAACTCATACAATCTATTCACCCGCCAAAACCGACACCTTAAGCGGTCGAGAATGGGTGAATGTTTTCAATCAACGGTTTAATCCACATGACCAATTATTAACCGAACCCTCATGTAACTGATCGATGCTCTTCCTTATATAATAAACGTGTCCACTTGTGAGCTGCCACATCATCAAAATTGACTTCAAAATAAGGTGGGGGTGGAAAAGTACGAGAAAAAAATGAAACAGGGGAACAAAAAATATGAATTTTAAAATGGGGAGACAAAACTTTATTTTTTTTTCTAAAGATAAGATGATCAAAAGTGCATTTAAGTCAAAATTATTATTAGTTAAATTATACACTAAAAATATGTTATAAGGATTTTGGACATTTGACATATACGAAAATTATTTTCGACAAGATTATGAAGGAAGATATTAATAGAAATAACATAGTAATCTACACCTACAAAATAAAATACAATAATCTAATTTAAATTATTAAATTATATATTTTAAAACACTTTATAGTAATGATTTATAAATGACCATCAAAATTTGTAAGGGATATGATTAAACCCACATCTCTCTAAAAAAGAATTAATTAGACCCTCGCCAGACTAAAGTGTCTTTAGTCGGAATCCTCTTATTCAAAAGTCTTCGTGAAAAAAGATAAACTTTAAACGGTGCTGCCTTATTCCAAATAAGCTCCTAGAGGCGCAGGAACATGATGTTCTTCTTGAGTCAAAATATGATAGACTCTTATAATCAAATATCCCACTTCTGGTTCATGTTTCCAACTCAATTTATCAACTACATATTCCTGCAAAAAAAATGTTATCAATTAAATAACAACACTCAGCAACCTGCTCCACCTCCGAAGCAAAAAGCCTCCTTCTCCACCTTCAACCCTGGATCTCAACCCAACCTCCGCAACTTATATCTTACTATCGACATGAAGATAAAAAAATCGACTAAATATAGAACACAAATCCCCCTTCCATCCAGGTATTTTTGTAGAAGGTAGTACTTTCACTGTTACATGCTGCTCTCACAAGCTATTCCTCAAACCAACTCCCTTCACTTACTCCAACTCCCTCCCTTACATCACACAAATCCTTCCACCACATAGACACCTTATTACCCCCATCCCCTAATATGACCTCCCCTCTACCCCCATACTTAAATGCCAACACATTAAATCACAACCCAGCCAGATCAACATGCAACCTTCATCACCAAATTAAATTTTCTAATCCTTCGAATCCTCAATTAACTCAATGAATCCAATGAACATCTTCACTTCCCCCATAAAAAGATGTTCAAATGGGATCCAATAGAAGATATAATACATGTAAGGAACCTTGAAGAAGGAAATAAAATAAGTTAGAAGACAAGATAGATTTGACAAGAACAAGGCATTTAACATAATATTCGGGCCTTCAACAATAATAAGAAACAAAAGCAAAGAAATAGGGCCACCTTGACCCAAACCTAAAGTTAACATCTAATTGTTTTTGATCCAAACTTAATTGATAATCTAACTTCAAATATTTGATTACTATACTAATTAAGGGATTATTAGCTTATCATCTCATTCAAAACATTTCATAATCAACACTTAATATATTTTTCGGTTTCATTTCATTAATCAATTTTTCCTATTTAATATAATTATGGATTTCAGCCCACTAATCGTTTAATCAAAAATATTTTCATTAGTAAAAATGAAAATGTTTCATTTACAATTCTACTTAACTTTATTTTCACCATTTGCAAGTTTTTTTTTTTAATTTAACCATGATCTCCATCTTTTAATGGAAAAATAAAATTATAGTTGACATGACATTTTTTGTGAATTATTATGGATTTGGATTCTGTTTCAGATTGGATTGAGATTCAATCCTCATATTCAAAGAACATTAACGGAGTCAAGGCAAAATAATGCACCCAAAGTATCTAAAGATCAAATGTGTCAACAAAAGGTTGTGAAACATTGAATAAGGCTAGGGCTGACAATGAACCGAACCAACTCGAAAATAGTTCGGAACTCGATTCGACAATTAACTCGTCGAACTTGGTTCATGAACCAAATGAGTTGAACTTGAGTTCAAAATCAGATTTGTTAACTAAACGAGTTGAACTTGAACTATATATAGTTCGACTCGTTTGGTTCATGATCGAGTTGGCTCAATAATATATATCCTCTTATATATATATATATATATATATATTGGAAGTAGTAAATTATGGATTTCCCACAACCAAATGCAGTTAATATTTTTTTTTGGGACTTGTAGTAAATTATGTTACTATTTAAATTTTGAGGCTCTATGTTAAAAGGCCTTTAAATCTAAATGAGTTGAATCTAATGTGTCGAACCGAGTTGTTTGTTAATTACAAACGAGTCGATCTTGAGCTAAGCCTTTTAAATTTAAACGAGTTGAACCTAGGTAGCCGAACCGAGTAGTTTGTGAACTACAAACGAGTTGAACTCGAGCTAAAAAAAGGTTCGTATCAAACTCGAGTCGAGTTTCGAGCTGAACCAATTCTTATCGAGTCGAGCTCAGTTGAGTTCGGTTCGACTCGACTCATTTCCAGTCCTAAATAAGGCACTCAAAGCCAATCTAAACCCTCCAAGCATTCTAATGGATACTTGACCTTTGTGCCATAATGAGTTTTTTTTAAGAAGGTAAATTAGCTCACTCAAATTTACACTAGGGAGAATCGAACCTGAGACTTTGAGGAGGAGCTCACTCCCAGGTCCTCAAGCCTATACCACCAGGCCAACCCAAGTGGTATTATTGTCAAATGTCTAAACTTTTGTATCTCTTTAGAATCTATAAATTGAGCACCCCAACGTAAAAATCAAGTGCAAAATTCTTATCCAAAGGTATATTCATCTAAAACCTTAAGACCTCACTAACTTGTGCGTGAGAGTGTCTTTGTATGTACACCATCCTGCGTCAAGTGAGGAACAATTGAGAACCACCGTCAACTACCACAGCTACGTCGTAGCACAACCATCTCTCTTCTAATCTTGTTAAGATCAACTTCTATGTTGTAACTGGGTGACATGTTGATCATCTAATCATAAACCAAAAGTGTCAAGATTGTTTAAAGTTAATTCATTGATTGTGCAATCTAAGTTAACTAGTCTCAAATCAGCAATTCAGATTGTCTACAATGTAGAACTGTGTGACCATGCTACCGCAGAAAATCCAGATCCAAATTTTGTCTGAAATATGGATTACCTATTGTAATTGTGTGACGCAGATACGATTAGGGAAATGAGTCGAGCCGAGTCAAACTTGGGTTCGGCTCGGCTGGACTCGTTTAGAATTGAATCACTCAAGTTCATCACAAACTTTTTTTTTAGCTCGAATTCGACTCGATTTAAGCTCGTGAACAACTCGGTTTGACTCAATAGCTCGAATCAAATGAACCAAAAAAACAAAAAAACTACTGAGCATCAAGGGTTTTAAGAGAGACAAATTCAAAGGAAAAAGTCAACCTTAATTTTAATTAGCATAATAATAGCTAAAACACTCATTTCCAATACTTTCCAATACCACTGTACGCTTAATCATGTAACACGATGCTATTTTATAGACACTTTTGCTACCTATTATGCATAACGCATCCGATGTGGGACCAAATGTAGTTGTTTTTTTCTTCGAAAGCCTCACTAATGCAAACGTGATATATGGAAGGATAACTTCCAAGTTTATTTTATTATATAAAAAATGCAATATATATATATATATATATATATATATATATATATATATATATATATATATATATATATATATATATATATATATATATAATATAGGGATTTGCTAATATACACCCACTAGTTTTTATGTGAGAGTATTTTAGCAAGTTATAACTAAAAAGTTGATAAATACACCTTGAGGTGTATGTTGCTATAACACATCTTCTATAAAATAAGTGGGTGTATGTTAGCAACTCATATATGCATTTGCTAGAAGACACCCACTTATTTTTTAGAAGGAGTATTTTAGCAAGTGATAACTAAAAAGTGGCTAAATACACCTAAAGATGCATGTTGCTAAAATACTCCCACATAAAAACTAGTGGGTGTATATTAGCAAATCCTATATATATATATATATATATATATATATATATATATATATATATATATATCGAGTTGGTTCATGAACCAAACGAGTCGAACCATACTTAGCTCAAGTTCAACTCATTTATTTAACGAGCTTAATTTTCAACTCAAGTTCGACTCATTTGGTTAGTGAACAAGTTCAACGAATCAATTATCAAATCAAGCTCGAATTATTTTTGAGTTGGTTCGGTTCATTGTCAGCCATAGATACGATTGTCAAACTCTAAATCAACATACACAAAAGTTTAACGACTTACAATTGATTAATTTGGATCGTCCGATCTCAAACCAATAACCGAGATCAATTTGATCTCTTCTGTGTCCCTGTACATTTTTGCTGGAACTCTATCCATTTGTTTCATTTTATTCATCATATCTCCTGTTTCAAGCGAATCTAAATTTTCAGACATAATTTAAGGCAATGAACGAATTCATATAACAACAACAATGGATGCACCAATTCTCCAATTAACCTCATTTTCTCTCACAAAACCCAACACAGAAACAACAACACTTTTACCTTTACCTCATCTCATTTCTCTCATACCAAAATGCACCACTCTCACAGAGCTCAAACAAATCCAAGCTTACACTATCAAAACCCATCACCAAAACAACACCAATGTCATCACAAAGTTCATTAATTTCTGCACTTCAAACCCCACAAAAGCTTCCATGGAACATGCACACCACCTGTTCAATCAAATTACTCAACCAAATATTGTTCTTTTCAACACCATGGCACGCGGGTATGCTCGGTTAAATGACCTGCTACGAGCAATGATTCTGTTTTCTCGTGTTCTGTGTTATGGCCTTGTTCCGGATGATTACACATTTTCGTCGCTTCTTAAGGCTTGTTCAAAGGTTAAGGCTTTGGACGAGGGAAAACAGCTTCATTGTTTTGCTGTGAAACTTGGGGTTAGTGATAATATGTATGTTGTTCCGACGCTTATTAATATGTATACGGCATGTGGTGATATTGATGCTTCTAGAAGGGTTTTTGATAAGATTGATGAACCTTGTGTTGTTGCGTATAATGCAATTATTACGAGTTTGGCTAGGAAGAGTCAACCTAATGAGGCATTGGCTTTGTTTAGAAAGTTGCAGGAGAGTGGTCTTAAGCCAACTGATGTTACCATGCTTGTTGTGCTTTCGTCCTGCGCTTTGCTTGGTTCGTTGGATTTGGGGAGGTGGATGCATGAGTATGTTAAGAAATACGGGTTTGATCGATATGTGAAGGTAAATACTGCTCTTATTGATATGTATGCGAAATGTGGGAGTTTGGATGATGCTGTTAATGTGTTTAGGGACATGCCTAAGAGAGATACGCAGGCGTGGTCGGCAATAATCATTGCCTATGCAACACACGGGGATGGTTTCCAAGCCATATCCATGTTGAATGAAATGAAGAAGGAAAAAGTGCAGCCTGATGAGATAACATTTTTAGGTATATTGTATGCATGTAGTCACAATGGATTGGTAGAAGAAGGTTTTGAGTATTTTCATAGTATGACGAATGAGTATGGGATTGTTCCTAGTATCAAACATTATGGGTGTATGGTGGATTTGCTTGGTCGAGCTGGACGATTGGATGAAGCCTATAAATTCATAGATGAATTACCGATCAAGCCGACACCGATTCTTTGGCGAACGTTACTATCTGCTTGTAGTACTCATGGCAATGTTGAAATGGGAAAGCGAGTAATTGAGAGGATCTTTGAATTGGATGATTCCCATGGTGGGGATTATGTTATTTTTTCGAACTTGTGTGCAAGATATGGAAAATGGGATGACGTGAACCACCTACGGAAAACAATGATAGACAAAGGAGCGGTGAAAATTCCTGGTTGTAGCTCTATAGAGGTCAACAATGTCGTGCATGAGTTCTTTGCTGGGGATGGAGTTCATTCGACTTCTACCACGTTGCACCGTGCACTTGACGAGTTGGTAAAGGAATTGAAGTTTGCTGGGTATGTACCTGACACATCACTAGTATTTCATGCAGACATGGAAGATGAAGAGAAAGAAATTATTCTTCGATATCACAGTGAAAAAATGGCCATTACGTTTGGACTACTAAATACTCCACCTGGAACAACAATTCGTGTGGTCAAGAACCTTAGAGTATGTGGAGATTGCCATAATGCTGCTAAATTTATATCATTGATTTTTGGTAGGCAAATTATTCTTAGAGATGTTCAGCGATTTCACCATTTCAAGGATGGGAAATGCTCTTGTGGTGATTACTGGTAGTAGAGATAATTGAGTCAAGATTTAATCTTACATAATCAGAAAAATTGCTCTATTTATTTGGAAGGAACATTCAGTCAACCACTGTATGCTGCCCAGAAAAGGAAAAATTTGTTCGGATTTGAATTGCCGTCACCTTATTGGTGGCCGTTACATTGATATTGGACAGTCTAAATTTTAATGCAGATTTTGATTATATTTCTTTTAAATCTAAAATACCGAGTTTGAAATTTGGTCTGTCCGATCTCAATCCAACAAATATCGATATGCTGGCTGTGTGAATGTGTGAGATTGCTGACTGCAGACAATCCAAGTCTGGTTTGTTCCGGCAATCCTCCTGGGAAGGGATCATGACCATGATTGGCATATATTTGTATGATTATTGAACAGATTTACATAGTACATCTTGGTGTAGACTGTTAACTTGGATGATTCAGTTTCATTCTCAATCTCATGTAATATAACTTATACTTGTATGGCTGGTATTTTTGAACATTGAAGTTTATCTATGTAAATACAAGTTGTATTTTTAACCTTATATATATATATATATATATATATATATATATATGCTGAGGGCCTTGGAATTCAAGCAGTAATTATTGTAATGCCTTCTGTATCAACCACTTGTTCACTTTATTATTTTAGAAGATTCATGGATAGGTAATTGATTAGTCATATTTCATAAGTTCATTTATTCCAATCTACCCAAAATAAAATGCCATGATGTTGAATGAAAAAAAAAGATTCTTTTGATATCAGTGCTGTTCTTACCTTGTGAAGAAAAGTTTAAATAAAAACAGTAAATTTTCTTAAACTCAAATTGGAGCTAGAGTTTAAAAAAAATGATTCTTTACATATCAGTGATTCTTTAGAACAAGAAAAACCATAGTTTCAGTCCTTCATCAACATGACTACTTTGAAGCAGCTTTTAACTTTAAACATAAAAATCCAACCTATCATCCTCTTTCAATTGCAGTTAAATATCCAAACCTAGGTTAATTCTTACATTCTTTTTGTGATCTGATAGCATCTTTTTTACATATTATGTTGCAGTAATTTACTATGAGGGGTCATTTGTGAGTGGAAAGGGTTCTGAAATATTCCAATGGATCATTTTTGTCACTGCCTCAGCTATATGGCTAGGCCAATCATCTTGAATGGATGAATCAACTCATATTTCACAAAACTTATCTTTTTTTCTATGAAAACTCACTAATACTTTTAAATTTACTCTTTATCATCGGAACTCATTCAATCGTTGAATTTCCTGGTTTAAATAGTGTTTTATCGGAATTCTCTCTAAACTCAATTTTATCTGTTTTGTTCAGGAATAATGTATAGATGGGGAATCCTACAAGAAGCATTTGAGAATATCCATTGAGTGTTAAATTTATGTTGACCAATATTAATAAAGAAAAGATTTCAATTATTTTATAAATTAATATCATATTTTATGTAACAACAGAAGATTAGTATAAAAATAATATGAAAGGGTATATTGCTAATATTCCTTTCTCGTAATAGTCTGAACACAACTATTTTTACATGTGAACACATTTATTAGCATGAAATTTTGTACCTTGAGAAAATAGTTTTAGGACTATTTCGAAAACATAACATAAAGAGTTCAATGAAAACAAATAAACATAAAACATGCTATTTTAGAATTAGGGAAAACAATATGTAGAATATTTTCTCATACACAGATTTGTTTAAAAAGTAATATATATATATATATATATATATATATATATATATATATATATATATATATATATATATATATATATATATCACGATCAATACCCATGGAAATGCTTCAAACCAACTCATTTGTTAGCATAACATACTTATTACATATAAGTACTATGTATTTTAGATAATTAACAAGGATTTTTCTAACCTATACAACATTGCATAGGATAAGTGCAAAATAAATGTACCACTATAATCTATTGAACATTTAATTATTCTATCAATTGTATAATACTCATTAGCCTAATCACCTTCTGGTTCTATTGAACATTTATTATTCTATCAATTGTAGTAATACTCATTAGCCTAATCACTTTCTGGTGTAAACACAGTTGCGTCCTCTTATGGTTTTCGCCATAACTTCATACAACAACCAAGAGCTACATATAAACAAATTTCGATTTGCATGCTATTCTACCGACCACCTTTGTTCCAATATGAAAGCACTGACTAATTAGGCGCATACAAAATCAGATAATAATAACATCATTTATAATTTTTTTAAACATAACAATATCTTGTCTAGAAAGTTAAATGGTCACTTTAGTTCCTGACTCTGCATCTCGCTGTTATAAAGGTCTCTGACTTATGATTAAATACAAAGTATTCCCTGAATGTGCACTTCCATTATCAGTTTAGTCCCTCACGTTAAAAACTTTCGTTAACTTATGAGGTGACAAATGTTTTATTCTGACAAGGTGCATGAGGTGTCACATGGACTAAAGTGAAAGTAGAAAATGGTCACTTTGGTCCCTGAACCGAAAATCATTATCCCCAAATTGAATCTCAAATCCCTAAATCTCGAATTTAATCCCCAAATCCCTAAATCTCAAATCCATAAATCTCATCTAATTCTCTCTCTTGTTTACATGCACAAAGTGGCAGCATCACATACACATAAAAATAATCACTACTATGAAAAATGTTTACTGTCAGGGACCTAACTGATATTGTATGCACGTGATTTCGTCGTTTTGTACGGTGTTGTTTGTCATTTTTGTTTCGTTTAGGCATTTGTTTGGTTCAGATTGTCAGTTCAGCTTCGATTCAGTGCAGATACAATCAATGACTTTGGCGTCGTCAACGTTGCAGATCTGAAGACATGTGCATTCTAGAGACTTGAATATAGTCATATGTGTAGGCTTTTGTACTTTGTCGTCTTATGCTATTAACATGGATGTTGTGAGTTTGTTCGCAGATTCATCCTTTTTGTTTTTAGCGAATTTACATTATATCGATGTACTCTATCAATTTGATGAATTAATATCATTTATTTTTAGTAAAAAAAAGGAAATTGAAGATTTATTAGTGAACAATTGTAATAGAGAAAATATTGAATTGTTCAAAAGAATCCGAGTTCGGTTCTTGGGGTGAATAATTCTTGTTAAGTCTTTACATATCTTCCGATAAAACTACAGAATACCACAGTTCCCTTCTCACGAGAATCAAAGGGTTACCACAAAAATATCGAAGTTTGTCATGGGTTTGATCTCTATTGCGTAGGGAGCAAATTCAATTGGGATATGGAACCCACATTATATTTCAATAATTTTATTAGTCACTACTAATTATTGATGAAAACTGGCTATCTACATCATTACAACGTCACCTAAAAAAGAAAAAAGAGTATGGAAGAAAATCACAAATATGATGCATTTTTGGAAAAAAAAAATAAAAAAAATATTTTTCCATTTTCAAATTTCATAAAATATTATATCTGTTTTCAAAAAATTTAAAAGAAAATGATTAAAAAATTGAATTTATATTCTCTATTGAAATAAAATTAAATGTAAGAAATTAGCAAGTCATTTTCTTTTTATAGAAATTTCTCCCTCCGTCCCAAAATAATTGAGTCATTTGAAAAAAAAAATTGTTCTAAAATGATTGACCCATTTCAGTTTTGAATGCAATATTAGTTATTTTTTTCAATTGTAACTCTAATTAATACTACTTTCATCACTCCCAATTCAATATATCGTACTTTTAATTTGTGATAATAGTGTATGCACAAATACTTGACAAGGACATTCAAAACCATTTTTCTCTCTTTCACTTATAGATTTTTCCTTAATATGTGTGAAATAAACAAAAGACTCGGTTATTTTGTGACGGAGCGAGTAACACGTAATAATATCAGAATTTTGACACTGTTACATTCTATAACCATCACTTAAACTTGAAGAGACTAGAATGGTTGATACAAATACTCTCTTTTTTGGTCAAATGACATAATGACTGGAACTCACACATTTTAAACGTGGAGAAGTGAGGTGTTCGAGGTTTGAACCATGATCTCTGCATGTATTATGCATATCCTTATCAATTGAGCTAAGTTCACGGGAACACACAAATACTTTTAGTCTACACAAAAATTAAAATAATTTTTTAACCATTTTATTATAAATACACTGCTTTATTAAAATACATTTCTACTCTTTATTTCTTAAACAACATTCTTTCTTCTTACATGCTTAGTTAAAAAAGAAGCACCGACATGTCAATATGCAGCGGTTACACACGAAAACCACATAATAATTGGTAAGCATATCCCATTACGATACTTTGCCTTTTAGTTTTCTACATTCAAAATTTTCCTATAAATACATCAATCCATTGAAACCATCCCATAATTGTCACATACACTCAACACCATAAATCCCCTCACTTACTCTTTTGATAATCACATTAGTCAAAAAAATGGAGTCCAAAGGGTCATTTTTAATTAAGCTTATATTGCTGCTGCATGTATCAATTCTCTGTGCTTCACAATCACAGGAATTTGATTTCTTTTACTTTGTTCAACAGGTAATATAAAATTTAAATGTATGGTCATCATGATTTTAGTCGGCAAGAGATAAATCTCGTATGTTTTCTAAAGTGTACTTTCAAACGACATATTTTGTTCATAAGAGTACTTTTAAACGATGCAAAATTTGTGTCTATTCTGAACGTGTACATTTGAATTCGTGTTGATTGGAAATGTTTTTCAATTTATTTAGTTAGTTATAAAGAATGTGTATTAAATTATTGGTTGAGATTTTTGCATTTGCAGTGGCCAGGATCATATTGTGACTCACAAAAGAGTTGTTGCTACCCAACAACTGGAAAGCCTGTTGCAGATTTTGGAATTCATGGTCTGTGGCCTAATTACAAGGATGGCACGTACCCTTCTAACTGTGATCCCAGTAACACTTTTGACCCATCCCAGGTACTAATTCATTCTACATCAATTAATTAAAATATTCAAACAATCTATTTTTTTAAGGATTTTTCAATAAATTTTTTTTTGACTAAATTGATTGAAAAGAATATGTTTTTCCAATCCACAAAATCTCACATGTTTTATGAAGTGTACTTTCAAACAACATATTTTGTTCGAAAGTGTACTTTTAAATGTTACAAAGTTTGTGTTTCTTCCCAAAATTTTGACTAAATTGATTGAACAGATTATGCTATAAATTTAGTAAAAAAAACTCTTCTTAAAACTGTTGACTAAGTTGATTGAAAAGAATTGTACTAATAAAGAGTTTTTTTTCGCTTGCTAATCAAATTTTGAGATCTAAATACAATAACTTTTTTCTAACTATCACCAGCTGTGTACAACTCGAATTTATACATAAATGTGTTTGTCTGTGTTACATCGTCACAAAACAAACGTTTCCTTATCCATTTTAGCTTTATACCCTTTCTCAGTCTTTATGAAAACTTTTCAACTTTATTTTAAACTTTCACTTAAATATATATCCTTGAGATAACTTTTACGTAGAGAATTGACTAAATAAATAAAAAAAGTAATTTTTAACGACAAATCAGGATATACTAAAAAGGCAAAACATAATTTGTTTTTATCCTATAAAATATTCAGTTTCCATGATGATTAATTTACCATAGTACCACACCACCATTGATTTGTTTGTGTACATGACTATAGATATCTGATCTCAAAAGCAGTCTACAACAGAACTGGCCCACACTAGCATGCCCAAGTGGTGATGGAATACAATTCTGGACACATGAATGGGAGAAACATGGTACTTGTTCAGAATCAGTTCTTAAGCAACATGATTATTTTGAAACAACTCTCAACTTGAGACAAAAAGCCAACCTCCTCCAAGCTCTTACAAGTGCAGGTAAATATCTAAGATCCATACATGTTACTTAATGTTCACTAATTTTAGAGTCTCGAAGATTTATCTTCCTATGGCCACGCATTAAAGTGATGCGTTGGTCCATCCGTGAACAATAACGAGTTGTAATATGTTGGTATAATCTGTGCAATCTATTATTATTGATAACTTTACGTTGTAACTTATAAGTGTCAAATAAGAAAAATTGTTGCTATGAATGTTACGAACCAACCCGTGGTCGATATGGTCCAGCTTACGTAGACCAAAACATCATACATGGATCAAAATTTGTTTAGTTTGCATAGGTTGCGGTTTAATTAGGCCGGTATGCAGGCTCCAATCCATTTTCTTAGCTCTAACTACAAGTTTGATCTTATAACTTCAAAAGACGAAGTTTAAATTTCATGAAGCACAATTGTAAATAATCTTAGGTATCATTTTAATAAATTGTAATAATTTTTTTCCCATTTCTATAAAAATGTATTAACTTGGATATATCCTTTTGTGTTAAGAAAGTGATGTCTTTTTCGCATATTACTAAGAAAACATTGATTTTGTGACAGGAGTACAACCTGATGGAAATTCCTACAGCTTGAGCAGCATCAAAGGAGCTATACAAAATGCAGTTGGGTTTGCTCCATTCATTGAATGCAATGTGGACTCATCTGGCAACAGCCAACTATACCAAGTTTACTTGTGTGTGGACACTTCTGGTTCAAACTTCATTGACTGCCCTGTGTTCCCCCATGGCAAATGTGGATCTGACATTGAGTTCCCATCTTTTTAAGTACAAGATTCAACTACAATAATATATCTTGAAGTTCATTTATGATATGTATGGAATTGTGGTCATAAATAAATTTGAACTTGTGTTTTTCTTAATTGAATGCTTGCATATGTATAATTCCTGGCCAACTGCATGTAACTCTTTTTTCTTACAAGTTGAGACAAAGTTAATGGTAGTTGAGAATACATGGGAATAGATGTTTTACTTATGCCGTCATATATTTTTTTAGTACAATATAATTGACCATTTCATCTTCTATTTAATTATAGGGTTAAATATGTTTTTGGTCCCTGTTGAAATTTGGGGCCTAACTCATCCTTACAAAACCGACTTGTAAGGTGAGGAGTGCCTCCTCTTTATAATCCACCCCCTCAAAGACAAGCCAACATAAGGCAACTAAGGGCAGATCACAATTAAGGTGGGATTACCAACACACCCCCTCACGCTCAGGCCTAATGGGCATGAAGCGTGGCAATGCGGAATCCCGACAATGGTAGATCTTGGATAGGCTCTGACATAAGACAACTAAGGGCAGATCACAATTAAGGTGAGATTACCAACAGTCCCTATAAAATTGGGACCTTTTTTAAGTTTAGTCCTTACTTAATTTTAATAGTTCTTTTAATCCCTAAAAAAAATTTCGGCACTCCGTATTAGTCTCTACTAAATTCAAATTTGTTTAATTTATGCTTAAACTCTTAAGTTTTTGAACAATTTTTTGCAGACATGTTAAGAACATTACTAAAAGTTCTTCCGCAAAAAATTATCGCAAAATTTGATTTTTACGTCCAGATTTTGTTACTTTTATCTTTAACTTTTGTCGGTTTAAAAAATTCATATTTAATTTGTTTCATGTTAAAAAATTCTAAATTTTTGTAAATGAACCTTTCATAGTGTTCTAAACTTGTCTCAAAAAAATCGTTCAAAATTTTAAGAGTTTAAGGATAATTAAACAAACTTTGTTTTAGCAGGGACTAAAATTATAAGTAAATTTTTTTATAGGGACTAAAAAGCCTATTAAAATTAAGTAAGGACTAAACTTAGAAGTTCCCAATTTTATAGGGACCAAAAACATATTTAACCCTTAATTATATCACAACTGTTGTACTTTTTTTCTTGTTCTTCTCGTAGGCATAATTTAGTTAATAGAAACAATTCATTAGAATGTGCAAGAGTGCTTCAAATCTCATATTCTTTATCTACTTTTAAGAGTGAAATTTTAGCCACTAAATTAATTGATCAAAAAAATTATTCATTTTAAGAGTGAAATTCTAAGAACTAGGCTATTTGAATAGGAAAAAAAAAATGTTGTATTTTTTGGACATGAGTCCAGCACATCACAATTTTTCAACAACAAAAGAGATAGACTTAAAGAATAATAAAACGATTATAGAAAAAAGTTATGATATATTGACATCTATTTTGATAACTTTTCCAACAACTTAGAAATACATACCCCTATGATATATTGGCATGGTGTTTTGAAGCTTTTTTTTTCTTTTGCTTTTACAAAAATGCCCCTATATACATAGGATTGTCAAAATAGTTGTTAGAAAAGTGATGTTCAAATATCATTTATCTATAGAAAATCTAAACATTGATTTAGACTGCGCTTAAGTATTTATTTGTCTCATGTGTGCATTCACATTGTACAACAAGCTCGTCTTGATATAAAGCCGAGGTAGTGGCATAATAACAAGAAAATGGAAATACCTGAATGATTAAGTTGCTAAGTTAAACAAGAAAATGGAAATACCTGAATGATTAAGTTGCTAAGTTAAACAAGAAAATGGAAATAGTTGAATGTTTAAGATCGTCCGATGTAAAATCTTTGATACACTTGGTGGATTTCACCCTTTTTGACAATATCAAAATGAACAAAAGACCATTTATTAGAAGCATCAAGTAAATCATCATAATCAACCATAAACGACTAAGTTGATAACATTACAACATAAGTTATGCAATAAAGTAATCCCTCCGTCCAAAAACAACTGAGTCATTTGATCATTGCACACATATTAAAAAAGTGTATAAGTGAAAGCAAAAGAAAAATGGTTTTAAATGCACTTGACAAGTATTGATGCATTCACCATTATCATAATTGTAAAGTGGAAAATATTGAGTTGAGAGTGATGAAATTAATATTAATTAGAGTGTATAATTAAAAAAAAGTAATTAATATTGCATTAAAAAGTGAAATGGGTCATTTATTTTAAGACAATTTTTTTACAAATGAATCACTTATTTTGGGACAGAAGGAGTATAATACTGGGACATGCACTCACATATTTGAATGTGTCTGAAGTCTATGAGCCTAAACTTAAATAACATGCAAATAATATAAATCAATCATATTGCTAAATTGTTCGTAAATAGCACTTGAAACAAAATAAGATTATAAATCAATCAACATGATGGCATGAAGTAATGTTTAAGGCACACAATCAAGTCTAAGTTTCAAAAAACTATAAAATAAGCTATTATAAATGTAATGGGTTGAACAAACATAGAAAGTTGTAGCAAAATTCTTGAAAATAGGTGCATATTGAAGTGAAGTTGAAACAATTATCGTACATGTCAAAATGATACATATCATGGAATCATTTGATCAAAGTTATATCATATGTTAACAAGATCATGTTATACATAAAAACAGAAACAAGAATTAAACACATAACACCTCAACTGAAAAATGTAAGACATACTGCAATATTTGAAACAAGCTCACCAAGATAGATAAAGGTTTAGATATTACCTCTTTGTAGACTTATTGAGCAACTAAGTTCAGGAGGAATAATTCATTATACAATTTACCCTTGTTGATCTTCCATAAATAATAAAACATGTTTGGTGCATCTTCTAGTTGTTGTGTTACTTCACTAATCATTTAAGTCGTGTATCGCTTTTCTGTTTGAAAGACTTTGATGCATCCAAACACACCTACAAAACAATCAAGTAGGTTTTTTAGATCTCTAACTTTCATGGGTTCCTAAAACTATAGTAGCAAGAGTGTTGCACTTGGGTGCCCATATCATAATGGCCTTGGGAACATGAAACTTGCTAAAATGGCATTTTGCTAAGGTGTGACCTCTTTTACAATAATAATGTCTTCAAATTGTATGGTTAATAGGTATGTGCATGCCGACTGAGTGATCACCCTTTTTCCATGATTAAGTAGAGTAATTGGGTAGAAAAATATTGTCTTTTAACTATCATCTATGTAGTGAATAATTTGGACCTACTAGATTGAAGTTTCGAGAACCAAAATTGGCGACAGGTAATCTTACGTTATTTTTAGCATATTTTTCAATCATTTTCTTTAGGTTTTTTATCCAATTTAGAGGAGTTTTAGAACAATTTTCTATGGTTTTTTAGACATTTTGTAATGTTTTTATTTCGAGTCATGTAATTCTAATTTTTCCAAAACCAAGCAGTTCTTAGGTGTTTTTGACGTAATCCACTGCAAAATCATACAAAACGGCAAAGCAAAGCATCTCTAGAGGATTTTGGAAGACCATGAATGAAGATTCAAGAGGCTTCTAAAGACATTACAAAGAGGAGAAATTCTATTCCATGTCCCAAGACAAATTTCATGGAAGGAAACACTCAAAAAGACAAAGAAAAAGGCGAAAACGTGCTACCAAGCATTGGTGGAAAGCCTCGGGTGCCTGCTGCGTGTCTCGGGGTGTTCAAAATTGCACTGGCGCGCCCCCGGGTGCCATTCCACGCGCGGCGCGTGTGAGTTCGGGAAGTAACAGCTTTTGTTGTTTTTTTCATGCGGGTTTGTGGAAAAAACAGAATTTTTCAGCTCAAACCCACTTAGAAATCAACCTAAAAATACAACTCCTCTTATTCACAATTATTCATTCAGAACGAAGCGGTTCAAGAGGAATGCAAGCGCTAGAAGTTTCAAGGGAGGAGTCTCTCTCCTCAAACTTTAGTCTCTAGGGTATGTTTTATTTCTTTTGTAATTTGTCTTTAGTTACCATGAATAGCTAAACCCTAATTGGGTAGGGTCCTAAGATGAACCTCTATTTTATTTTTATTGCATTAATTTTAATTAAGTATTTTATTCAGTTATTTTATGTGTCCTATTTAATTTTAATTAAGTATTTTATTCAGTTATTTTGTTGGTAATATTGATTGTGACAGGAGTACAACCTGATGGAAATTCCTACAGCTTGAACAACATCAAAGGAGCTATACAAAATGCAGTTGGGTTTGCTCCATTCATTGAATGCAATGTGGACTCATCTGGCAACAACCAACTATACCATGTTTACTTGTGTGTGGACACTTCTCGTTCAAATTTCATTGACTGCCCTGTGTTCCCCCATGGCAAATGTGGATCTGACATTGAGTTCCCATCTTTTTAAGTAGAAGATTCAACTGCAATAATATATCTTCAAGTTCATTTATGATATGTATGGAATTGTGGTGATAAATGAATTTGAACTTGTGTTTTTCTTAATTGAATGCTTGCATATGTATAATTCTGGCCAACAACATGTATTTCATTTTTCGTCCAAGTTGAGACAAAATTAATGGCAGTTGAGAATCCATGGGAATAGGTGTTTTTCTTATGCCCTCATATATTTTTTAGTACTATATAATTGACCATTTTATCTTCTATTTATATCACGAATAAAGTGTTGTATTTTTTCTCTCATAAGTATAACTCGGTTGGTAGAAATAATATGCATTCAAATATGCAGGGTTGGGGTTCGAATCTCAGATTTCCCACTTATTCATTTTAAGGATAACATTATAGACACTAAACTACTTTAAAAAAAATGTTAAACTTTTTGGCCTTTACTTTACTCCAACACATCACAGATATTTCAACGACAAAAGAGATAAAACTTAAAAATACTCCATAGAAAATTTTAGCTAAGTTGAGCATTATTTGTCTCATATGTGCATTCACATTGTACAATAAGCTCGTCTCGATATAAAGCCAAGGTAATGGCATAATATAACAAGAAAATGGAAATATCGGACCTGTGAGGTGATGATTGCCCCCACATGCAGGTGACTCAATGGATCTTGTAGAGGCTCTGATACCATCTTAGAAATCGTGGTTGGGCCTAACATAACCCCACAAAACCGACTTGTGAGGTAAGATTGCCGCCACTTATAAATACATTGTCAGACCATATTATATCCGATGTGGGGCTCTTAACACTCATAAGTTAAACAAGAAAATGACACTGAATGATTAAGCTTGATATAAAACCTCGGATACACTTTGGTGGACTTCTCCCCCTTTGTTAGGTAATTGCATAATATAATAAGAAAATGAATAGACCATTTGTTAGAAGCATAAAGTAAATCATCATAATCAACAATAAACGACTAAGTTGATAACATTAAAACATAAGTTGTGCAATAAAGTATGATACTAGGACATGCACTCACATATTAGAATGCGTCAGGAGTGTATAAGAGCCTAACCTTAAATAACATCCAAATAATAATATAAATCATTCATATTGCTAAATTGTTAGTAAATATCACTTGAAACAAAATAAGATCATAAATCAATCAACATAATGGCATGAAGTCATGTTTAAGGTATACAATAAAGTCTAAGTTTCAAACAACTATAAAATACGCTATTGTAAACGTAATGGGCTGAACAAACATAGAATGTTGCAGCAAAATGTTTGAAAATAGACACATATTGAAGCTAAGTTGAAACAATTAATCATACATGTCAAAATGATACATATCATGGAATCATTTGATCAAAGTTATATGCATATGTTAACAAGATCATGTTATACATAAAAACAAAAGCAAGAATTATAAAAGCATAACACATCAGTTGAAAAACACAATAGATACCGCAATATTTAAAACAAGCTCACCAAGAGAGGTAAAGGTTTAGATATTACCTCTTTACAGACCTATAATGATATATACTTAGTAAGAATGCAACAAGAGCTGGTGGTTCCATTGCCGGATAAAATAAAGACTTTTGTAACCTAATAAAAGAGGTAAGTACCATGATATTGACTTAGGTATTTTATTCAATTGTCGTGAAACTAAGTAAGCAATTGTAGACACTGGACCAGTTGCCATGTAGTAAAAGAGAATGAAATCCAACATGACTTAATAACCGTTTTACCAGTTTTATCTCATTTAGAGAATCAACCAATGCCAACTGCAACCCCCAAATTACATATCCTAATCAGAATCATAGTAGTTAAGTCAGGATTTCATAATCTCTGCGGATACGAACTTTTATAAAATTTACTACTTGACGACAATTTAGTAACCGACCATCAACGTGCTCACCTACTTAGCCTCACATACCATAATCATTGAGAGGACATAGTGGATAACAATTAGGGACTTTTGAGATCATGGACCACAATGGTGGCCATGATATAGGAAAACTGCCTATCTCACCCCTATACATGCGTGGTCTAAGGTAAGCTATCATTAATTCACTTTTCTACCATATAGATAGGGGTGGGCATGGTTCGGTTCGAGATGAAAATTGAACTGAACCGAACTGAACTATTGGATAAATTTAAAATAACTGAACCGAACCGAACTGTTTGAATTTCGAACTGAACCGAACTGTTCCAAACTGAACTGTTATTATTGATACCATTGAAAAAAATATAAAAAACCAAACAAAATCGAATTTTTTAAGGTAAAACTAAACCGAACTGTTCTGAACCGAACAAAACTGTTTCGAACCGAACCGAACTGTTTCAGTTCAGTTCTAGAACTGTTAGTAATGGTTCATATTTTTTTGGTTTGGTTCGGTTCAGTTCAGCAGTTCCGTTCGATTTTTTGGTTTTTTTGCCCACCCCTACATATAGATACCTATTTCAAGACCTTTACAATAAATCACGGAGAAGGTAACCACTATATTCTAGGTAGAACAAGTATACTTCATCTGGTATTAAATTTATGTGAACCGATATTAAAATAAATAAAGGATTTATTTATTTAACATAGTAATATTATATTTTATGTAACAATAAAAAATTTAAAAAGCACGAAATAGTATACTGTTAATATTTATTTCTATAGTCCGAACATGACTATTTTTGCATGTGAACACACACACACACACACACACACACATATATATATATATATATATATATATATATATATATAACCCACATTATCCCTAAAAAAAAAAGCCACATGATGTGTCATGGAATTTTATACCTCATGTGATATGTATAAGTGAAAATAAGGAGACCAAAACTAAAAATAAGTTAAACATGAAATAATGATTTGAATGAAAACAAATAAACATGAAAGATTGCTATTTTATAATTATGGATAACAATATATCTCATACACAAATTTTATAAAAGGTAATACATATATCATGATCTTTTTTGTAACCAAAAAGAAAATCATAATCTATACCCATGTAAATGATTAGGTTAACTTGAACTTTATTTATCTTATTGTATTTCTTTACATTGGTACATATGGATAAGATGACAACTTACAAGCCTAGTAAGATCACGTAAGCAACAAAATATCCTCAAGAGTTTTAATGATCAATGATGCATTTTAGTTGTTCAAACTAAAGACCTCTATTAAAATTGAAAGTGCCTTTATCATCTCATTCAATCATCTTGTGTGTTAGATCAAACTATGATCAAAATGCGCAGCATAAGTGCTTTTCAGAATAAGTTGTTTTAAGCAAGATGAGAAAATAACAAACAAACTTGTAAAACTGAGAGAGAAGAGAATGTAGAGAGTTTCCTTGTAATTGTGAATCTCATTAAGAATTGAATGAACACATTACAAAGCCTTTTATAGGCAAATATAACACTTGCTTGTAGCACAAGCTATCTAACTAACTAACTAACAAGTTTTGTAACAAAATTCTAATTAACTTGCTACATGGCAGTTATGGATTACATCTTAACACTCCCCCTTAATTCATAACTGTTGAATGTTGAGAAACACCAAGTTTCTTCCTCAAAAACTCAAATCTACCAAGCTTCAAAGCCTTAGTGAAGCCATCTGCAAGTTGTCGTTCTGTAGGACAGTATTGCACCTCAATCATTCCATTAGTCACCTGCTCCCTAATGAAATGGAATCTAGTCTCAATGTGTTTGCTTCTACCATGAGAAATTGGATTCTTAATAAGGCTTATGGCAGATTTATTGTCAATTCTCAGTGTTAGAGGTTTCACAACTTCACACTTGAGTTCTTTCATCATTGAATCCAACCATAAAGCTTGACATGTTGCAAACGGTCTCTGTAATATACTCAGCTTCACAAGATGAGAGTGCAGTAATAGGTTGCTTCTTGGTACACCAGGATATGGCATCATCATTGAACTTGAAGACATAGCCTGAAGTACTCCTCCTATCAGTCAAGTCTCCACACCAGTCACTATCTGAGTACCATATGAGCTCATTCCCTTCACTTCTGCTTCCATTAGGGAATATCAAGCCATATTCCATTGTTCCTTTGATGTATCTAAGGATCCTCTTAGCAGCTATCAGATGAGGTTACCTTGGATCATGCATGAATTTGCTAATCACACTGACTGAGTAGCAAATGTTTGGCATGCTGTTGCAAAGATATCTCAATGGTCCAACCATTTCTCTAAATGAATTTGAACTTGTGTTTTTCTTAATTGAATGCTTGCATATGGATAACATTCAAATATGCAAGGGTTGATGTTCGAATCTCAAATTTTCCAATTATTCATTTTAAGGATAACATTCTAGACACTAAACTACTTCAAAAAAAATGTTAAACTTTTTGGCCATTACACCCGCACATCACAATTTTTCAACGACAAAAGAGATAAACTTAAAAGTACTCCATAGAAAATTTTAGCTAAGTTGAGTATTATTTGTTTCATATGTGCATTCACATTGTACAACAAGCTCGTCTCGATGTAAAGCCGAGGTAATTGCATAATAACAACAAGAAAATGGAAATACCTGAATGATTAAGCTCGATATAAAATCTCTGGTACACTTGGTGGACTTCTACCCCTTTGACAACATCAAAATGAAGAAAAGACCATTGGTTAGAAGCATCAAGGAAATCCTCATAATCAACAATAAACGACTATGTTGATAACATTAAAACATAAGTTGTGCAATAAAGTATGATACAAAGACATACATTCACATATTAGAATGTGTTAGAAGTGTATATGAGCCTTAACTTAAATATATGCAAATAATAATATAAATTAATCATATTGCTAAATTGTTGGTAAATAGCACTTGAAACAAACTAAGATCATAAATCAATCAACATAATGGCATGAACTCATGTTTAAGGTATACAATAAAGTCTAAGTTTCAATCAACTATAAAATATGCTGTTGTAAACGTAATGGGCTGAACAAACATAGAATGTTGCAGCAAAATGCTTGAAAATAGACACATATTGAAGCTAAGTTGAAATAATTATCATACATGTCAAAATGATACATATTATGGAATCATTTGATCAAAGTTATATTCATTTATTAACAAAGATCATGTTATACATAAAATCAAAAACAAGAATTAAACTCATAACACTTCAGTTGAAAAACACAAGAGACCACAATATTTAAAACAATCTCACCAAAAGAGATAAAGGTTTAGATATTACCTCTTGGCTTAAATATGTAAATCGTCCCTGTAAATTCGCGTGTTTTTGGTTTTCATCCCTGTATTTTTTTTTGTTGCGAAACAACCCCTGTAAGTTATAAACGTTTTGGTTTTGGTCCCTGCCGTCATCATCTATTACAATAACGTTTATGTGGCAAACGGAGGATGACGTGGCAACAGGTGACGTGGCAGACGATGTTGATGTGTTGTTTCATATGCTGAGTCACAAAGTTAAAGGGACCAAACCCAAAAATTCATAGAAAACTTCATTTGCTTCCTTCTTTTCCTCTTCTTCGTCATCTTCAACACATCTTCTTCAAACTTCATAGAAAACAAAAAAAAAAAACCCAAAAATTCATCAACAAACATTAACAACAACAAATTCTTAAGTCTTGATGCCTTTCTCCAAAACCAATTCCAGAAGAAAAAAAAAACATCAAATTTTTAAGTCTTGATGCCTTTCTCCAAAACCATGAACAACAACAAAAATGGAGGCTTCATATTCCCACACTCAAAAAATTTCCCAAACACAATTTTTTTTCCAAACTTCATATTTTCCAAAATAAATTCATTCTTTTCAGATTAACTTTTTCCTAATATTTTCTAAATGTTTCTTGTCTCACTTTTCTGTCAAATTCAATAAAACCTACAAAAAAATTTGTCATCTTTTTCAATTGCATCTTGATGAGAAACCCTAAACACTTTGTTTTTCCAATTTCTTCACAATGTTCTGATTCACCCTCACTTTTCAATGTTTTTCATCGTTTCAATCTATAACCCAGTGTTCCTATTTCTTCTCACATGGTTTCAATTTCTTCATTAATTCATCAATAACACAACACAAACCACATTCAACAGAAACCCAATTAAAAAATTATGGTTTATAATCAAAAGTTTTGGGCTTTTGATTGAAAGCTTAAATTGTCAAAAATTGAAGAAGAACCGTGATGGTGGGAACAGAGAGAGAAGGGGGCTGAAACTGGTTGTCTCTATTTTTATTGTGAAACTTTTTTTGTTTTTAGTTTGATGGTCAAATATGAGTTTGTATGATTTTATTGATTTTTGTGCATGAAATTTTGGATTTGAAGGTTATGAGAGATTTGTAGAGAGAACAAAGAGAAGGGAGAAGAGAAGAGAAGAGAAGGAGGAAGAGAAAAGATAAAAATAATTAATGTTTTAATTATTTTAATTAAGTTTTTAATGAAAGAATTTTAAATTGAATAAAAAAATTTGGAAAAGATTAAAAATGGGTTTTTCATAGAATTTTTGATGAATTTCTAGTGTAGTGATGTTGATGATGATGTTAATGTTTGTTGATGAATTTTTGGGTTTTTTTTTTGTTTTCTATGGAGTTTGATGAAGATGTGTTGAAGATGATGAAGAAGAGGAAAGGAAGGAAGAAGATGAAGTTTTATATGAATTTTTGGGTATGGTCCCTCTTCGAATTTTGTTTTTTGATTTTGGTCCCTCTAACTTTGTGACCCAGCATATGGAACGACACATCAGCGTCGTCTGCCACGTCGCCACGTAATTCTCCGTTTGCCACATAGACGTTTTTGTAACAGATGATGACGGCATGGACCAAAACCAAAACGTTTATAACTTACAGGGGTAGTTTCGCAACAAAAAAAGATACAGGGACAAAAACCAAAAACACGCGAACTTACAGGGACGATTTACATATTTAAGCCTTACCTCTTTATAGACTTATTGAGCAACTAAGTTTAGTAGGAATAACTCATTATACAATTTACACTTGTTGATCTTCCATAAACAATAAACCATGCTTGGTGCATCTTCTACGTTGTTGTGTTACTTAACTAATCATCTCAACATTGTATCACTTTTTCATTTGAAAGACTTTGATGCATCCAAACACACCTACAAAACAATTAAGTAGGTGTTTTAGCTCCCCAACTTTCATTTGTTCCTAAAACGTTAATAGCAAGAGTGTTGCACTTGGGTGCCCATATCATAATGGCCTTAGGAACATGAAACCTCTAAAATGACATTTTGCTAAGGTGTGACCTCTTTTACAATAATGTCTTCAAGTTGTATGGTTAAGTGGCAATTGCATGTCGACCGAGTGATCACCCTTTTTCAAAGATTAAGTAGAGTAATTAGGTAGAAAAAGATTGGGTTTTGACTAGCATCTCTGTGGTGAATTCTTTGGACCTATTGGATTGAAGTTTGGAGAACCGAAATCTTTTGACGAGCTTAAGAATGCAACAAGAGCCGGTGGTTCCATCGCCAGATAAAATAAAGACTTTTGTAACCGAATAAGAGAGGTAGGTACCATGATATTGACTTAGCTATTTTATGCAAATGTCGTGAAACTAAGTAAGCAATTGTAGACACCGGACCCAATTGCCAAGTAGTAAAAGAGAACGAAATCCAACATGACTTAATAACTGTTTTACATGTTTTATTTCATTTATAAAATCAACCATTACCAACTACAATCCCCAAGTTACATATCCGAATCAGAATATACTACTTTTATAATCTCTGCGGAAACGCACTTTTATAAAATATACTACTTGACGACAGTTTAGTAATCGATCATCAATGTGCTCACCTACTGGGCCTCGCATACCATGATCATTGAGATGACAAAGTGGATAAAAATTAGGATCTTTTGAGATCATGGATCACAATGCTGGCCATGATACAGGAAAACTGCCTATCTCACCCCTATAGATGCGTGAACTGTCTATCGCACCCTTATACATGCGTGGTCTAAGGTAAGCTATCATTCATTCACTTTTCTACCCTATAGATGCCTATTTCAAGTTCATTACGATAAATCGCGGACAAGGTAACCACTGAAGTTGCTTTTAGTTATAGGTTTGTGTTTTCATGATGTTCATTAGCTAGATTTATTTGATGAAGTTTACATATTGTTAGTTATATCCTAGAAACATGTTAAAGCACCTAGCAATCATTGCCTCATTGTGTCATGTGGTTCCTAGTTGTCATGTGGTTCCTTTTTGAGTAGCAAAACCTATTTTATAGATGCTTGATTCAATTCAAATTTGTTTGATTCGTATCAATCATTCTTTCTGCCCTTGTTTCTGGTGTCTCATACAATTTTAATCGATTTAGAATTTCTTGAATCGTATCAGTGTGAATCAAATCAAAATAGTTTGATTCATATCATTGTTTCTCTCTGGTCTTGTTTATTGCCTGGTTGATCGATTCACACTTCATTGAATCATATCAACCTTCATCTGGGACATTTTGATTCGATTCAAATAGTGTTTGATTCGTATCAATCTTCATAGCCATGATTGCCTATTTCTACCTGTCTAAATTTATTCAAACATTTAAAGATTCGATGCATTATGTTGTTTTTGACTAAAATTTTTATACTTGTGTCACAGTGATTTTCGGATATCAAGCTATTGGTTAGTGTTGACTCACAAAATTAAGTTCACCACCGATCTTTTATTTTTTCCGCGGAAAAGGGGGAAAGTTCGAAAAAAAACCCTATTTTTTTTAGAGATCAAAGGTCCGGGGGTTGGTTACGCAAAGGGAATGTATGAGCACCCTAAACGTCTATAGTACTCTATAGGAACCTGTCGTTTTATTTTTATCTTTATGCTAAATTACTTATTTGTTTGTAAATAAAGGCCTAAGTGTAAAAGGATTAAAATGGTGAGAGTAAAAGAAAGGAAAATGTTTTTGTTATTTTTATTGATGTGGAAAGACAAAGTCTTTTGCCTATATACCTGAATGAGATCAAAATCATGTAGTTCGGGGTAAAAAGCAGAGTGATTTGTTTGATTGATTTTAAAGTTTGAAAATGTTGTTAAAGATAAGATGAGCCAAAGTGGCAAAAGAGTGAAGTTGATTGATTTTAATTTTAGAAAATAAAGTCTAATATGATTAAAATTGATTAAAGTTTGATTAAAAAACGCCGCTTGGTTTGAAATCCAGAGTTTGTTAATAAAACATATTTTTGATGAAGTTTTAAATATTTGAATGTTTTTGATTTTTATGGTTTTTACTTGGAGTTTAAAAGATTAAGTGTGATAAAATAAACTAATCGCGAGGGATTTCATAATGACATTGGATCAAAATGAAAGTCCCCTTTTTCTTGGATTATGAATTAAACTATTCAGCATGAAAATGAATGCAATGCACATTCTCATTTATATTTTACATTTATCCTAAAGTACATTCTAATGACATAAATAAATAAATAAATAAAATGGCGAATAAGAATAAAATGACGAATAAAATAAAATGGATGAGATGATGCTAAATATGAGTAAATAAGATGCTAAGAAGTAAAAGAACAATAAAAAAGAAATAATAAAAATGCAAAGAAAAATAAAAGAAATAACAGGGAGGTGTAAAAAAATAAAATGGGGGTGCAGGAAGTAAAAAAAAGATCAAGTAGGAAGTAAACATGCCCAATTGCATTGGGCCAGCAGGGTTAGATCTGGACCGTTTGATTAAAATCAGAGGGCCCTGATCTGATCATAGGGAGATGCAATAACGGCTATCAGATCCAGATCAGAGGGCCTGGGAGGTGAGGGTGCACTCTAGGGCGTGCACCAGCATGCACAGGATTAGGGAGGGGGTATAAATACCCCAACCCTTCACAAATTCTTCATTTTCTTCTTTTCCTTCTCTCTCTACAACTTCTCTCTTCTCTCCTATAGGTTTCCGGCCGGAGGGATTTCCGGCGGCCGGCCGTGCCACCGCGCCGGAGAAAAAACTTTTTTTAAAATTTTTTTTTTCACTTTTCTAACATACTTTTTCTCCCTCTTTCTAACTATCAAGTTAGATTTTTCAAAATCTTTCAAGAAAAACCTAGATCTAGATTTTAAAAAAAAAAGAAAAAAAAACTACCTTTGAATCTTTTGGTTCGGTTTCGGTTGTGGTTATGTGTTTGGTTCGGTTCTGGGTGGTGTTTGGTGAGGAGGGGGCCGGTTGTGGTGCTTTAGGGTGGTGGCCGGTTTTTTGGTTGTTTTAGGGTGGTGGCCGGTTTGGTTTTTGGTGGTTTAGGGTGAGGTTGGTACTGCGGCCGTGTTGTGGGAGGTTTAGGGATTTTTTGTGGTGGCTGCCGTGTGGCTGGGTGGCTGGCCGTGTGGCTGGGTGTGTGTGTTTTAGGAGGTTTTTGATGTTGAGAGAAAAATGTTGCTGAGATTTTAAAAAAGAAAGGTCATGTTGTGTTGTTTTGTGGTTGTTGATAAATGAAAAAACGAATTGCTAAGATTGGAAAAAAAAATGTAGTGTTGTTGTGTTGCTGTTTTTTCTCTTGTTATCTTTTTGATAAGAATTTTCTCCTCCTCCTTGCCTTTGATTTTGGTTCACAATATATAGGCATTATTGTTGCATTTTTGTGACCATGGGATCTGTTTGTGATTGGGTTCTTGGAGGCTTCGTACAAAGTTCTGAACTTAGTAGAGATAGAAAAGGAAAAGAGTGGCTTTAATTTGCATTTGGGCAAGATTTTAACCAAATTTGGCAAAACAAAGAGGAGTGCAAGTAAAGGGAAAAAGAGTGATTGGAAGGGGAAGAAAAAAAGAAAGAAAATATTTTGCTGAAGAAAAAAACAGTAAAGGGGCGCCCTCCTCCTTCCTGTTTGGATTTTTTTTTATTTTTTAATAAAATTTAAAAATAATAAAATAAAAGTAAATAATAATAATAAAAAACAGAATAACGATAATAATAATAATAAAAAATGGGAATAAAAGTAGAGATTAAAAAAATAGAATAAAAATAAAAAGTGGCCCTAAAACGAGCAAAAAATGAGGCATTTTAAAATATTGAATCAACCTCTCTTTCCACTAGTTCTTCAGATTAAACACTTTTTCTAAGAATCTTTGTGGTCTTTGAGTCATAGATTGCTAGAGTGCTATAGAGATTGTATAATGGTTTCATTCAAGGAATTTGATTGGGAATCAAGGGTCCAAACTGAATTGAGTGATTTCATTCCACATCCAAGGGGATTGGGGTTCTTTCTAATCTTCTCAAGTTCAAGGGGATCCAAGCTCCGAACATAGAAAAGAAGAGTTCGAGGTGTAGAGCTTCAAGGATTGCATGGGAGTTTGAGGATTCGAAAACTTGGAGAATCACCAATTTCAAGGGTTACTTGAAGATTTGGGGTTGTGGTTGCATAAGAATTGAAAATTAGGGTAATTGAGGGAATTCATTTTGGAGTTTCACCAATTTTGTTTCATAGTTTTCTGCAATAGGGCAAGTTTATCATTTGTTAAACTCATCAGTATAAGTGGTAACGATGTATGTTTGATAAAAATGTATTTTAGCTAGCCAAATACTATAATTACTGTTTTTTCTTTCCCATTGCAGGTTGAAAGAATCTAAGATCTAGGTGGTGGTTGTGATTATGACCAGTTAATTAAGTTTTTTAATTGTATTGTCATCTAGCTTGATAGTATCTCTTAAATTGAAGACGCTAATTTGAGTTCAAATTGAGGAATGTAACTTGAATTTTTTGATTTTTTTTTTGTGTTTTTAAATCGTATCAACTATTATTTTTGTGTGTGATTCTTTATCTGATTCATTTGTTTGAGGTTTAAAAGTGACAATTATCATTTTTTTATTGTGATTCTCTCTAATAAAGATATCAGTCTTGAATTTAGGACTCAATTACTTTTTTGCATATGACATGTGTTATTGAATTTCAAGGTTTTGTAATTGGATGTTTGTTACTATTGTCTATTCCTTATGGTTTTTGCTTAAATGATTGAATTTTATTGATTTCACTGTGTTTGATATGTTTTCTGATTTATGGAGGATGTAATAGATGTGCAAAGTAGAAAGTAGGATGGAAATGTGTTTTATTTGGTTGACAGTGGACTTTGGTTAGTTAGTACTTGAGGATCTTTTGCGGCATCACAAAAATATGCATATTCACTATTCAAGACTCCTCATAATTTACTTTCAACCTTTTGGATCCTAGGGCTCTCAAATTGTTGTTGTTTTTATATCACTACCAACTATTCTGCTATGTATTAAAAATTGATATTTACTTTCCAAATTGATTAATTTCATGCCCCCTCATAAGTTTTCTCTCTATTTGGGTGGTTCAAGAAAGCATGACTTATAGTGAACAACACTTTTTAGAAATTGAGTTACGTACCAATCTGCATATTCATTTATACGTTCCTCAATAATATGTTACTCACTGCTTCTATTTTTTGCTCTTCAGAATCAATCAATTGAATTTGTGTTGTTCAAATCAACTTTGACATCAATGTAAGTATGACTATCTTCGAAGTGTTTTCCTCATTGCAACCTTATCTACACCTTTGGTTCAATTTGTTTCCCTTTTCTTGGATTTTTTATTTAGTATTATTCTTTTCAGTTCTTTGTCTGAGGCATTTATTTGGACTTCATGAGCAGCATGTGTTAATATATAAACTGTAAGTTGTGTTGAAGGGTAGTTTGTAATGTAATTCTTTGACTATTATGAACCTAGCCAAAAAAGTCGATTTTTTTTTCTCTATGCATTGTATTAGTACCCTTCTAGGTGATAAAAATTTTCAATTAATGCCTTTCATATAATTTTAATTATGAAATTAGGCCTTCTTTGTGTGTTTTCTCATGATGCTTTGCTTTGTATTTTACTTAGTTTTTGTTATTTATGGTGGTTGTTTTGGTTTTTGTTCTAATAATGGAAAATAATTTGTAGTTTGGTGTTACAAAGTGAGCTTGAAAATCTTAAGAAAGATGATACGAGAGCATTGAATTCTCTTGCTTTTTGGTTCTTCTTAGACTTTGGTTTTCTATGTCAAACAATTTAACACCACTAGCATATGATGAAGCAGGAGTTTTGAAATCAAGTTTGGTTTCCTATACACAAAAATTCTATTAACGACTTATTTCTTTTGCAAATCTTTGGACTATGAAAGTGCATTAGAGAGCAAGACATGTGTCATTTTGTTGCCATATATATGTCGCATTTGCAGAATTTCATCATGGTAATGATGATTGTTTTTTCTTCTGTGAGTTTATTATGTAACAAGAGCTTAATTTTTTTAACTTGATACCATCATACTTTCTGTTAAAAAAGAATGACATTGCCTTATCACCAGAGTTGCTTTGATTTGGTGAACTTTAGTTGCACTAATAAGTATAGTTTTTTTTCCCGTCGAGGATGTAGTTATGGTCTCAGACGAGATCAAGTTTGGAACATATGTAATTGAATTTGGGATCGAAATTGACTTCACCGATTCTGTTTCTGTCTTTGACTTCGTGAATGATTTGCTACAATGAGACATGTGTATTATACTTTCAAATCCCATCAAATGCCATTGTTTGTTGTACTTTCCTTTTCTTTAATTTGTTTTCACCGAAAGCGGATGGTGTTTTCATTTTTCCACTTATAACATATGTTTTTCCGAATTTTTCTTAAAAGGGGATTAGGGAAGGTTTATGTAGTTTCAGAATTTGGTATTGATATTATAGTTGTTGTAAGGGCACAAGAGTTTCTATCACACCGAGTAACTAACGTCTGACGGTGGAGATGCTCTGAACAATACTTGTGATGGTTCATGTTGCATGCTCATGTCGGCGTGAAGTGGTGTTAAAGTTGCTACCACCATGCACTTACGTTGTTAAAGACACTGAAGAGAATGCAACAATCAAGAAAGTTTTGATGGTTCTTCACATACAACATTCAAGAAATGAGGATGGGAAAGGTAATAGTTGATATTTACCTTCTCTTTTTTATTTTATTCTAATTTTATTTATGTTGTTTTAACATTAACCTTCTCTTTTGTTTTAAAAATGTAAGTCTTGTTTCACATTTTTATACATCAACTCTTTATTTAAGAATTATACTTGATTAGGAATTTTTTTAAAATTTACATTTAGGAGACTACTGAAGGTGATTCTAACAATAAGGATGAGGTAGTTGTGAATGATTCAAGTTAGAATCCAACTAGCAATTCATTGAGGAAGAAACCTACTAATAGTTTGGACTCATTAGGTGTGGTTGATCTTGTTGAATGTGATAAATCTACCATGAAAAAGCTAAAAATTTCATCTGTTAAAGATTGAAGAAACTAAGTAATTGGTATCTTGTCGGATTTGATATTAGTAGTTGTGATCTGCATTCCTATGTTGTATTGTCCTTTTGTAAATTTGAAAGTTTCTTATGAATTTATTTTAGTTATTTGAATATGTAAGTGCCTAATAGGGAGTATTGTTGTTTCTTTATAGCATTTTTCTTTGTTTTGGTAATTTTTGTTGGGTATGCATGAACTGCACATGTCCTTTTTGACACTAATTTTAAATGAATGAATTATCACTCTTTTCACATTCTGCCCCCACTTTATCTTTTTTGTTACTCTTTCTTAACAAATATTCTAAAAGATTCTGATTTAAGTCACACTATTCCCATAATCATAGCTAAACCTATAGCTCAGACTATTTCATAAAAAAAGTTATGATCAATGTTTCTTGCAAAACAAACATGATAAGTATTTTTTTTTAGCTCACCTATTGAGGTAGGTGGTCATCATATCAAGGTTTCTTTCAACAATTGTCTTTGTATGTTAGGCATGCTCACAACTTAAACCTTTTGGCAATTATAGGAATGAATATCCCTTGCCATGCGAAAAATTAAGCACTGTAATTGAGAATCTTCTAATATTCAAATACATACATGCAATATAGAAGCATTTGAGTATTAGCTATTAAGGTAGGCCCTATGTTGAAGCAAAAATCTTTTTGATGAATGTTTTAATGATAACAAACCTCGTGGAATAAATGATAAGTTTTATGAATGGTGATCTGCTAATGTTTGCACTTGAATTTTTGTTATAAGAACAGGAATCACATAAGTGGATAAGCTAGAAGCCACCCACATCAATAAGTGCATTATATCTACTCCACAATGAAAGAATGAGTATATCATCAGTTGAAACAACAGTATCAAATCTCCAAGAAGATTCATAGCTCAAGAATCATGATGGAAGAACTTACATCACAAGCTACACAAGAAGGTGCTTGAAGTTATGTGACAAAACTCACATTGAGTTTTATGTTATATGATTTGAAGATCCTCCATGGGTAAACAAGATAAAAGGAAATATGCATACAAGTTAGGAAGATTCTCAGAACCTCCTCAAAGTATCACACTTCTAAAGCTTCTAAGGATAAGAAGTTCAGAGTTCAGAATGTTCATATGTGAAATTCTGGCAGGTACTGGTTCTGAACCCGTAAAACAGAGTATGAAAGCAAGAGTTCAGAAACAGAAAAATAATGAATAGAAAATAAATGGAACACAGTTATTTGTTAACCTAGTTCGGTGCAAACTTCACCTACATCTGGAGGATACCAATCCAGGAAGGAAATCCACTAAGTAGTATTAATTCTAAGACTCAAGTCACATCCCCTGTTTTTCCAGCCTTATCACTTAATCACTACCCGTATAGACTTCTACCTAGGAACTCCTAGATATAAGAACTCACTTACTTTCCGATCTAGTAATCACAACCCAGTGATTATCAGACACTTAAACAAACAAATATGAAGTCAACTTCAAAACACCAAAGACATCACTCGTGCTTAAAAGCTTAAAGTGAATTAAAACTCAAAACAAAACAACCAACTCTAACAGATGAGTGGTGTACAAAGACAGAGCAGCAACTCACAGACTCAAAAAACACTAAGACTCTTTTAAGTATAACTTCTGGTTTTTATCCGTCTTCAATAGCAGCACGTCCTCCTTAAATAGACTTCAGCAGCACACATAATTCTGAACCAAATCTTCAAAGATATACTCCCAGAATTATTTTAGAAGCAAATAGAAGCACATATATTTCTGAATTATATTTTGCAAAGATTCCTTTGAAAATATATTCATTAATAAAAGAAACCAATCTTCAACAAAGATCTTCACGCAAAAAAAAACAGCCTTCTAGAAACAGCAGTCTCAATAAATCTTCAAACAAATCATCAAAAGATACTGTGAGAGATTTAACAGAATTCAGACGCAGAAACCAGCTTCTGAAGGTCAACAAAAGTCAACGTCTGAACAGTGCGTCTGATGACCAGTTCAGCGTCTGATGAACAGTACCAGCGTCTGAAGACCTTCGCAGAGCCAAGTTATCAGCTTCTGAAGTACTGTAGCTTCTGAAATCCAGTTTCCAACTTCTGAAGACACAAATTAGCTTCTGAAGACGCATTGCTTGCACATTTTGATTTTACCAAACATGTAGCCAACATCCAAATATCCAACAATCTCACCCTTTGGCAAATTTTTGGCTAAAATCAAATTAACCACAAAAACAAGTTCTTCATTCAACAAAAGAATCCAACCATGAAGAACTACACATATGTAGCAGAGTCAGCAGCGGAACAATTCACTCAATTTCATACAAAACACTCCCCCTGCAACATACAATAGCAGTTTCTGAGGTACAACTTCTCCCCCTGAAACACATCACTCAGGAACTCCCCCTGAACAGCTCAGCTTTTGACCGGACACAAATAAATACTCCCCCTGAACCAGAGTTAGCAGAGAACAGAACACAGGCAGAAACTCTCCCCCTGTAGCTTCTGACCACACAGAGCACACATATTTCTCCCCCTTTTTAGCCAAAACAATTTTGACAAAACATCAGCAAACACCAGGAGCAAGAAACACAACACAGAACAACACACAAAGAATCAGCAACAAAACTAACAGCACAGAACTCAGCACAGCACCAGCATCAGGATCAGAACCACATAGTATCTACACACAAAACTGCAGAGTACAGTATAGTTGCAAACCAGAAACACAAAGTGAAATCCACAACTTCAGTCACAAACTTGACAGCCTTCAGACTCAGCATCAGAAGTTGCTTAGTCTTCATTAGACACAACATCAGATGCTGCTCAGTTGATGTGTACTTCAGACACATTCAGAACCTTCTTCCCAATAATCTATTTCTGAAGAACAGCAATCCTCTTCTGAACACAGGACATGGTATCATGCTTAACAACATCTTCAGACTTACTAGGAACCACTTCCTTTTCTATTAGTACCTTCTGAACAGGGACAGGAACCAAAACCTTGCTCCAGACTTTAGATGGTCCAGCAACAGAAATTTTCTTTGCTACAGGAGTGGGCCTGCTGTCAGCAGCAACAGCCTTTCCTTTCCTATCTTTCAGATTCTGGGCAACACTTTCACATTTTGGTCTCCAAACCTTCTTGACCATGCTTTTGTTCTCAGCTGGTTCCACTTTTCTGCGTTGAAAATGCTTGGGGTATCCATGCAGCTTGTAACAAAAAGGCTTAATGTGTACCTTTTTACCACAGTGATTGTCGCGTCGAATTTTGGATGTCAAGCTATTGGGAAGCGTTGAATCACTAATTCTAAATTACGACTGAACTTTTAATTTTTCGGGGAGAAAAGGAAAAAAGTTCTAAATTACCTTGAAAAAGATTTTAGGTTCGAAAGTCGATTATGCGAGGGGAAGGTATTAGCACCCCTCACATCCGTTGTACTCAACGGGAACCTCTTAGTCGGCTTAGGCTTAAAATGCTTCGATGTTTTACTTGCGTGTTTAAACATATATAAAAGAAAATATATATATATATATATATATATATATATATATATATATATATATATATATATATAAAACATAATGCGAAATGAGGAAAGAGATAAAAACGAACGAAAGGGAAAAAAAAGGTTTTTTATTAATGGGCTTGACAAGATGTCGATCTTGCTCCTACGTATCTCCCGGTAGTCGGAGAATTCAAAGCGTACGTAGTTCTTTGGTAGAAAAAGTTTGTATGTTGGTTAGTTTTAGTTAAAAAAGATTTGATCGCGTCCGAGCGAAAAAAGTTTGAAAAAGAGAAAGTAATGAAAGTAAATGTCAACTGTTCGGGTTGTTGCCGAACTGGCCATTGACGACAATGCATAAAAGTAAATGATTTGATAAAAAAGTTTTGCACTCGGACTTGAACAAAGGTTTTAAAACGTACGAAGACGTACAAAGTTTTCAATGGTGAAAGATGGACGCTAAGGCGATAAACTCGCGCAAGGCGTAAATGTTTTAAGAAATAAAAAAGACAAACGCGCGGAGGCGTAAAAGCTTGAAAATAAAGGACAAACGCGCGGAGGCGATAAATTCGCGCAAGGCGTAAATGATTGAAAATAAACGCGCGAAGGCGCGAAGGGTTCGGAATTACCACGAGGGCCAAGAAAAGGGTAAAAATGGCCACAAGGGGGCCACGGGAAGGTTGAGCGTGCTAGACGCGTCAAGGGTGGAATGACGGTTGCCCGAGCGACGAGACATACGTCACGCATTCGTGCAACCGAGGTTTGGGGAGACATACGTCAAGCCATTCCCGTTTCATTCAAGTTTGGTTTTGTCGGGACTCTAAGGAATCTCAAAGGGAACCAAAGCTTTTAAAGGGAAAGTTTAAAAAAAGAAATCACGAACAAATTTGTTGTTCGAGTTTATTAAAATCATGAACGTTACTTGTTACTTAAGCTATTGAAACTCAAGAACGAGTGTAGTTCAAGTTTGAATGATGAACAAATTCATAAGACATGCACAAAATTGGAAAGTTCACAAGTTCGGCTCAATTCGAGCTTGGTTTTAAAAGAGTGAACAAGCTCGGCTAAAATTCGCGTTTGGATTGAAAATCATGAACAACATGGTTGTTCAAGTTTGTTTTGAAAATAGACGAACTTAGCTTGTTGCTCAAACTTAGTTTTGAAAGTATTAAAGAACATAACTTGTTTCACAAGTTACTCAAAATTTGTCGCACGAACTTGTGAAATCTTCAAAGTTGTGCATGATTATGAATTGGTTTTGGACAAAAATGGTTTTAACCCTCTTTAGGTTCTGAATCAAGGGCTGGAACCCCAAAAATTTGACATTTAAATGCCTGATCCATGTTCTGAGTTTCACATACTTCGCAGAGCAACCAAAACTTGGCTCTGCGAAGTCAGGTTCTGGTGTGTTCGCACTGCGAGCAATACTTTGCTCTGCGAAGTATGCGAATTTTCAAACTCAGAAGCTGTTCCTGGACAGAAGTTCAGAAACTGCTTCTAAGCAAGCTTCAGAACCTAAAGGGGGTTAAAAAGCTTGGCAAAATGGAAGAAAATGGGGTGTAAAAACTCAGTTTCAAAGCTTGGCCCCTTTGAGGTCCTTTTTGAGTTTCAAAAGGGGTTTTTGTACACAAAGCCAAATTGAACAAAGCAAATGATGAAAGCAGCAAACACAATGAAAAAGAAAGATTATAGGAGACTTACAGAACTCCCAGCTGTGCTTGAGCAATGGATTGGAAGTGGTTTGCTTGCTTGGTGAGAGGTTATGAACAATGCTCTAGTTGGTTTGTGAGGGATTGATTTGGTGCTGAAATGCAAGGGATTTTGGTATGAATGTCGTGTGAGTAAGGCTGTGTGTTACAGGTTTTTTCAATGGGAATGCTGTTCTCTTAATGACTTGATGGTATTTAATTCCTTGGGCTTTGCCATTCCTTTTTATAGGCAAAAAATGCAATCTTTGCAATGATGAAAAAATCCTAGAACACTAGCTGATTTTGGGCTAAACTCAGGCTAGAACACTTTGCATTTAATGCTAATGGATAGAAGTTGCTTTGCCTTGTGCCAAGGGGCAAGATCTTGACTGATCTCAGCCACAAATGCCACTAATTCTAGAAGGTAATGATGAGAAAAAACTGCAAAAACAGAGCAGCTGCAAAAGGGGTGATTCTTGGGATCAATCCTTGCAATCTTTGAAGGTCAAGCAATGAAAACGTGTACTGCCATGTACAGGGATGTTGGGGGAAGCAAAATGAGCATGTGGGCTGGTGTGTGGGAGGAGAAATCCAGCTCAAAACAGGGCAGCACAAACAGCTTTTTGTAAGCCAAAACCACTTAAGTTTGACTGGTTTTGGTAGGGAAAAAGGGAAGGAAAGGGATCAAGTAGCTGGCTGGCAAGCTCAGGTTGGATGATGGGTCAATTTGGAGGGACAAGAGCTGACCAAGGGCAGCCAATTTGATTAAGCACATGATAGGTTGGAAGAAAATCCTTCTTTCCTTTTACCTTTAATGTCACACATTAATTCTATCTTTGCTGCACCAAATCAGTCAAAAATAGCAATAATAACAATAATAATACTAATAATAACAATTGCAATTGAAAGCAAAAAAGATAACTCAAAATATAAAATTCTGCAGAAAAATTCGCAGAGGTCGCAGTGCGAAGGTAACTTCGCACTGCGAACTTCCCTTTTTTTGGATTTTTTGTATTTAAAATAAAAAGGTGGAAAATGAATAATAATAAATAATAATAATAATGATAATGAAAATGGCAATGCAAAATGCAAATAAAATAAAAAGTAATGAGAATGAGAATGATAATAATATGAAAAGTTTAATATTACTACTAAATGAAATCTTAATAATAATAGATAATAATGATATTATTAAAGAAAAATAAAATAACAATAATATTAATAATATTAAGGATAATGGAAATGCTAATAATGATAAAATGCAAATAAAATACTATAACAAGAATGAAATAATAAAAGGCAAAAATAAGTAATGAGATAATAAAAGATAAAACAAATAAAAAATATAAGTCAAAAAATGGGGTATGACAGATGCCCCTATTTAAGTGTCTTCGTCCCGGAGATTGAAAGAGAAATTTGAAATGGACGGGTTGAAGAGACTTAAATATAGAGTACGCCATTTTTTGACTAAATATTTTTCGAATTGTAAATGCTATGCATGCATGTATGCAAATGTTATGGATGCTTGTAATGTAAACATGAATGCAAAGACGATAAAAATGACCACACTGGGGATAAGTGTCAGCTATTCGGGTTGTTGTCGAACTGCCACTGACAACAAAGAATGAAAAGAATGTCAGCTGTTCGGGTTGTTGCCGAACTGGCCACTGACGACAAGAAGAAAAGAATGTCAACTGTTCGGGTTGTTGCCGAACCTGCCATTGACGACAGAAAATAAAATGTCAACTGTTCGGGTTGTTGCCGAACTTGCCATTGACGACAGAAAATAAAATGTCAACTGTTCGGGTTGTTGCCGAACTTGCCATTGACGACAGAAAATAAAATGTCAACTGTTCGGGTTGTTGCCGAACTTGCCATTGACGACAGAAAATAAAATGTCAACTGTTCGGGTTGTTGCCGAACTTGCCATTGACGACAGGAAAATAAAATGTCAACATGTCAGCTGTTCGGGTGGTTACCGAACTTGCCACTGACGACACTGGGGATGCGGCTGACAAGCCGTTCCTTACAAAAATGCCCCTTCAATCGGGGAGAAAGAATGCACAAGTTGTCCATTAAAGAACTTGCCACTTGGCACGACATTGGGGAGTACGCACAAGCTGTTCATTAAAGAACTGCCACTTGGCGTAAGGACCTGATAAAAAAGACGCGCAAGCTGTTCGTTTGAACTGCCGCTTGGCGTAAAAGGGTGACATTTCCGAACCAGACAGACTGGGGATGACACTTGAGGAAAAAGAATTCACGAATTGCTCGCGATTGATTGGTGAGATTCATGATCGTTAGGACAACCATGTATGATATGTAGTATGCTGCATGTATGAATGTATGAATGCATGACTGTCACTGGGGACATCGTGTGAGAGATGGACTTGTACTGGGGATACCCAACATGTTTGTTAAGGAATTGCCCCTTGATACGACGAAAAATTTGCACAAGCTGTTCGTTAAAGAACTACCGCTTGGCGAAAAGGAGGATGACATCCCTAGACCAGACAGACTGGGGATGACACTCGACTGTTTGTTGTGGGAAATGCATGATATGAATATGAGATGCATGTTAATGAATGATTATGATATGATGCATGAATTATGCTGACCTGGGGGATGACAGACGTCACGTGGGACGCTGGGGATTATGATTTGGGTGCCGAGCAAAATCGGGCTTGGATGAGATGGTTGCCGAGCGAGGTCGGGCTTTGGTAAGATAAGACTCCACTTGGGAATATGCCAATAAGATTGGGCTTTGCTTGTGACTTCGTTGGGGATATAAGGATCATTTTGGAAGCATGATCGATATCCAGCCTTAGATGCCAATGGTGGTTGGGCTTTTTGTGAGTAGGTGCCAATGACAATTGGGCTTTTTATGGGTAGGTGCCAATGACAATTGGTCTTTCGATTGATTGGACAAAGATTGACTTCCTGGGGAGTTTGTTTGACCAATGAACAAAGGTTGTTCAAAGAAAGAAAATGTTTTATTGATTTTTTTTGTTTGGTTTGGAAGGACAAGGTCCTTTGCCTACATACCCGAATGGGATCAAAACCGATGTAGTTCGGGCTTTTGCCCGAGTACGACCGACAAACTTGGTGAGACAAGATTAGGCCGGTAAAATGAAAAGTGGACCGACGCCGCATTGCAAATACTCGGTAACCTTTAATGGGGATGATGCCACAGGGGATACATTCAAATGTTGTTGACGGGGTAAAGCCGCAACTATTGATGAGGAACACATACCTCATGGGGAGATTGTTAATCCACTGGGGGATATGATTGGATGCCGAGCGAGGTCGGGCTTTGGTTATAAGTGGATGTCGAGCGAGGTCGGGCTTTGGTTATGTTTGGATGCCGAGCGAGGTCGGGCTTTTTGTTTTGGTTGCCGATCGAGGTCGGGCTTTTTGATTGGTTGCCGAGCGAGGTCGGGCTTTTTGATTGGTTGCCGAGCGAGGTCGGGCTTTTTATGATTTTGTGAGTGGAGATGCCAATGAAAATTTGGGCTTTATTTGTGATTGTGTTTGTAAGGGCTAATGAAAATTTGGCTTTTATTGGAAATGGTATTTGGGAATATGTTTGTGAGTGCCAATGAAAATTGGGCTTTGGTTATGATTGGGATTGCCAATGAAAATTGGGCTTCATTTGCGGGTAGGTGTCAAGCATGGTTGGGCTTTGTGAATTGCTTTTGGGAGTGCCAATGACAATTGGGCTTTTTGTAGGAAATTGTGAGGAATGCCAATGACGACTGGGCTTTTTGTGATTTGTGGGGGGAGTGCCAAACATGGTTGGGCCTTTGTTTGAAATTGTGGGTGCCAATGAGAATTGGGCTTCGGGTGTGAGTATGTTACCAAGCATGGTTGGGTTTTGGTTGTGAATGGGATGTGGGAATGCCAATGAAAATTTGGCTTTGATTGATTGAATGCCGAGCAAGGTCGGACTTTGGTTGTGAATTGTATTTGTGTGGGCCAATGGAAATTGGGCTTTTGGGTGAGACTCCACTGGGGAAATGCCAATGAATATTGGGTCTTGGTTTGCCAATGATTATTGGGCTTGGGTTTGCCAATGAATATTGGGCTTTTTGATTGGTTGCCGAGCGAAGTCGGGCTTTGTTTGGTTAGGTGCCAATGAAAATTGGGCTTAGGGTGTGCCAATAAAAATTGGGCTTTGGGTTGCCAATGAATATTGGGCTTTGGTTTTGGGTGCCGAGCGAGGTCGGGCTTTGTGGTTGGTTGCCGAGCGAGGTCGGGCTTTGTTTTGGGTTGACAATTTTGATGTTCCAAGGTTGCACTAAACACAAAATTTATATCATACAGCTTAAGTTAAAAACATGTTTATCGATGAACCATGCCTATCACACATTTAAGTAAATAAACAAATTGAATATTAATTGTGGGGGCAATGAACACTCATCCGGCAAGTGTGCCAACATTCCGATCAAGTTATGTGTCCATCTAATCATCGTTTCTAAAAGCATGAAAGCATTGATCACAAGGTCTTTTGAGGGTTGTAATTTGGCTTGGTTACAAAAGAAATGTCATATGTGGGGAAATTGAATTCAAAAGGCCAAGCAACAAGGAACATTCTTTCTAATTTACAACTTCCTCCTTATTCAATCACAACTTTTGGTGATTTTTCAAATATTTGCCTTTGATCTTGACAACCTTTTGATTTACTGATTTTTCTCTTTTTTTTTCTTTCTATTTTGAGATTTCTTGATTTGTTTTTCTTTCTTTTTTTTTTTTGTCAAGATCAAAATTCACCATTATTTGACATCCACAACCCCCCCTTTTTTTCAAATTAGTCATAATGATACCCTAATTGAATGTTCCTTCTTCTTTTGGCAAGGGACAATAATCATGATGGTTTAAGGGTTCAAAATGAAAGAAAAATATCAGAATTCAAAAATGATTTAACTATGAACTGAATTTTTTACAAACTCCGGCAATTTCATTAAGCAATTGAGCTTATGAAAGTTGGCAGTTCATAGTTAATGATTCTGATTCATTAGGCTCAAAAAGGGGTTAACAAATGCTCACTTCTCACAGGGTGGGCTATTTGTGGTCAAGTGTTTTCACTCATATTCAAAAAATGCCTTGATCCTATCAATGCTTTCATACAATCTAAAACAACGTTCAGATTTAACATAACAAAATCGAGTTAGACAAAAAATGCCGGTCTCCATGCATATGTATAATGATGATTTTGAGGATTCCTCACATTTTGGCTGGTTCTAAATGGTTCACCGAATAAACATATTAAAAACACAAATTGTATGATATAACTTTAGTACTAAGTACATGTGGGTGCCAATGGGAATTGGGCTTTGTTTGATTGAATGCCGAGCGAGGTCGGGCTTTGTATGATTGAGTGCCGAGCGAGGTCGGGCTTTGGTTGATTGGGGAAAAGGTCGTAGTAGCCTGGGGGAAGGTAACCTCGGGTTGAGGTACCGGAATCTCTTGAAGAGTAGTGGGAATAGGGATGAATTCCTCACCAAAGTCGAATGGCATGCCCCATGTACAACCGGGGGCCTATTGTTATATGTGTGGGTTGCTTTGGGACGACGATCCACTTTTCTTGACATTGACGCGTAGTGTTGCGAACAAAATGCGAACACCGAAGACTCAATGCGGATTGTAAGAAATCCTTGAGGTAAGAAGGGAAACGAGTTTTGGACTCGAAGACAAATGTATGCATGTTATGCATGATGTTATGCATGTATGCGATGTATATGACAAAATATGCCCCTCCTTTTTTGAAAATGCTATGCAAAAAATCATTTTTTATGAATGCAAATGTTTGGATAGGTATGACATGTATGTTCAAAATTTCCCCCCATCCTCACGTGTAGGCTCTAAAAGTGGGATTTCCTAAGAAGAGGTCCCTAGAGTCATCGATCTCACATGGAATTAGGGTTGTCTATGGACATACGTCGACATGACTTCAATTAATTCCATGTGAAAATCTCCTCTAAGCGGGGTTGGGCATCCTACCTCACGGACATACGTCAACGCGGGCTTCCGCTCACAACCACCATTCTAACTTAGTTTTCTCTCGAGCTCGGGTAGAGAGCCTCACACGTCCGGCATTAACCCGAACAATGTGGAGTAACATCGCTCAAGTAACCCCCACAATTGATATATATATATATATATATATATATATATATATATATATATATATATATATGAATATGAAGCAAAATGATATATATATATATATATATAAATGTAGAGCAAAAGAATAAACAAACAAATGACAAGAAAATATAAACACGCAAGTAAAATGAAACAAATTAGCCTAAAAGCCGACTGAGATAGGCTTGACTCGTTTATGCACAAACAAAGTGTTTAATGCATATTCCCCAGTGAAGTCGCCATTTCTGTATGGTGACGAACGCAAAACATAAAGCAATATGAAATATATAAATATAAAGCAAGGGAATAAAAGCATAAAAATAAAAGCATGCAAGCAAAAAGATAAAACATTTAGCTTAAAAGCTAACTAGGATAGGCTTGACTCACTAGTGAGGAAAAATCCCAAAGTCCCCAGTGAAGTCGCCATTTCTGTCGCGTCGAATTTCGGATGTCAAGCTATTGGGAAGCGTTGAGTCACTAATTCTAAATTACGACTGAACTTTTAATTTTTCGGGGAGAAAAGGAAAAAAGTTCTAAATTACCTTGAAAAAGATTTTAGGTTCGAAAGTCGATTATGCGAGGGGAAGGTATTAGCACCCCTCACATCCGTTGTACTCAACGGGAACCTCTTAGTCGGCTTAGGCTTAAAATGCTTCGATGTTTTACTTGCGTGTTTAAACATATATAAAAGAAAATATATATATATAAAAAACATAATGCGAAATGAGGAAAGAGATAAAAACGAACGAAAGGGAAAAAAAAGGTTTTTTATTAATGGGCTTGACAAGATGTCGATCTTGCTCCTACGTATCTCCCGGTAGTCGGAGAATTCAAAGCGTACGTAGTTCTTTGGTAGAAAAAGTTTGTATGTTGGTTCGTTTTAGTTAAAAAAGATTTGATCGCGTCCGAGCGAAAAAAGTTTGAAAAAGAGAAAGTAATGAAAGTAAATGTCAACTGTTCGGGTTGTTGCCGAACTGGCCATTGACGACAATGCATAAAAGTAAATGATTTGATAAAAAAGTTTTGCACTCGGACTTGAACAAAGGTTTTAAAACGTACGAAGACGTACAAAGTTTTCAATGGTGAAAGATGGACGCTAAGGCGATAAACTCGCGCAAGGCGTAAATGTTTTAAGAAATAAAAAAGACAAACGCGCGGAGGCGTAAAAGCTTGAAAATAAAGGACAAACGCGCGGAGGCGATAAATTCGCGCAAGGCGTAAATGATTGAAAATAAACGCGCGAAGGTGCGAAGGGTTCGGATTGACCACGAGGGCCAAGAAAAGGGTAAAAATGGCCACAAGGGGGCCACGGGAAGGTTGAGCGTGCTAGACGCGTCAAGGGTGGAATGACGGTTGCCCGAGCGACGAGACATACGTCACGCATTCGTGCAACCGAGGTTTGGGGAGACATACGTCAAGCCATTCCCGTTTCATTCAAGTTTGGTTTTGTCAGGACTCTAAGGAATCTCAAAGGGAACCAAAGCTTTTAAAGGGAAAGTTTAAAAAAAGAAATCACGAACAAATTTGTTGTTCGAGTTTATTAAAATCATGAACGTTACTTGTTACTTAAGCTATTGAAACTCAAGAACGAGTGTAGTTCAAGTTTGAATGATGAACAAATTCATAAGACATGCACAAAATTGGAAAGTTCACAAGTTCGGCTCAATTCGAGCTTGGTTTTAAAAGAGTGAACAAGCTCGGCTAAAATTCGCGTTTGGATTGAAAATCATGAACAACATGGTTGTTCAAGTTTGTTTTGAAAATAGACGAACTTAGCTTGTTGCTCAAACTTAGTTTTGAAAGTATTAAAGAACATAACTTGTTTCACAAGTTACTCAAAATTTGTCGCACGAACTTGTGAAATCTTCAAAGTTGTGCATGATTATGAATTGGTTTTGGACAAAAATGGTTTTAACCCTCTTTAGGTTCTGAATCAAGGGCTGGAACCCCAAAAATTTGACATTTAAATGCCTGATTCATGTTCTGAGTTTCACATACTTCGCAGAGCAACCAAAACTTGGCTCTGCGAAGTCAGGTTCTGGTGTGTTCGCACTGCGAGCAATACTTTGCTCTGCGAAGTATGCGAATTTTCAAACTCAGAAGCTGTTCCTGGACAGAAGTTCAAAAACTGCTTCTAAGCAAGCTTCAGAACCTAAAGGGGGTTAAAAAGCTTGGCAAAATGGAAGAAAATGGGGTGTAAAAACTCAGTTTCAAAGCTTGGCCCCTTTGAGGTCCTTTTTGAGTTTCAAAAGGGGTTTTTGTACACAAAGCCAAATTGAACAAAGCAAATGATGAAAGCAGCAAACACAATGAAAAAGAAAGATTATAGGAGACTTACAGAACTCCCAGCTGTGCTTGAGCAATGGATTGGAAGTGGTTTGCTTGCTTGGTGAGAGGTTATGAACAATGCTCTAGTTGGTTTGTGAGGGATTGATTTGGTGCTGAAATGCAAGGGATTTTGGTATGAATTTCGTGTGAGTAAGGCTGTGTGTTACAGGTTTTTTCAATGGGAATGCTGTTCTCTTAATGACTTGATGGTATTTAATTCCTTGGGCTTTGCCATTCCTTTTTATAGGCAAAAAATGCAATCTTTGCAATGATGAAAAAATCCTAGAACACTAGCTGATTTTGGGCTAAACTCAGGCTAGAACACTTTGCATTTAATGCTAATGGATAGAAGTTGCTTTGCCTTGTGCCAAGGGGCAAGATCTTGACTGATCTCAGCCACAAATGCCACTAATTCTAGAAGGTAATGATGAGAAAAAACTGCAAAAACAGAGCAGCTGCAAAAGGGGTGATTCTTGGGATCAATCCTTGCAATCTTTGAAGGTCAAGCAATGAAAACGTGTACTGCCATGTACAGGGATGTTGGGGGAAGCAAAATGAGCATGTGGGCTGGTGTGTGGGAGGAGAAATCCAGCTCAAAACAGGGCAGCACAAACAGCTTTTTGTAAGCCAAAACCACTTAAGTTTGACTGGTTTTGGTAGGGAAAAAGGGAAGGAAAGGGATCAAGTAGCTGGCTGGCAAGCTCAGGTTGGATGATGGGTCAATTTGGAGGGACAAGAGCTGACCAAGGGCAGCCAATTTGATTAAGCACATGATAGGTTGGAAGAAAATCCTTCTTTCCTTTTACCTTTAATGTCACACATTAATTCTATCTTTGCTGCACCAAATCAGTCAAAAATAGCAATAATAACAATAATAATACTAATAATAACAATTGCAATTGAAAGCAAAAAAGATAACTCAAAATATAAAATTCTGCAGAAAAATTCGCAGAGGTCGCAGTGCGAAGGTAACTTCGCACTGCGAACTTCCCTTTTTTTGGATTTTTTGTATTTAAAATAAAAAGGTGGAAAATGAATAATAATAAATAATAATAATAATGATAATGAAAATGGCAATGCAAAATGCAAATAAAATAAAAAGTAATGAGAATGAGAATGATAATAATATGAAAAGTTTAATATTACTACTAAATGAAATCTTAATAATAATAGATAATAATGATATTATTAAAGAAAAATAAAATAACAATAATATTAATAATATTAAGGATAATGGAAATGCTACTAATGATAAAATGCAAATAAAATACTATAACAAGAATGAAATAATAAAAGGCAAAAATAAGTAATGAGATAATAAAAGATAAAACAAATAAAAAATATAAGTCAAAAAATGGGGTATGACAGATGCCCCTATTTAAGTGTCTTCGTCCCGGAGATTGAAAGAGAAATTTGAAATGGACGGGTTGAAGAGACTTAAATATAGAGTACGCCATTTTTTGACTAAATATTTTTCGAATTGTAAATGCTATGCATGCATGTATGCAAATGTTATGGATGCTTGTAATGTAAACATGAATGCAAAGACGATAAAAATGACCACACTGGGGATAAGTGTCAGCTATTCGGGTTGTTGTCGAACTGCCACTGACAACAAAGAATGAAAAGAATGTCAGCTGTTCGGGTTGTTGCCGAACTGGCCACTGACGACAAGAAGAAAAGAATGTCAACTGTTCGGGTTGTTGCCGAACCTGCCATTGACGACAGAAAATAAAATGTCAACTGTTCGGGTTGTTGCCGAACTTGCCATTGACGACAGAAAATAAAATGTCAACTGTTCGGGTTGTTGCCGAACTTGCCATTGACGACAGAAAATAAAATGTCAACTGTTCGGGTTGTTGCCGAACTTGCCATTGACGACAGAAAATAAAATGTCAACTGTTCGGGTTGTTGCCGAACTTGCCATTGACGACAGGAAAATAAAATGTCAACATGTCAGCTGTTCGGGTGGTTACCGAACTTGCCACTGACGACACTGGGGATGCGGCTGACAAGCCGTTCCTTACAAAAATGCCCCTTCAATCGGGGAGAAAGAATGCACAAGTTGTCCATTAAAGAACTTGCCACTTGGCACGACATTGGGGAGTACGCACAAGCTGTTCATTAAAGAACTGCCACTTGGCGTAAGGACCTGATAAAAAAGACGCGCAAGCTGTTCGTTTGAACTGCCGCTTGGCGTAAAAGGGTGACATTTCCGAACCAGACAGACTGGGGATGACACTTGAGGAAAAAGAATTCACGAATTGCTCGCGATTGATTGGTGAGATTCATGATCGTTAGGACAACCATGTATGATATGTAGTATGCTGCATGTATGAATGTATGAATGCATGACTGTCACTGGGGACATCGTGTGAGAGATGGACTTGTACTGGGGATACCCAACATGTTTGTTAAGGAATTGCCCCTTGATACGACGAAAAATTTGCACAAGCTGTTCGTTAAAGAACTACCGCTTGGCGAAAAGGAGGATGACATCCCTAGACCAGACAGACTGGGGATGACACTTGACTGTTTGTTGTGGGAAATGCATGATATGAATATGAGATGCATGTTAATGAATGATTATGATATGATGCATGAATTATGCTGACCTGGGGGATGACAGACGTCACGTGGGACGCTGGGGATTATGATTTGGGTGCCGAGCAAAATCGGGCTTGGATGAGATGGTTGCCGAGCGAGGTCGGGCTTTGGTAAGATAAGACTCCACTTGGGAATATGCCAATAAGATTGGGCTTTGCTTGTGACTTCGTTGGGGATATAAGGATCATTTTGGAAGCATGATCGATATCCAGCCTTAGATGCCAATGGTGGTTGGGCTTTTTGTGAGTAGGTGCCAATGACAATTGGGCTTTTTATGGGTAGGTGCCAATGACAATTGGTCTTTCGATTGATTGGACAAAGATTGACTTCCTGGGGAGTTTGTTTGACCAATGAACAAAGGTTGTTCAAAGAAAGAAAATGTTTTATTGATTTTTTTTGTTTGGTTTGGAAGGACAAGGTCCTTTGCCTACATACCCGAATGGGATCAAAACCGATGTAGTTCGGGCTTTTGCCCGAGTACGACCGACAAACTTGGTGAGACAAGATTAGGCCGGTAAAATGAAAAGTGGACCGACGCCGCATTGCAAATACTCGGTAACCTTTAATGGGGATGATGCCACAGGGGATACATTCAAATGTTGTTGACGGGGTAAAGCCGCAACTATTGATGAGGAACACATACCTCATGGGGAGATTGTTAATCCACTGGGGGATATGATTGGATGCCGAGCGAGGTCGGGCTTTGGTTATAAGTGGATGTCGAGCGAGGTCGGGCTTTGGTTATGTTTGGATGCCGAGCGAGGTCGGGCTTTTTGTTTTGGTTGCCGATCGAGGTCGGGCTTTTTGATTGGTTGCCGAGCGAGGTCGGGCTTTTTGATTGGTTGCCGAGCGAGGTCGGGCTTTGTATGATTTTGTGAGTGGAGATGCCAATGAAAATTTGGGCTTTATTTGTGATTGTGTTTGTAAGGGCTAATGAAAATTTGGCTTTTAATGGAAATGGTATTTGGGAATATGTTTGTGAGTGCCAATGAAAATTGGGCTTTGGTTATGATTGGGATTGCCAATGAAAATTGGGCTTCATTTGCGGGTAGGTGTCAAGCATGGTTGGGCTTTGTGAATTGCTTTTGGGAGTGCCAATGACAATTGGGCTTTTTGTAGGAAATTGTGAGGAATGCCAATGACGACTGGGCTTTTTGTGATTTGTGGGGGGAGTGCCAAACATGGTTGGGCCTTTGTTTGAAATTGTGGGTGCCAATGAGAATTGGGCTTCGGGTGTGAGTATGTTACCAAGCATGGTTGGGTTTTGGTTGTGAATGGGATGTGGGAATGCCAATGAAAATTTGGCTTTGATTGATTGAATGCCGAGCAAGGTCGGACTTTGGTTGTGAATTGTATTTGTGTGGGCCAATGGAAATTGGGCTTTTGGGTGAGACTCCACTGGGGAAATGCCAATGAATATTGGGTCTTGGTTTGCCAATGATTATTGGGCTTGGGTTTGCCAATGAATATTGGGCTTTTTGATTGGTTGCCGAGCGAAGTCGGGCTTTGTTTGGTTAGGTGCCAATGAAAATTGGGCTTAGGGTGTGCCAATAAAAATTGGGCTTTGGGTTGCCAATGAATATTGGGCTTTGGTTTTGGGTGCCGAGCGAGGTCGGGCTTTGTGGTTGGTTGCCGAGCGAGGTCGGGCTTTGTTTTGGGTTGACAATTTTGATGTTCCAAGGTTGCACTAAACACAAAATTTATATCATACAGCTTAAGTTAAAAACATGTTTATCGATGAACCATGCCTATCACACATTTAAGTAAATAAACAAATTGAATATTAATTGTGGGGGCAATGAACACTCATCCGGCAAGTGTGCCAACATTCCGATCAAGTTATGTGTCCATCTAATCATCGTTTCTAAAAGCATGAAAGCATTGATCACAAGGTCTTTTGAGGGTTGTAATTTGGCTTGGTTACAAAAGAAATGTCATATGTGGGGAAATTGAATTCAAAAGGCCAAGCAACAAGGAACATTCTTTCTAATTTACAACTTCCTCCTTATTCAATCACAACTTTTGGTGATTTTTCAAATATTTGCCTTTGATCTTGACAACCTTTTGATTTACTGATTTTTCTCTTTTTTTTTCTTTCTATTTTGAGATTTCTTGATTTGTTTTTCTTTCTTTTTTTTTTTGTCAAGATCAAAATTCACCATTATTTGACATCCACAACCCCCCCTTTTTTTCAAATTAGTCATAATGATACCCTAATTGAATGTTCCTTCTTCTTTTGGCAAGGGACAATAATCATGATGGTTTAAGGGTTCAAAATGAAAGAAAAATATCAGAATTCAAAAATGATTTAACTATGAACTGAATTTTTTACAAACTCCGGCAATTTCATTAAGCAATTGAGCTTATGAAAGTTGGCAGTTCATAGTTAATGATTCTGATTCATTAGGCTCAAAAAGGGGTTAACAAATGCTCACTTCTCACAGGGTGGGCTATTTGTGGTCAAGTGTTTTCACTCATATTCAAAAAATGCCTTGATCCTATCAATGCTTTCATACAATCTAAAACAACGTTCAGATTTAACATAACAAAATCGAGTTAGACAAAAAATGCCGGTCTCCATGCATATGTATAATGATGATTTTGAGGATTCCTCACATTTTGGCTGGTTCTAAATGGTTCACCGAATAAACATATTAAAAACACAAATTGTATGATATAACTTTAGTACTAAGTACATGTGGGTGCCAATGGGAATTGGGCTTTGTTTGATTGAATGCCGAGCGAGGTCGGGCTTTGTATGATTGAGTGCCGAGCGAGGTCGGGCTTTGGTTGATTGGGGAAAAGGTCGTAGTAGCCTGGGGGAAGGTAACCTCGGGTTGAGGTACCGGAATCTCTTGAAGAGTAGTGGGAATAGGGATGAATTCCTCACCAAAGTCGAATGGCATGCCCCATGTACAACCGGGGGCCTATTGTTATATGTGTGGGTTGCTTTGGGACGACGATCCACTTTTCTTGACATTGACGCGTAGTGTTGCGAACAAAATGCGAACACCGAAGACTCAATGCGGATTGTAAGAAATCCTTGAGGTAAGAAGGGAAACGAGTTTTGGACTCGAAGACAAATGTATGCATGTTATGCATGATGTTATGCATGTATGCGATGTATATGACAAAATATGCCCCTCCTTTTTTGAAAATGCTATGCAAAAAATCATTTTTTATGAATGCAAATGTTTGGATAGGTATGACATGTATGTTCAAAATTTCCCCCCATCCTCACGTGTAGGCTCTAAAAGTGGGATTTCCTAAGAAGAGGTCCCTAGAGTCATCGATCTCACATGGAATTAGGGTTGTCTATGGACATACGTCGACATGACTTCAATTAATTCCATGTGAAAATCTCCTCTAAGCGGGGTTGGGCATCCTACCTCACGGACATACGTCAACGCGGGCTTCCGCTCACAACCACCATTCTAACTTAGTTTTCTCTCGAGCTCGGGTAGAGAGCCTCACACGTCCGGCATTAACCCGAACAATGTGGAGTAACATCGCTCAAGTAACCCCCACAATTGATATATATATATATATATATATATATATATATATATATATATATATATATATATATATATATATATATATGAATATGAAGCAAAATGATATATATATAAATGTAGAGCAAAAGAATAAACAAACAAATGACAAGAAAATATAAACACGCAAGTAAAATGAAACAAATTAGCCTAAAAGCCGACTGAGATAGGCTTGACTCGTTTATGCACAAACAAAGTGTTTAATGCATATTCCCCAGTGAAGTCGCCATTTCTGTATGGTGACGAACGCAAAACATAAAGCAATATGAAATATATAAATATAAAGCAAGGGAATAAAAGCATAAAAATAAAAGCATGCAAGCAAAAAGATAAAACATTTAGCTTAAAAGCTAACTAGGATAGGCTTGACTCACTAGTGAGGAAAAATCCCAAAGTCCCCAGTGAAGTCGCCATTTCTGTCGCGTCGAATTTCGGATGTCAAGCTATTGGGAAGCGTTGAATCACTAATTCTAAATTACGACTGAACTTTTAATTTTTCGGGGAGAAAAGGAAAAAAGTTCTAAATTACCTTGAAAAAGATTTTAGGTTCGAAAGTCGATTATGCGAGGGGAAGGTATTAGCACCCCTCACATCCGTTGTACTCAACGGGAACCTCTTAGTCGGCTTAGGCTTAAAATGCTTCGATGTTTTACTTGCGTGTTTAAACATATATAAAAGAAAATATATATATATAAAAAACATAATGCGAAATGAGGAAAGAGATAAAAACGAACGAAAGGGAAAAAAAAGGTTTTTTATTAATGGGCTTGACAAGATGTCGATCTTGCTCCTACGTATCTCCCGGTAGTCGGAGAATTCAAAGCGTACGTAGTTCTTTGGTAGAAAAAGTTTGTATGTTGGTTCGTTTTAGTTAAAAAAGATTTGATCGCGTCCGAGCGAAAAAAGTTTGAAAAAGAGAAAGTAATGAAAGTAAATGTCAACTGTTCGGGTTGTTGCCGAACTGGCCATTGACGATAATGCATAAAAGTAAATGATTTGATAAAAAAGTTTTGCACTCGGACTTGAACAAAGGTTTTAAAACGTACGAAGACGTACAAAGTTTTCAATGGTGAAAGATGGACGCTAAGGCGATAAACTCGCGCAAGGCGTAAATGTTTTAAGAAATAAAAAAGACAAACGCGCGGAGGCGTAAAAGCTTGAAAATAAAGGACAAACGCGCGGAGGCGATAAATTCGCGCAAGGCGTAAATGATTGAAAATAAACGCGCGAAGGTGCGAAGGGTTCGGATTGACCACGAGGGCCAAGAAAAGGGTAAAAATGGCCACAAGGGGGCCACGGGAAGGTTGAGCGTGCTAGACGCGTCAAGGGTGGAATGACGGTTGCCCGAGCGACGAGACATACGTCACGCATTCGTGCAACCGAGGTTTGGGGAGACATACGTCAAGCCATTCCCGTTTCATTCAAGTTTGGTTTTGTCAGGACTCTAAGGAATCTCAAAGGGAACCAAAGCTTTTAAAGGGAAAGTTTAAAAAAAGAAATCACGAACAAATTTGTTGTTCGAGTTTATTAAAATCATGAACGTTACTTGTTACTTAAGCTATTGAAACTCAAGAACGAGTGTAGTTCAAGTTTGAATGATGAACAAATTCATAAGACATGCACAAAATTGGAAAGTTCACAAGTTCGGCTCAATTCGAGCTTGGTTTTAAAAGAGTGAACAAGCTCGGCTAAAATTCGCGTTTGGATTGAAAATCATGAACAACATGGTTGTTCAAGTTTGTTTTGAAAATAGACGAACTTAGCTTGTTGCTCAAACTTAGTTTTGAAAGTATTAAAGAACATAACTTGTTTCACAAGTTACTCAAAATTTGTCGCACGAACTTGTGAAATCTTCAAAGTTGTGCATGATTATGAATTGGTTTTGGACAAAAATGGTTTTAACCCTCTTTAGGTTCTGAATCAAGGGCTGGAACCCCAAAAATTTGACATTTAAATGCCTGATTCATGTTCTGAGTTTCACATACTTCGCAGAGCAACCAAAACTTGGCTCTGCGAAGTCAGGTTCTGGTGTGTTCGCACTGCGAGCAATACTTTGCTCTGCGAAGTATGCGAATTTTCAAACTCAGAAGCTGTTCCTGGACAGAAGTTCAAAAACTGCTTCTAAGCAAGCTTCAGAACCTAAAGGGGGTTAAAAAGCTTGGCAAAATGGAAGAAAATGGGGTGTAAAAACTCAGTTTCAAAGCTTGGCCCCTTTGAGGTCCTTTTTGAGTTTCAAAAGGGGTTTTTGTACACAAAGCCAAATTGAACAAAGCAAATGATGAAAGCAGCAAACACAATGAAAAAGAAAGATTATAGGAGACTTACAGAACTCCCAGCTGTGCTTGAGCAATGGATTGGAAGTGGTTTGCTTGCTTGGTGAGAGGTTATGAACAATGCTCTAGTTGGTTTGTGAAGGATTGATTTGGTGCTGAAATGCAAGGGATTTTGGTATGAATTTCGTGTGAGTAAGGCTGTGTGTTACAGGTTTTTTCAATGGGAATGTTGTTCTCTTAATGACTTGATGGTATTTAATTCCTTGGGCTTTGCCATTCCTTTTTATAGGCGAAAAATGCAATCTTTGCAATGATGAAAAAATCCTAGAACACTAGCTGATTTTGGGCTAAACTCAGGCTAGAACACTTTGCATTTAATGCTAATGGATAGAAGTTGCTTTGCCTTGTGCCAAGGGGCAAGATCTTGACTGATCTCAGCCACAAATGCCACTAATTCTAGAAGGTAATGATGAGAAAAAACTGCAAAAACAGAGCAGCTGCAAAAGGGGTGATTCTTGGGATCAATCCTTGCAATCTTTGAAGGTCAAGCAATGAAAACGTGTACTGCCATGTACAGGGATGTTGGGGGAAGCAAAATGAGCATGTGGGCTGGTGTGTGGGAGGAGAAATCCAGCTCAAAACAGGGCAGCACAAACAGCTTTTTGTAAGCCAAAACCACTTAAGTTTGACTGGTTTTGGTAGGGAAAAAGGGAAGGAAAGGGATCAAGTAGCTGGCTGGCAAGCTCAGGTTGGATGATGGGTCAATTTGGAGGGACAAGAGCTGACCAAGGGCAGCCAATTTGATTAAGCACATGATAGGTTGGAAGAAAATCCTTCTTTCCTTTTACCTTTAATGTCACACATTAATTCTATCTTTGCTGCACCAAATCAGTCAAAAATAGCAATAATAACAATAATAATACTAATAATAACAATTGCAATTGAAAGCAAAAAAGATAACTCAAAATATAAAATTCTGCAGAAAAATTCGCAGAGGTCGCAGTGCGAAGGTAACTTCGCACTGTGAACTTCCCTTTTTTTAGATTTTTTGTATTTAAAATAAAAAGGTGGAAAATGAATAATAATAAATAATAATAATAATAATGATAATGAAAATGGCAATGCAAAATGCAAATAAAATAAAAAGTAATGAGAATGAGAATGATAATAATATGAAAAGTTTAATATTACTACTAAATGAAATCTTAATAATAATAGATAATAATGATATTATTAAAGAAAAATAAAATAACAATAATATTAATAATATTAAGGATAATGGAAATGCTAATAATGATAAAATGCAAATAAAATACTATAACAAGAATGAAATAATAAAAGGCAAAAATAAGTAATGAGATAATAAAAGATAAAACAAATAAAAAATATAAGTCAAAAAATGGGGTATGACAGTGATGACATACCCAAGGATGAGAAGCCTTCTTGTCTTTAGATCCCTGAGGTTTGTTCTTAGGTTTGCTTATCAGAGGAACATAAGTAGCAGCAGGTATGAACCTCTTAGCAGGATTTTGCTGTTTGATGCTCAGATTCTTATCAACAAATCCTAAGCCATTTGGTTTTCCTTGATTCCGATTCTCCAAAATCTCTTCCAACACATCAGTAGCAGAATTCATCATTCTAACTTGCTTCTTCATATGATCAAGTTGAGAATTCAGTTGAGTTACCTCATTATCTAGAACATAAATTTTCTCTAAGTGTTCACTTCTTTCAATCTGAAGTTGAGTGATAGTTTTCTTCTGTTCTTCCATCAGCTTGCACACATCTTTAAATTGAACATGCACCTTCTTGCAAAACTCAGCAGGATTTTCATAAGACAGTTCTTCATCACTGCATTCAGACTCTGATGAAGTTTCAGACTCTGATGGTTCTTCAGACTCTGGCAGAGTTTCTGAACCCTCAACTTCATCATCAGTCATGCATCTTCCAGTAAAGGCAGCAACATGTCTGGCTGATTTATTCCCACTTCTCCTTCTGAGTCATCTTCATCAGACCAAGACACAGTCAGACTTTTCTTCTGTTTCTTGAGGTAGGTAGGACATTCTAACTTGACATGACCATATCCTTCACACTCAAAGCACTGAACTCCCTTTGATTGATTGCTCTTCTCATCAGTTCTTGTCTTCTGCTTCAGAAACTTCTTAAATTGTTTACTCAACATCACAAGAGCTTCTGAAGGGCTTTCAGCATCTGCTACAAAAGCAACACCTTTCCCCTTCTTATCAGTTCTGGCTATTTCAAAGTTCTGAAGAGAACTTATTAATTCCTCAACCTTCATGTTGGAGATGTCATGTGCTTCTTCAATTGCAGTCACCTTCATATCAAACCTCTGAGGTAGGGATCTGAGAATTTTCCTTACAAGCTTCTCATCAGATACTTTTTCTCCAAGTGATTCAAAAGAGTTAGCCATGTCCAGAACATTCATGTAAAAGTCTTGTATGTTCTCATCTTCCAACATTCTGAGATTTTCAAACTTTGTGGTCAGAAGCTGAAGTCTGGACTGTTTTACCTTGGATGTGCCTTCATGAGTAGTCTTGAGAATCTCCCAGGCATCTTTAGCTATTGTGCACTGCTTGATCATTCTGAATATATTCTTGTCCACTCCATTGAATATAGCATTCAAGGCTTTGGAGTTTGCAAGAGATAAAGCATCTTCATCATTGGACCAATCTTCATCTGGTTTTAACAGAGATGTCTTCTTTCCTTCTTTGTCCAGCACAACAGGATGTTCCCAACCTTTCAGAACAGCTTTCCAGGTCTTTCTATCAATAGATTTTAGGAAAGCACTCATACGAGACTTCCAGTACTCATAGTTGGAACCATCCAACAGAGGTGGCCTGTTAACAAATCCTCATTCCTTGTCCATTCTTGCCAGAAAAACCTTCCCTGGAGCTCACCCAATAACAGGCAGGGTGCCTGCTCTGATGCCAATTGAAATTCTGGCAGGTACTGGTTCTGAACCCGTAAAACAGAGTATGAAAGCAAGAGTTCAGAAACAGAAAAATAATGAACAGAAAATAAAAGGAACACAGTTATTTGTTAACCCAGTTCGGTGCAAACTTCACCTACATCTGGAGGATACCAATCCAGGAAGAAAATCCACTAAGTAGTATTAATTCTAAGACTCAAGTCACAGCCCCTGTTTTTCCAGCCTTATCACTTAATCACTACCTGTATAGACTTCTACCTAGGAACTCCTAGATATAAGAACCCACTTACTTCCCAATCTAGTAATCACAACCCAGTGATTATCAGACACTTAAACAAACAAATATGAACTCACACTTCAAAACACCAAAGACATCACTCGTGCTTAAAAGCTTAAAGTGAATTACAACTCAAAACAAAACAACCAACTCTAACAAATGAGTGGTGTACAAAGACAGAGCAACAACTCACAGACTCAAAAAAACACTAAGACTCTTTTAAGTATAGCTTCTGGTTTTTCTCTGTCTTCAATAGCAGCACGTACTCCTTAAATAGACTTCAGCAGCACACATAATTCTGAACCAAATCTTCAAAGATATACTCCCAGAATTATTTTAGAAGCAAATAGAAGCACATATATTTCTGAATTATATTTTGCAAAGATTCCTTTGAAAATATATTCATCAATAAAAGAAACCAATCTTCAACAAAGATCTTCACGCAAAAAAATCAGCCTTCTAGAAACAGCAGCCTCAATAAATCTTCAAACAAATCATCAAAAGTCAACGTCTGAAGTTCAGCTTCTGAAGGTCAACAAAAGTCAACGTCTGAAGGCAGCTTCTGAAGGTCAACAAAAGTCAACGTCTGAATAGTGTGTATGATGACCAGTTTAGCGTCTGATGAACAGTATCAGCGTCTGAAGACCTTCCAAGAGTGTAGTGGCTTCGCAGAGCCAAGTTATCAGCTTCTGAAGTACCGTAGCTTCTGAAATCCAGTTTCCAGCATCTGAAGACACAAATTAGCTTCTGAAGACGCATTGCTTGCAAATTTTGATTTTACCAAACATGTAGCCAACATCCAAATATCCAACAATACGAATGTAGTTCATAATGATCATGAACAATTAACCCAGAATATTTCCAGAAATATTAAAGGATTACTTCATGGATAAACAAGAATATTTAAAGTCATCAGTTACAAGTAATGATGCAAAGAAATATTCTTTTGGACTTCAAAGAAAGAATCATCTTGTTTGTCAAAACAAATGATCTGTCATTTATATGCTTCAAGTAGTTTTTGAAGGGAATAAATAAACAACCTTCATAAATTTCAAAGTATTGAAGAACATTAGAATGTTTAAGAACATCAAAATGTTCAGCATAAAGTACAACCGTCAAAAAGGAAGGAACCCAGAAGAAACATTCTGAAGTTCATATGTATGAACCTAGAAGGAGTTCAGAAGGTTGTTCAGAAGGTTGCTCAGAAGGTTCGTTAGAGCAAACCCAAAATTCAATGTCCACACAAAGAACATATCATATGCAGAAAAAGATTTCGACTTTGGATCAAGAAATCATTAAAGACATCTATGGTGATTAAAAGATTAATGGACTTTGATAGTTCTTGGTATTTAATATATGTTCTTGAGTGATTAACTAAGACATGAACAAAGTATGAACCATACCAAGATAAAAGGAATCAAAGATCATTAAGAATAAAGAACTCAGTCAGAGTTCAGAATGTTAAACAAGAGTTCAGAAGCTGGGACAATGTTCAGAAGTTGAGACATAGTTCAGAAGCTGGGACATTGTTCAGAAGCTGGGACATTGTTCAGAAGCTGAATCATAGTTTAGAAGCCGGGACAATGTTCAGAAGCTGGGACATTGTTCAGAAGCTGAGACATGGTTCAGAAGCTGGGACATTGTTCAGAAGCTGGAACATAGTTCAGAAGCTTGGTCATAAGGTTGTTCTTACATAAGCCCAGAAACTCAAGAACATTATCAAGAACATGCAAGTCACACGTGACATGAATAAATGTCCAGGAAAGTACACTTGCATGGATCAATCAAGCAATAAAGGCATTTACAAGATTAATGTAAAAAAAAGGATATTCAATGTTCATTTAAGACTATGAACATTAAAGTGCTAGGAATATTCCAAAAGGGGATATCATCCTAGATGTTTAAATTACTGCACTTAATTGATGTTTTACTATTAGGATTTGATTTCATCAAATGGAAGTCTTACAAATCATCCTAAGTAAAACAATAGGAACTTTCGGAGTTCAGAAAGTTCAATACAGCACATGCTTTAATTCTGACAGCAACAGTAGAGTGGTTGGAAAAGTAAAGCAAAAGCAAGATTACAATCTCCAAGTCAGAATCAATAAGATTTTGACACATAAGGGAGTTGGTACAGTACAAGACCAACAAAATCCCCTAAAGCATGGGCATGAAGTGACAGTTCCACTTTATCTGTATTGCACTGTTTCCAAGGCAAATCTGGGAAAGTATTATCCAGCAACATTATGATGTATGTGTTAAAGTCACTGCTTATGGATAATGCCCAGAAAATCATATGAGATGCATATGATGAGCCCAGAAATTCATCTGACAATCATCCATATGAAACCCAGATGAATATCATGATGAGCCCAGATGAAGATCATCAAGAATGCAACAACGTTATGAAGTATTCTCAAGAACACAACAACATTCTGAAGTTCAGAATGTTCACCCAGATTTTTAAGTAAAAGTCAGTGGGGCCCATGACACATGGCACAACACCATTGGTCACCCTCCAACGGCTACAAGAGACCAATAACTCTATAAATAGAAGTGAAAGGCTCAACATTACTTACACCATTGCAAAGCATACAAGAAAACATCTGAAAAATGTTTGAAGCTTTAGCATTTCGAATTGATCATCACTGAGATTTCAAATTATCTCTTAAAGTGTAAATCAATTCTCTCTTATCTTGTTAAAGATAATTCCTCCCTCCTTTCTTCTCTTATGATTGTCTTCATCTTGACAACATTTCTTCAAAACTCCAATCAATTGTAAATAGCAAATCTCATCTAGTTTTAAGGGTATTAAAGTCTAGGTTGAGTAACATAGTGCAAGGTCTGGTGTGACTTAGCACAGAAATTTGAGAGCCTGCTGAGGCATAGAGAATACATGTTGTAAATGTTCCAAGGGAACAACATTGTACGGTGCCGGATTTGAGAGGTTATCTCAAGCATCTTAGTGGAAACTCTCACAAGATTGTGAGGAGTGGACTAACTCACATTGGGTGAACCACTATAAAACTCTGTGTGTCTTTCTTCTCTATCCCTTTACTATTTATTTTCAGCATAAATGTTTAATTTCAGTTTACACACCATTATCATTTTGTTCATTATTTACTACACTAACAGTTCTGAACGTACTTCAGAACGTTATGAACTTAACCAAGTTTTTATTTCTTCCAAGTATCAACTTGAGAATGATTTACCACAAGTGCAGGTTAAATTTAAAAAGGGTCACAATTCAAACCCCCCTTTCTTGTGACTATTATTTCCACTTCAATTGGTATCAGAGCTCTGCCTCTATGGTTTGAGCCCTTAACAGTGTATGAGGAAAAGAAGTGATGTCAAAATATGCAAATCAAAGTTCATGTCACATATGCAGCAATGTGGGATATTTCAAAACTAGACGCCCTCTGAACAAGAAAGTGCAAAGATGGCATCCTGTGATGACTTTGAAGAAAATGAAAAAGCCAATACATGAGTAAAGACAAACACAGAAAGTGAAGAGGTAATAAATTTTAATTCTTATCTTTTATGTAAAGTGTTTAATAATATTTCATATGACTCATGCATTTTATCTTAAAAGTATGAACTTTTAAAAAATAAGTTTTCTGAAATAAAGAAAGAAAATGTGAAACTACTAATCTTGAATGAAAAATACTTGAAACCATTCAAGAATTACAACACTCTCATTTTAAAATGTTTTAGAAACATAAGGTTCTGAATGAGCAAAAATTGTAAGATTCTGACTTATTGAAACAAAATGTTATTTTGAAAAAGGAAGTAAAAATTTGAAAAAGGACATAACCAACTTTCTGAAGTCTGTTAAGACCTTTTAAAAAGCTGGTTCAGAATTCAAAACCTCTCACAAATAAAATGGAAGTTTTTCTTATGTATGTTAAGACCTTTTAAAAAGCTGGATCAGAATTCAGAACCTCTCACAAACAAAAGTGAGAAGGTGTTCATTTTGCAAAAGAATTCGTCATTCTGAATATGTATATTTTTATATATATAAAAAAAAAACTTGAGAAAAATCCTCATTTCCAAAAGACATTTTATCCTAGATTAGAATACTCTTATAGATGAGAAAGCTAGAATATATTGTGTTTATTATAACATATATTATTATCTAGAATCAGTTTATTATCATAGAGATTTAAACAAACCAGATTGGAAAAGTGTTTTCATAAAAGATCTGAATCATATTTTTTACACTAAATTAGAATGTTATCAAAAGGTTGAGATTGGCAAAATATAATGTTCTTATTACAACAAATCTGATTATCTTAAATCTGAATGTGGTCATAAGAAAGAATCTCTCAAGAAGAGAAACACTAACCTCCAAGGACCCAAAGTAATACGGGTACCAAAAGCTTTACCAATTTGTGATGCAGGAATGTCTTCTAAATTTAGGGAAAAGCTTGATTCATGGACAAATTATGTTCAAGAAATATGTGGAGATCAAAAAGATGAAGATTCAGAAACTTCTCAAGATGATGCTGAGTTGTTCTAGAATAATGGAATAATTCAAAATGAGTTCAAGTCAAAGAACCAAAACTTCATTTATTTGCACACCTCTAATAAGCTATCATCTGTCATCACCTAAACATGAACCACAACCTATCCTTGAATACATTAAACCTGATCATGATTTCAATTCCATAAATCTTCAAGATGTCCCTAAAATCATCCATAACATGATTAGGCACACTTTACTCCCTAGATGTGGAACCCTTGACGTTGTAACTGATACTAATTTATGTATCATGTACCATCTCATGACCAAAACAAAACTCAACCTCTGCTTCATAATCCTTCAATACATGATTGATTCTTGTCTGGCTGCACAAGTATCCCTAAAAGGTGAAGAAAGTAAATACACCTTCATGAGATTCACAACCAAAACCTTAGGACAACTTCACATCACCACTTCAAACATGCCAACTCCTCCAACTTCAGGAACATCTGAATCTATGAAAAGACATGTAGATCAGAAAGTTTAAAAAAAACCAGGGAGAAAAGAAGAGTTGAGAAGGTTAGAAACCTATCCAGCATTTAGAAGAAAGAAGGAGATGGATCTCCTGAAAATATGGAAGATGATGAAGCTCATTCTCCTCCAGCCCTGGAGTTGTTTCAACAAGTTGCTGAGCTTGCAAGAAAAGCAGTTCAGAATGTTGCTGGTAAGAATGAAGAACAACTACATAAAGAAGATGAAGTTGTTGAAATTGTGCAAGATGAGGTTGTCACTCAAATGAAAGATGATGAGATACCTCAAGAGGCTCATATGGTTGCTGCAATCACTGAAGAAGACAGTCAGAAGATTGAGTCAGCTGGTGATGTATCTCTTCAAAAAGAAGTTGAGAATGTTGCAAAAAAAAAGGAACATCAGAAGGTTGACACACCTCAGAATGTTGAAGAAAACCCTCTTGACCAAGATCAAAGAGTTGAAGAAAATACTGAGCAAGTTGCTCAAGAAGTTGATGAAGATACTCAGGAAGTTGCATAAATTTTGGCTTCTAAGATGATGAGTGGAGAAAATGCTCAATCACAAGAAGATGAACAAATGGAATTTTTAACTAGTTTTGATCTCAACATAGAAGATCTAAACTCAGACTTCAACAAGGATGTGTTTCAATATGCTCAGGAAACAGTTCAGATTGTTCAAGAAACATCTGAAACTTCTGATCAGAATGTTCAAGAAAATGCTCATGATGCTGAAGCTACTCAATCCAAAAAGTTGAAAGCTTCAAAGTTCATTGCTCTGTTTTCAAGCAAGAAATAAGAGAAAAGTTGAGAAAGTTGGAATCTCTCAGAAAAAGAAGATGCATCTCCTCAAAACGATCCTATGGAAGCAGATCCTCCAACAATGGATCAAGACATCCCTGGAGAAACCCTTCAAAAAGTTGTTGATAATGCTAATGAAGCAGTTTAGAAAGCTGATGAAGTTCAGAATGTTGAAGAACTTCAAAAGAAAGTTGATGCAGCTACTAAAAGATGGAACTCAGAAAGTTGATGAAATTGAAGAAGCTTCTGGAGAAATACCTCAGAAAGCTAACAAAGTTCTAGCCACACACATGCTTAGTGAAAACATTACCACAAAGGAATTTGATGAAGACGAGCTAGCTGGAAATCAAGCTGGTTTTGATCTGAATGTGGAAGAATTCAGTTCATACTTCAATGCAAGAGTCTTTCAGGATTCTCAGATGGAAAATGATGGAACAATTCATGCAACTCAAGTTCAGAATGTTCAAGAAAACATTCCTCATGAACAAAGCATTCCATCTGTTGATCATATGTCTGCAGATCCTGAAACATCTAGATATGATAAAAGACACTCATATCAGAAAGCTGGAAAGACTAAAAAGAAGAGAAAGCTACTGATGATTAAACTGCTTCAGAAGGATATGCTTATTGATGTTTGGACTTCTCCATCCAGATGAGAAAGTATTTCAAAGAAAGAGAAACATGCTCTCTCCATTGAATCTCAAAGTGAGGGATATCATCTCATAAGGTACACATTTATTTATATGATGATTGAATGCATCAAATTATGTCATGTCTAATATGTGCATATATCAAATGTTTAAACTTAAATGCAATAATTTTTTCACTCTTTGTTCATACTCCTTTCATGATGGTATTATACTCATTTGCAACTGCACAAGTCATAATTGATGATTAAAATCATTGCATGATGTCTTATGCTTTAACAAGATATATTATGGGTGTATTTAAAATAAATTAATGATATAATAATTGAACAAGGGGTTGTTTCTGTTATGTATAAATTCATGCATAATATTCTCTCATTATTTGCCCCAAATCCCTTCTTAATTATCATGTTAAATATTAAATGTGTACATCATTTTGTGAATACTTATCTCTTCACATTTGAAATAAATGATTCTGATGCATTTCTATATGAGTTATTGACATGAGCTGCAAACTAAATCATCATTGTTGTTAAATAATTCATAGGAAGATTTATGTTTGATCATAAATGTTGAATCATGATTGTTCATTGATATGAAACATAAAAAATGTCTTAATTTGTCAAACTTCAGAATAATCTGAAACATGAAGATATTCACATGATTTTGATATGGTTTATGAAAATACCATTCTTCAAACATGATTTCAAATGAATCGTATGTTTGAATTTATCATTAGAAGATTTTTTTTATATACTTGATCTTCATTTTGATGTTGTATGTGATCTTTTTATAATCTTCAAAAATTGTTCTAAGGTCTGCATTCTTAAACTTATATTGACCCTGCTTTGAGCATAAAAGTTTGTTTTAAGCATTGTTGAATAATTATCTTACTCTAATTGCAAAAATTGAAGACAAAGATTGAGTTGTAAACATCAATGGCATATCAATATGTGTTTGTGCATAAAATTGTTGCATAAGACTATTCTGCAATTTGACCTTAAGTGTTTAACTTACTTTTCAAGCATGAAAACTTGAAAGATCAACACTCAAAAGGTATCAGTCACACACACCTACAAATGCAAGTAAACATAATCACATACTTGATTGTAAACATGTGTGTTTTCCACAAATTGTGTCAAAGAATTGTTGCTTGTAATTGATTTCTTTTAAAGAAAATATCTTGCATCAAATGATATTTCATCTTTTAAAAAAAAAAATTTAGCAATATTTTCCAACACGAGAATACTCTAGAGAGAGAAAGATCTTTTCTAAACTCTGATTTCACTGTTTCCTCAAATACTTCATTTTCTCTCAATTTCAAAAATTGCTGAATAAGATCAATTGATCTTTTCTCTTTTAAAGACTCAATTTAGATTAGTTAATCATTTTCTAATTTTTTAGCATGACTTTCTCCAAATGAAAAACTTATCTGTTATGACAATAAGTTAAAGAAAATAATTATTTTCTTAGAAAATCAAAAGATTTGAAATGTAATAGGACATTCATCTCTAAAACTTAGGAGGAGTTTTCTATACTTGAAAATATCAATCTTTTCAAAAACATTGAAATCAAGGACAAAAACATTTTCTCAAATTTTTAGAAAAATGTCTCATATTTGGAATATGTTGAAAGAGTTGCATATGTTATCATTTTTCATGTCTTGTTTATACAACTGATTGAAATAATTATTGATCATGATCCCTGCAATGTGTTTTAGTTAAACCATGAGTTTGATATATGAATACACTTGTAAATTACATGCAATGTCTTATGATTCTTACCTTCCAAGATTATGTCACTTTTCCTTCATATCATCCCTAGTACATTTTGATAGATGACAAAAGAGGGATATATATATATATATATATATATGATGGGAGAAAAACCTAGGATGGGGAGACATATGTATTATGGGAGAGAAAAATCTAAAATGGATTTAATTAATGAAGAATGTTATGAATTAACCTTTTGCATATGTTGAGGGGGGAGTTTAATTAGTTTGATAAGAGTTAAACTCTTGCATGTGTTTAGGGGGAGTTTAATTGCATATCCATGAACATTCTTACATTTATTATTATATCCATCATAAAACTTAAGATTTATTCAAAAGGTTTGTCATCATCAAAAAGGGGGAGATTGTTGAAGCAAAAATCTTTTTGATGAATGTTTTAATGATAACAAACCTCGTGGAATAAATGATAAGTTTTATGAAAGGTGATCTACTAATGTTTGCACTTGAGTTTTTGTTATAAGAACAGGAATCACATAAGTGGATAAGCTAGAAGCCACCCACATCAATAAGTGCATTATATCTACTCCACAATGAAAGAATGAGTATATCATCAGTTGAAACAACAATATCATATCTCCATGAAGATTCATAGCTCAAGAATCATGATGGAAGAACTTACATCACAAGCTACACAAGAAGGTGCTTGAAGTTATGTGACAAAATTCACATTGAGTTTTATGTTATATGATTTGAAGATCCTCCATGGGTAAACAAGATAAAAGGAAATATGCATACAAGTTAGGAAGATTCTCAGAACCTCCTCAAAGCATCACACTTCTAAAGCTTCTAAGGATAAGATGTTCAGAGTTCAGAATGTTCATATGAATGTAGTTCATAATGATCATGAACAATTTACCCAGAATATTTCTAGAAATATTAAAGGATTACTTCATGGATAAACAAGAATATTTAAAGTCATCGGTTACAAGTAATGATGCAAAGAAATATTCTTTTGGACTTCAAAGAAAGAATCATCTTGTTTGTCTAAACAAATGATCTCTCATTTATATGCTTCAAGTAGTTTTTGAAGGGAATAAATAAACAACCTTCATAAGGTTCAAAGTATTGAAGAACATTAGAATGTTTAAGAACATCAAAATGTTCAGCATAAAGTACAACCGTCAAAAAGGAAGAACCCAGAAGAAACATTCTGAAGTTCATATGTATGAACCTAGAAGGAGTTCAGAAGGTTGTTCAGAAGGTTGCTCAGAAGGTTAGTTAGAGCAAACCCAAAATTCAATGTCCACACAAAGAACACATCATATGCAGAAAAAGATTTCGACTTTGGATCAAGAAATCATTAAAGACATCTATGGTGATTAAAGGATTAATGGACTTTGATAGTTCTTGGTATTTAATATATGTTCTTGAGTGATTAACTAAGACAGGAACAAAGTATGAACCATACCAAGATAAAAGGAGTCAAAGATCATTAAGAATAAAGAACTCAGTCAGAGTTCAGAATGTTAAACAAGAGTTCAGAAGGTTGCACATAGTTCAGAAGCTAGGACATTGTTTAGAAGTTGAGACATAGTTCAGAAGCTGGGACATTGTTCAGAAGCTGGGACATTGTTCAGAATCTGGAACATAGTTCAGAAACTGGGACATTGTTCAGAAGCTGGAACATAGTTCAAAAGCTTGGTCATAAGGTTGTTCTTACACAAGCCCAGAAACTCAAGAACATTATCAAGAACATGCAAGTCACACGTGACATGAATAAATGTCCAGGAAAGTACACTTGCATGGATCAATCAAGCAATAAAGGCATTTTACAAGATTAATGTAAAAAAAGGATATTCAATGTTCATTTAAGACTATGAACATTGAAGTGCTAGGAATATTCCAAAAGGGAATATCATCCTAGATGTTTAAATTACTGCACTTCATTGATGTTTTACTATTAGGATTTGATTTCATCAAATGGAAGTCTTACAAATCATCCTAAGTAAAACAAAAGGAACTTTCGGAGTTCAGAAAGTTCAATACAGCACATGCTTTAATTCTGACAGCAACAGTAGAGTGGTTGGAAAAGTAAAGCAAAATCAAGATTACAATCTCCAAGTCAGAATCAATAAGATTACGACACATAAGGGAGTTGGTACAGTACAAGACCAACAAAATCCCCTAAAGCATGGGCATGAATTGACAGTTCCACTTTATCTGTCCTGCACTGTTTCCAAGGCAAATCTGGGAAAGTATTATCCATCAACATTCTGATGTATGTGTTAAAGTCACTACTTATGGATAATGCCCAGAAAATCATATGAGACGCATATGATGAGCCCAGAAATTCATCTGACAATCATCCATATGAAACCCAGATGAATATCATGATGAACCCAGATGAAGATCATCAAGAATGCAACAACGTTCTGAAGTATTCTCAAGAACACAACAACATTCTGAAGTTCAGAATGTTCACCTAGATTTTTAAGTAAAAGTCAGTGGGGCCCAGGACACATGGCACAACACCATTGGTCACCCTCCAACGGCTACAAGAGACCAATAACTCTATAAATAGAAGTGAAAGGCTCAGCATTACTTACACCATTACAAAGCATACAAGAAAACATCTGAAAAATGTTTGAAGCTTTAGCATTTCGAATTGATCATCACTAAGATTTCAAATTATCTCTTAAAGTGTAAATCAATTCTCTCTTATCTTGTTAAAGATAATTCCTCCCTCCATTCTTCTCTTATGATTGTCTTCATCTTGACAACATTTCTTCAAAACTCCAATCAATTGTAAAGAGCAAATCTCATCTAGTTTTAAGGGTATTAAAGTCTAGGTTGAGTAACATAGTGCAAGGTCTGTGTGACTTAGCACAGAAATTTGAGAGCCTGCTGAGGCTTAGAGAATACAGGTTGTAAATGTTCCAAGGGAACAACATTGTACGGTGCAGGATTTGAAAGGTTATCTCAAGCATCATAGTGGAAACTCTCACAAGATTGTGAGGAGTCGACTAACCCACATTGGGTGAACCACTATAAAACTCTGTGTGTCTTTCTTCTCTATCCCTTTACTATTTATTTTCAGCATAAATGTTTAATTTCAGTTTACACACCATTATCACTTTGTTCATTATTTATTACACTAACAGTTCTGAACGTACTTCAGAACATTCTGAACTTAACCAAGTTTTTATTTCTACCAAGTACCAACTTGAGAATGATTTACCACAAGTGCAGGTTAAATTTAAAAAGGGTCACAATTCAAACCCCCCCCCCCCCCCCCCCCCCCCCCCCCCTTTCTTGTGACTATTATTTCCACTTCACCCTAATCATTATCAAAATTTCTTGCAAGAATTGTCTTTGTAAGCTACCTTACCTACTTCATATAGTAGGAACAAAGATAAAAATAACAAACAAAAGAACTATGTTATTGTTATTATTATTATGATGATGTGCTAACCGTAGTCTAATTGATAGCTAACCAATTAGATAAGAGGGGTTTACAAAAGAAACAAATTTTTATTGGAACTATTTAGCTACATACAACATCTACTTAGTAAGGATAGTCATATTATGTGATTAATATAATGCATTTTTTGCCATGTGTATTGATGGGTAAATTTAGCAAGTGTACTAAACGTGTCGCCAAGTAATACTATTTATAACTTCGTGAAATTCTTATTGATACTACTGTGAATTAGATTAGAATTAAGTAACATGGGGTGTTGCATGATTCCCCGCTTATTTATTTTTTACATTTTTCGAAACCTTAAGTTATAGTATTCACCAAATTAATTTATTCAGGTCTATTAATTAATTATGAATACCTCTTTCAATAAACTTTTTTTTATTATAGGATGTTTGTTGAATCATGCAAGAAGATAAGGCTTAAGAATATATAGCTCGAAGGATAATTGACTTTGGTTAGTTCATTTTTTATTTATTGTTTTTATATACAATATTAATATTATAGGATCGATCTCATGAGTTTAGTTCTCTATTTACTAATATTGTAGGTTCGAGGTCTACTACAATTCCAACCGTTTTAGATGTACGGACACCAATGAGAAGAATAATTAATTAAACATAGTCATATCTCTCTAAGCCACATCCTTTCTACATATGATCATTTTTGGAACTCAACACAGCCATATGTTGTCTCCTGTGTATTTTTACTCTTTTTATTACGAAATGAAATTTCAATTATATATTCCACGTTGTTTTAATTTAATGTCTTTCATGTGATGTCTGAGTGCTTAGTTGCAAATATATTTAGTCAATAATTCTAAAATACTATAGTTTTGATTCTAAACGACCTTCGTTTGTTTTAATTTATTGTACTCATACATTGTGCTCTTCATTGACCCGTGCAACAGAAATACAAGAGTCATAACCAAGCAAGTAACGTAAATCTTCAATTTTATTTCGGTGGACTAATGTTTCACTTAAGAAGAGGAGATCTGGATTGAAGTGCCGGACTAGGTATTTTAAATCGGGAATTGCACTCGGGCTACCTAAACCTCGAAAGTTCCATCCTATAAGACTCATTGACCTGGCAGGCCTGCACATCAGGACCTGCCATTACATTTTGTTCATCATACAAAGGATTAGAAATTACATACATTTTAGTATCCCCCCATCACTAATATTTGTTCCTATTACATTGTTCCTATTACATTGTTCCTATTAGCCCCATCAGCAGCAAATGATGTTTCACCATTATGAAGCAAGTTAGAGGCCGTAGTACCTGTAGAGGACGAGGGCAGCAAATGTACCTGACAAGAAAAATTAGCCCCGACACCATTCTTCCCTTGAACCGCATTTTGAGCAGCAAGGACACCTTGTTTAATAGCAGTAATTTCATTATGGACAACAAGCATTCTATCATTAAAATTAGATAAATTCACGGAACCTCGGACATTAGAATCACGGCCAGCAAAAACTCCACTAGAGGAAGGACCTTGGCGCGGCACAACATTAGGAATAGGATCCTGCAACCATTTGTTAGTAGCTGCAGTACCCACACGGTGAGAAACAAGCTTGAGGTCAGCCCCCCAATTGCGCACTCCATCGTCGGAATCCAATTCAAACATGTACAGGCAAACCTTGTCTGTATGGCCAAGCACACCACACCTGTAACAAAAAACTCCAAGTTTCTCATATTTAAAGTTAACAGTAACATAAGAACCATTACTGGCACAAACTTTCCACTCTTTTTTTCAATGGTACAGTAACATCAGTACACACTTTGAGCCTTATATATGAACTATGAATGGAATTACGAACATCATACAATTTGAGGGTACCTAGGAAACTCCTTATACCTTGACCTACTTTTAGTTGGATGAAACCAAAGGGCAAGCCATGCACCTGGACCCAAATATCTAAGTGGTTCAGATTGACAGAACTCGGCACAACACCAGGGGCTACACGCTCCATGACAATATGAAAATTGTCATAGAGACAAGATTCATTATCAAGAATTATGGCAGCATCCAATTTGTGATGAAATTGAAACAGAAAAACGTTCAACATCAGTTTTGGTAATCGAAACACGCTAGCCTGGCTTCCAAGCACAACACATGTGCTTGCTGAAATAGGCAGCATGAATCTCCCAATCAGCCAGGACACAGCCAATCAGGCAATGATCAAGGACGGCGGATGACTTAGGTTCCGCCGCTAGGTTTAGGGATAAACCTTCGGCTGCCAGTGTAAGACCATCAAGGTTAATGGGTGCGGGATTGATATGATCCATGGAAATGATCTGGAAACAAGGAAACAAGATGGAAACAACAAAAAGGATTGGGAAATTGATAACAGGAAGGTCAGGACGCATGAAAAGCGGAAACAAAGGCTAGGTTTTGTGCAGGAATACGGCAATTACTGGAAAGGAGAAGAAAAAAAATAGGCATGGAGAGAAGCATCTAGATCATGGATCAGATGAGAATCAACTTCTCACATAGGAGGATCCGGCCTAAGGTGCGGCGGCAGCCCAATAGAGGGTGGCGCTAGAAACCCTAGATGAGGAAACCCTAGGAGAGCTTTTTATTTTGGCGCATATGTATTACATATATACAACCTGTGTTCTTTTTAGTTGAATGTTTTTACATGTATATAATTCTGATCAACATTAGTGTAATTGTTTTTCTCCAAGTTGAGTAAAAAAATGCAGTTGAGAAATCCATGGGAATAGGTGCTTTTTATACTGTGTCATATATGCTAGAACTAAATAATTGATCATTTTATCTTCTATATAGATCACCATTAAAATGCATTATTTTTTGGCCATCAGTCCGGCGCATCCCAAACTCTCAACAAAAAAGAAGATAAACTTACAAAATAATAAACAATTATATCAAATTTGAGTCATCCATTAAACTGCACTAAAGGAGTAATGCGTGCATTCACAAAGTACATTAGACTCTTAACTACTTAGTTCAAATTCGATCCCTGACCAATGCTTATAAACTAATTCGCATGGAAATCATAATACCTTGCGACAAAATTGGCATTCGAAGAAACATTTGAACTGGAAATGAAATAAGAACAGTACTAACCAGCAAAAAAATAGTTATACTGCATGCAATGGATGAGGACACTGCTATAATTTGCACCGTGAAGTATCCTCTAAACCATATAGTCTTTCCCGTCACAAAGGATAGGATTCTATTGGTTGTCTATTAGTTTTACCAATTCACGGTACTCTATAGTTGTCTGTCGTCTTCTATGTGATTTGTATCCTATATTCCTATTATTGACTATTATTATAGACAATTATTGTATAATTGTGTGTTTGATTAAAAATAACCGACAAATTGTAGGGTTTGTCTATAATATGCAATATTACACATGTTAAAGCAACTAAAACTTTTTTTTATTGAAAAACAACAATTATTTATCAAAAAGTTTATTTAAGGCTTAAATAGGTAAATCCTCCCTGTAAGTTTGCGTGTTTTTGGTTTTCGTCCTTATATTTTTTTTCTTTCTAAAACAAACCTTGTAAGTTATAAACGTTTTGGTTCTGATCTCTGCCGTCATTATATGTTACAAAAATGTGTATGTGACAAACATATGATGACATGGCAAATGATGCTTATTTGACAAAGTGGATGATGAGTCACACAATGAGAGGGACCAAAACAAAAAAAAAAACAAAATTCGTAGAGGGACCAAATCCAAAAAAACAAAAATAAGTAGAGGGACCAAATTTAAAAACGAGAAGACAAAAGTTCAAATTTAAAAACATTGGTTCTTCCATCTTTTACTTGTCAGTCATCCTCCATTTTTAATGGAGATGTGTAAAGAAAAGGTGCATATGCTTACATTGGTTTTTGAGGAAGTGATTAAGGATAAATTGCTAAATGCAGGGTAGAGGGCTTAAAATATGACATCTTACGTTTTTGTTAACAGAAAAGGAAGTTCACGGCTTAATGATTTTGTATTGAACTATCGTAGTTATCTTATTCTAATCAATGAATTATGTAAGAGTAGAGAAACGCAAATAAGCATCCAGTTGTTGACACATGCACTACAGATTGACAAAGAACCAAAAGAATGGTTTTACTCTCAAGTGTTGCTATAACTCAATGATATTCAGGCACTGCAGAGGTGAAATCTGCTAAATGTGCAACAATTGTCAGGATAAAAGGCGGTGTCAAACCTAATGTTGCTAGTTATCACTCTATTATTGGTAGACTATACAAATGGGGATCAAGAAGTGTTGTTATTAGGCTTAAGTGTACTTTTGGCCCCTTAACTTTCTCAATGTTGCGATTTTGACCCCCTATTAAAAAAATGACAGATTTAGTCCCCTATATTTTAGGCCATTTGCAATAGTGGTCCTTTTCCCCAATTTTGACTGAGTCAACGTACACGTGGCTCTTTACTTAAGTGAATGGCATGCCACGTGGGTAATTAATGAATTAAATAAATAAAAAAAGCCACATGTGTATCTATTAAAGAGGCATGCGATGATGATTCCCAGCAAGCTGATTTTCTTCTCTTTCTCATTTATCTTCTTAACCCAACAACTTCATCAAACCCAACAACTTCATTAAACCCAAAAGAAATTGTAACATCCCAGACGGTTTTAAGTATTGTCAACTGACCCCACAAAGCAACACGAGTCTTTTCAGCATGTTTTGTCCTCACTCGCACGCTTTCAAGGAAACTCCTAAGAAGGTCACCCATCCCAAAATTGCTCGAAATCAAGCACGCTTAACTGTGGAGTTCTTATGGTTTGGGCTACCGAAAAGAAGATGCATCTTGTTGATATAGGTAGTACCAAACAATTCTTAGAAGTCTTCCTTCAACCAAACAGTCCCATACCTGCACGGCTTCAAGATCCTTCTCATTCCGATGGGATTCGGTTTTCCCTAGAAGCTGCCAGGAGCCGCACATTGTCACACCATGTGCATCAGCGACCACTCGCCGCCCTCATCGGCCTCGAGCGTTACAGAAATAATTTCCAAAATCTTTCATAACAAATGATCCTCCACACAAAAATAACCCTTTCATCAAACATACAAATCAAAAACTCCCATTGAGTTCTACTCATCGAATCACCAACAAAAACAAGCTCATGTAAGGAATTGCAAATCTGGATTTTTTTCCCTTGTTACTTGCAAATCATGGGCATGTGCTTCTTGCAAACACCCTAAATATGTCTTATGTCTTGTGATCATGTTAAACTTAACTTCCATATTTTGAACACTTTTAATAAAAAGGGTACTCGCCAAAACATGTTGTGCTTTTGGAGGGACGGTGTCCTTGCAAGTAAAACTGTTAACGTCAAAATCTAGAATCATACCACGAAGACCATCCAAAACATTGTCAAGATCTAATTCCATACCACTTATCCCACTATCTCTCAAAGTATGATCTTGTAGCACCTAAGACTGTGCATTGGAAGCCACAAAAACGAATGAGGAAGCCTTTACTGTCGAGTACAAACCCAACCCCCCAAACCTAATAGGTAAAGAGTTCAACTCCATTGAAGGTCCCCAAAGAATGGACCTCCACCAACCACAATGTTCTAAACTTCTTCACAAAACTCTATCAAACAACATAGTTGTCTCCTCCATGTGAATCGATTGACACATCTTTATGCTAAAGAAAAGTTTGGTGATACCCATGCATGATCGAAGTAAAAGAAGCTCATTCTGAGGATCCCTTATCTGTAGAAGAAGATGCATTAATTCAACAACCATGTATCCTTTCTTCATGGCCAACCCCTTGATAAAACATCTATCTTGATTAACAACCCTTCCGAACAATTTCACCCCAACGTCGTCCTCCAAATATTCAAAAGGAACAAATCCCCAAATACTTATTACCATCACATAAAGGCCAGTAGTCCAGTTAATACAACACACTTTAACATCTCATGTTTCTCCAATGGTCCAGTTAATAGGTAGAAAAATAAGGATCATGTTCAATTCCTACTTAGCCTTCCAAGATTCCTTCATGGGAGACACCCATATCTCTCTTTTCATTAACAAAATCGCAAAATAGTTTCATTGGTCATTTTCTATAGATCTGGATCCATATATTATCCAACACGTTGGAGGCATACAATTAAAGTATTGAGTATTCAACATGTGAACACTTCGTGATTGTTGTTACTTGTTACCCATGTTTGTAGGAATGTCTACGGAAGCAACCAATTAGAACTACACTTGTTTCGTTTTATATACTTTTTCCCCTGCATATTTCATAATTTTCTTTGTGCAATTGTTTTAAATAAGACCTCAGAAAAAAAATGTTTTACATACGAGAATAAAGTACTTGGGTTGCGACCTTAGTAATGTGGACAGAGAAAACATCGTCGAAACATGCAATGAGCTTCAACCGATAAAAGTAGCATGTGCCAAGGGAAAATAATCAAATATCATCCTCTTATAATTGGTACTCCATATGCGTCCCATTTTGTATGCTTTTATTTTTTTGACACAAAAATTTAAAAATATTGTTAATTTAAAAATGTGCTCCCGTGAGCTTAACTCAGTTGGTAGGGATAATGCATAATATATGCAAGGTCGGGGTTCGAACCCCAAACACCCCACTTTTCCACATTTAAAATGTGTGAACTCCAGCCTTTGAGTGCATCTTCCGATTCATTTTCATTTTTTCATTTTAATTTAAAATGAAAAATATATGAAGGGAACCAACTGCTTAGAGCCCGTTTGGTGCACATGATATGATAGAGATATGATTAGATATGAAACTAGATAAGGATAGGAAATGATATAGACATGATAATCATTTATCCTATCACATGTTTGTTGCATACATGATAACAAACATAATATCATATATATCACAATTAAATAACATAATTAACCTTGTAATTAATTATAATTAAATATAATTAAGCCATTATTAATTAGATACAAAGCTATTATTGTCAATCGTCTTCTTCCTTTTTTTAGGGGTGTCATAATCTTCATTCTTAAAGTTCAATTAAAAAAAATCATGACTTCTTCAATTAAAAAAATTGTTTACTGTTTTCTTCCTTCTTCAAATACAAAGTTCTATCAAAACCCTTTTGTTTAACTTCAACCTGTAAAAAAAATCATACACCAACAACAACCAATAAAAAATTTACAATTACAATCCAACCTCTTAACCAAACTAATTGTTGTCTCTATTGAAATTAATACGAAATTCCAAAACTCTCTGTTTCATCTCTTTTCAAATTTGACTTGAATACAAAATAGACAATCAAGAAAGAAACAAACAAACAATTAAGCAGATTGAGAAAAAAGTGATTGTAGGGTGGAATTCGGGTTAGATCTGTAACAAATAGAAGAGATGAAGTTGAAGAGTTATGAAGGAAGAGGTAGAGATCGATGGATGAAGAGCATAACATGAGCGATGAATTGAGAGAGATGACAAAATAAACATTTTAGTGTTAATCATGATAGGATAATTCTAACCCACCAAAAACTAAGATAAAAATAACAAAGGAGAGATAGGATATAATTAGTAATACGTTTTATTAGGGAACCAACTGCTTAATTTCTTCACTTCCTGTAAATGCATCTTCCGATTCATTTTCATTTTTCTGTTTTCATTCCTTTTTTTCCTTCACAGTTTAAATACGTATTGGTTCCTTCCTTTTCATTTCTTTTTTTTTTTTTTTAATTTTTCTAATCAAAGCAATACACATGTGACTTTTTTTTTAATTAAAAAATTATCCCTTTGGCATCCCACTCACTTAAGTGAGATACCACGTGTGCGTTGATTGGGTCAAAATTGAACCATGGGGCCAAAAGTACAAAAGGGGGTAAGTTTAAGGGGCTGATTTGTTATTATTTTTTATAAAGGGCCAAAATCGCAAGATTGTGAAACATAGGGGGACAAAACTGCAATTAAGCCAAAAATCAAATCACACTTATTAAGAAAACTAAAACATAAAAATTTGGAGTATAGTTTTTTGTATTTTCTTTAGAATAAGTTTCATGGAAAAATGTAAAAACAATTTTTATTGGATATTGATTAGGGAGAATATCGAAGAGAGAGAAAATTGAATGTAATTTACATTTAATTTTATGAGAATAAGCAAAAGTATTTCTTGGAAAAGATGATTTTTTTTTTTATAAAAACAAGATTAAATAAGATAAAAGTTTGTCTATTTTTCTTACATTTTGTAACAAAAAAAGTGAATTTTTTTTTGTTTACATTGAGACAGAGAGATATGTACTCAAAAAAGATATGTATCCAAAAAAAAAAAAGAGACCAAAGAAAGACAAATGAACTTCTTGTTCCCTTGTACGTCTTCAAACTTTATGGCAAGAACATCAAACTTCCTTGCCATAAAGCTCAGGATCGAAGAACTACAAAATTAGAAACTAGTCTTTACGTCTTCAACATGACAACATTGCAACAAAACGTCTACACCAACCTAATATAACTCCTCACGTTGCTTTCTAAATGTTAAGATTTGGTAAGATTTCAAACATGTTCTTCTCCCAAAAAAGAAATTAAAACTGCTAGCCTTGCCACGTTGATGCAGAAAAGATAAGAATATGAGTATCACATCACATTACGAATATGCTATTATTGGTACGTTAATTAGGTGAGTTACAAAGTGGACCTTGAAAAATGATTTAACTTTTTGTGTCTTTTTAATTTAGTTCAACTAGTATGATACCCGTGCGAATCTACGTTATTATAAAATTATAATAAAAAATACATATTTTAAACTAAATAAAAAATGAATTTATACCAGAAAAATTATACATATTTGATCTCACACAAAAATAGTGTATATTTAAGTTTTTAAACATATAAATCAGTATAAATTTAAAGTAAATTTAGTATAAATTATATAGTTAATAGTAATATTGTATAATGTTTTTAAAAATAACATATTGTATAGCTGGATTAGGACATTTGGTTTTAGAAATATAATCTCTCTCTCAGTGTGTGTGTGTGTGTGAGTGCGTGTGTGCGTGTGTGCGTGTGTGTGGGGATGTTGACGATGTTAAATTCAAATCAACAAATTATAGATACAATACGTGTTAAACAGTGGTTGATTTAGTTGATAAGAAGTCGACTGACTCACAATGTTGTGAGTTTAACTCACGCTACCGATGTGATGACCTCATTGATGAGTGATTTGTAAGTATCTCTGTAAACGCACTTTGAGTCTTGACGTCTACCTTAACCCAGATGAGCACCCGGAGTCAAACTCACCTAAACTTTTTTAATTGGACAAATTGATTTTTTTTTGTATAGTTATAAATAAATTGATTTTACACACAACATAGTAATGACACATAATGTCGGTATTTTTTTAAAAAAAAAAAAAAACTAATTACAAATAGTATTCATTCAAATACTATATTTAAGTTATTTGACATATAAGTCAACATAAGTTTAAAGTGAATTTAATATAAACTATAAAGTTAACTGTAATATGGTATAGTTTTTATATAAAAATATTTATATTATATAGTTGTATTAGTGTATGCCAATGAAGGTTAGCTCAGTTGGTAAAGAGTTCATTCACCCGCAAGATCGTAGGCTCAACTTTTGTTCTCAATGTGAGGACCTCTTCAATGGATGATCTATATATACATCCGTAAGTGCTCTTTGAGCCTTGAAGCTTTCCCTACTTGGTGTGTCTTCGAAGTCCAACTCAGGATCATCAATGAATGTGTACAGTCAGATATATCATGTACTTATTGCGAGAATCTATTTTTGTCATGATGACATGCATTGATTGGTCAACTAATTCAAAACAATATCGGTGCATAATGGGTGCCTCACCCAAATCAATAATTTCTCTTTACGAAGTACTTGTTCCCTAGGCCTATCATTTTTCATGATTAATGTTGATAACTTGCTAATCTCAATAGGAATTGTAAGGGCCAGAAACATGTTTAACCCCTAATTATATGTTAGTTCAGGTCATTACCATTTCGTTGGAAGAGACTAACTCGGCACATGATTTTTGCAAGAAAAATAATATTCCATGACACCGTCGTATATGACAAAAGTTACATTCTAAGAATGATCAAATACTTCCAACTTCACCTTGTTCCTGTGTCGGTTTAAATTTTAATATAATCAATTATAGGTGAGTGCAAACTTTACAATATATTTAAAACATAATATCATAGTAAAAAAATGAATAGACAGTCTTGGAGAAGTATTGAGAACATGTTTGTTGTAGTTTGGACAAAAATACATTCCAACATTTATAACACCTTCTTTTAGCAAACATATGACACATACCACCATCAATCGTCTGATACAAAATCCTTGATATTTGTGTACACAACATATGTAAAAACAAAATTATTATTTATATTTAATAAATAATAAAAGAAAAACATCAAAATTATACAAATATATATAGATCCAAAATTATAATTTAAGTGTAAATTTACCAATCAACAAAATGATAGTCCAAATATACTTTCTGTGGGAGACATAACCCAAATATCATATCCATAAACTAACTTTCGAACTACTCATCATCATTCTTATAGATGAAGTATTTATTGGTTTATGATAAACCATCCTATATAAAATCATAGTTTAAAAAAAACAAAATCGGTTAGTCCCTTACTTACATGTCATTAAAATAATATCGAATCATAATTAGCATATACATTCTCTTAAGGTGCACAATAACAATGATTTCCCTTAGAGGAAGGGAAATCATCCAGCATCATATCTACTCATCCATTTGGAGTGGTGTTAAGGAGGAATACTCCACTATTAGTGAAAATTCATCTTGGCTGCTTGGAAAAGGAGATAACATCAACTTCTGGAATGATAATTGGTGTGGAACCATTTTATCAGAGTCTCTGAATATCCCTCCCAACATCAGTCACTATCTCTCATCCACAGTTAGTGATTACATCTTCAATGGCCAATGGAACTTTCCATCACAGATTATGCAGATGTTCCCCAATATCCTGCAACTTGTTCAGCAAGTTACCATTCCTTTTGAGCCTGATCCAGATAAACTTTTATGGAAACATACCCAAACTGGTATCTTGCTTCTCAAAGATGCCTACTCATTCAAAATGCACCAGTCTCAAGAATTAAATTGGCCTAAATTAGTTTGGTCAGTAGATTTTCCTCCTTCAAAATCTCTTTTTGTTTGGAGATTCATGCACCAAAAGATCCCTACTGATGAAAACCTTATGGTTAGAGGATGCAACTTGGCTTCAATTTGCAATCTTTGTTTCAAAAATGTTAGAATCTTCTTCCCACCTATTCTTCTCTTGCTTTTTTGCTACTAGACTTTGGTCTTGGCTTGCCAGCATCCTCAATCTCACCATGCTCTTTACTGATCTGTCAGACATCTGGAAAGTTTGTGAAAGATCATGGTCTCCCCAATGCAAAGTAGTTGTCACTGCTGCTTTGATTAATCTCATCAATACCATATGGTATGCTAGAAACCAAGCTAGATTCAATAATAACCTTGTATCCTGGAGATCAGTTGTCTCTATGATAATAGCTTCTACTTCCCTCTCAGGTAATCATACAAAAAAATCATCCAACAACTCAATTAGAGATTTCTCCATCTTAAAATATTTTAAGGTCAATATTCATAATCCTAGAACTCCTAGTATTAAAGAAATCATTTGGAATCCTCCTATCATTACTTGGATAAAATGCAACACAGATGGTGCCTCAATTGGAAATCCAGGTCTTTCTTCATGTGGTGGGATTTTCAGAGATCATGAAGCTAAATTACTATCTTGCTTTGCTGAACCCCTTGGTATTATTACTTCCTCTTATCAAGCTGAGCTTTGTGGAGCCATGAGAGCAATTGAGCTTGCTTACCAAAGAAACTGGAAAAATCTCTGGTTAGAGTCTGATTCAGCTCTGGTCGTGACTGCTTTCAAAGGAGATAATCAGGTTCCTTGGCCTTTAAGAAACAGATGGAACAATGTGAAAATCCTTCTAAGGCATATGAATTTTTTTATTTCTCATATATACAGGGAGGGAAATCAAATAGCGGACACTCTTGCTAATCATGGTCTCACTAGGATTAGTTTACAAGTTTGGAATGATACCCCTAGCTTCATTAGAGAATACTATGTTACAGATAGGCTTGGGTTGCCTAACTTTAGATTTACCTCTTATTAATGGAGTTTTGGCCTGGTCCCCTCCATTGTACATCTTGTTTTTCTTATATATTTTGGGTAGGCTAGCTTCTTGCTTCCTCCCTTTTTGGCTTAAAAAAAATGAATATAGGATTCCTTAAAAAAAAAAACAATGAATAGAGGATTGAAAATTAATATGGTTGATGGGACGATGAATAACATTATTTTTCCATCTATTTGATACGATAAAAAAATTAAACAATAAAAATTTATATTATAAAGTATAAGTTTATTTCTTAATCTTTTCTAGATTGATAAATTAAAAAGATACATATTCTGTATTTGAGTGATTGTGGATCGGTTGACGAAGTCAGCGTATTTTATTCCTATCAAGTTAAGTATGTCTTTAGCGAGGTTGGCGGATGTAATATCCCGCGTAGGCGCAACTTTTATCAGAGTTAGAGAGATTGCGAGTAAGAAGGGCGTAAGTGTAATTTCACACAATAGGGCTTTAGATAAGCATGGCAAGGAAAGTTTTATCATTTTCATTCATCCTTTCTCTCTCTAAGAAGCTGATTTCTTCTCTCTCTCTCTCTCTCTCTCTCTCTAAATTAACTTGCGCCACCCTCTCTTGTGCCACCATCCATCATCTTCCTTTCTTCCAAATTTCTTGAATCATAAGCAAGCTAGCTTTGGGAGTTAAGAACAAGAGAAAGTTAAGGAAAACCAATAAGAGGAAGATTTCTCAAGTTGGGGTTTCGATTTTGGAAGCTTAGCAAGATCATCATGAAGGGATTTAAAGAGGGGTTTTTCAAAAAATTAATCCTCTTAGCGAAACAAATCCCGTTGAAACGGATCTTGATTAAATCATTAATCACAAATCAAACACATGTGAAGAAGATTTCCTTCCTTGTGACTTGGCTAGGTTTTGATGATTACAAGACTACATCACAAAAAGAAGAAAGCTTATGGAGGCTCATGGATCAAGATGATGAACAAGCTTAAGGACTTAGGGTTTTAAATTATAATCATTGTAAGTATGGTCCTTATCTTTTGATCTATCATTCTTAGCATTGTTTATGACTTAGAATGCTCAGAAAATAATTACAACCATTTTTCTAAGTCCCCATATGAAGCAATGCCTAAAAATCTTTTGAAAATAAATCACACACTCACAATGATTTTATTTTAAATGTGATTTTGCATTAAAATGTTTTTGGAAGAAAAACCATAATTGATTTTGGAAAATCGCATATTTATTTATGACATTAGAAACATTTTTTAGCATGTTTTTTTTGAATAATCAATTATGTATTAAAATATATTTCATGTCATATTTTTGCCATACTTAATTGACTCATTTGATTTTGGTACCGTTGGCTTTAACAAGCAGTTTATATTTGGCCATTTTATTGCCTATTAATCAATTTGGATTCAACGGCTATTTCTTAAAATGCAACGGCTACTTCTAATTTATTTTACCAATCAGCCACATTTCTTTTAAATGATTTTTCATTCTCATTTTATGAATGGGTGCCATTTTAAATTTGTGCCTTTTCATTTTAAACCATTTTTTAAATGTAGTATTGTTTCATAAACATCTTTTTAACTTCTATAAATTAAATTGAGAATCAAAGCAAAAAACAAGACAATAACTTTCAACTTCTCAATTGTGAATTTCAATATCACTTACTTACAAACTTTCATTATCCTTGTTAGAAAACTTTGAACACACTTTCATATCATTATAAAAGTTTTCTGAGCACTAAGTTATAATCTGTTAAAGTGATATTGAGAAAGATAACAGCCATACAATTTATTATTCTTCAAAAACCATTGTTGTGAATTCTTGCCATAGTTTTGGTGAGAATTGTTGAAAGATAGTGGGGTGCTATCTTGTGTATGTTAGAAAGATTGTTAGGGGGTCTTGGGGAGAGATTGCTTGTAACAAAGATTCTAACATAGTGAATTCCTCACAGGGTTGTGGGGGAGTGGAGTACCAGTAGGGGAACCACTATAAATTCCTTGTGTCCATCTTCTTCTTCCCTACACTCTTTATTTTTTCCAAGCATTCGTTCATACATTCATACAAAATTCCGGAAAAATTTACAAGAACACAATAAACCAGAAAAATTATCCATTAAAAGTCATACAACCTAATTCACCCCCCCTCTTAGGTTGCACTCTGAAATTACAACACATACTTAAACACTTTAAGGATTCATGTGTTTACCTCTTGAAGCGCAGAACATTTGTAGCAGAATTGTTTCTGATCACTAGCAAAGCAACGTAGCGATGCCTCTATTCAGTCCACACGAACAGACCTTCTCCGATGACCGGTGCTAGCCAATTTCAACGGAGATTCAGAGAGAATAGGGTTTAGAGAGCGGCGGCTAGGTTTCACACCTTTTGTGAATTAGGTTAAGTGTTTCAACAAAAGTCTGTAATGCTTCACCACAAGGGTTCTATTTATAGAACCACTTGTGTGGTCAACAAGTCAAGCACTTAAATACACCGTACCTTACGGTGCACCATATTTCACTTAAACACACCGTACCTTACGGTGGACCGTGTTTCTCTATTTCATAAATTAATTAATAAGTCATACTTAATTATTTAATTACTAATAAGTCCTACTTATTATTTTATAAATAAGTCTTACTTATTTATTTCTCTCATCTATCTGTCCTTTGTGTGTGACCCCTATAGGTTCCCGTAACATTGGCAATAATATTAAATCACCTATTTAATATTATAAACAGTGAGCGGTATCTAGCAACACATCACTGCAACCCAAGTGACGAGAATGTCATGTGATCTGACGAAACCTTTCCGTGATAATGATCAAGTGTATAATTACCCTTTTGCCCTCATGTCTATATTGAACACAAGGCATAGACCGTGTCATCCTTGTCTAGTTCAATATTGGGCCCATAGACATTCCTCCTGTTATGTAGGAGGGGCAAATTCCATCTAGGTCACTCATGTCCTTTAGCATGATTCATGGAGTACCCATCAACCAACTTTATAGTCATCCTATTACAGACAACGTTTGAATGGTGATAAAGCACTCGACTCCTACATCTAGGGTACATAGTGGTTTCAGGTCAAAGGGTGGAATACACCACTATCACTATGAGAATATCTTATGACACTTTTCATAACTTTTACTATGTAGTATTCTCATGGCGGGTCAATCCAGTATAAATATTACTCCTAATATTTATACCTATGTGAAGACTTGATAACTCTTTATCTATGATCTGTGAGATGTGATCATCAGTCTACCCACATAATAGTCTCTATGCTTTAATGTTATCCCATTTCACAATAAAGCTTGACTACGGATACTTTAAGAATAATGTCCTTTCGTTTAATGAGTCTCACGATTAAGTCACACTTAATGCTCCATTAAACAGACCAATTATTCTAGGGAATTTATTATTTTGAAACTAAACAAAAGAATAAATAAATGCCTTATATATATTCATATATATCAAAGTCATGATACAAAGCCAAATCCAATCAAAGTAGGTTGGCTATTAGGGCTTACTCCAACACATCAACAGTAATAGGTGAGCTCCCTAGGGTTTTTAGAACCCACCTAGAGTGAGTTGTAAGAGTTTTCATGTTTATGCTAAGTTATGGTTTTGTGTCCTAATCCTATTGATTGTTAATTCCTTGCTAATCTATGTTGTAATCAGCCAAAATATAGTAGAAAATCATTCCTAACCTTGTTGGGAAGTTTGGCTAGGTTGGGTTGAGTTAAAATGATGAAAAATACGATTTTGAGCCATTTCTGAACTGTCATGGTCGCTGCAGCGACCAGCCCGTCGCTGCAGCGAGCAGAACAAAACTTTGAATCTGGTCCCCGTGGCTATAGCGACCAGCCCGTGGCTATAGCGAGCTCACAAGAAACAGCTTGGTTAGCTGAGCTGTTTCGGGTGATCCAGCGCGTGTAAATGAGGTTTTTCGTAACCGTTTTCTCCAAAAACTTTTAAGAATCAAAAGACATCATTTAAACTCATCCTAACGGTCTTTAATAGGCGAAATCATAAGAATCAAGGAATAGGCAATGTATAGGAAATGCTAGAACAAAGGGTTTTATGAGTAACCCATGGCATATGAGAACGACATGCCCAGTACCTTTGATATGTAAGCAAGTTAGACACGTATTCGATTTAGAATACAAGTATAATAGGAATGCATTATTACATTCAAGGCCTCAGATAGGCATGAGGGGTTTAGATACCCAACATGATTTAAGTGGCTTATGAGAACGATAAGCTTAGAACCTTATACTGTAGGTTAAGTAGCACATGATTATTTATGTAATGAATGCATCAGATATGCACAGTTTCAGACGATGCATCAGATATGCATATGTTCAGAATGGTGTATCAGATATACACATGCAAGTAAGTTGTGTATCAGATATACACAACGATAAGAGGAGTCCGGTGATTAGCCTCAGATAGGAATTTTCATCGGTTATCAGAGGAATGTGCTTCGGGGTTACTCCACTCGGGGGCATTCCATAAAATGAACTCAGATAGTAATGTTTGTTACACGCTAACATCTAACATGTATGTTCAGTTTATACTATTTATGTTATCAGGCAATATCTACCTCAGATAGGTATCAGATGGTGATCATAGGTGTCCCCTCAATCACTGAGTTATCAGGATATAATCTAGATTTATTTGACTATACAGTTATCAGATGAAAACCCTTTATGTGTAAGGTTAAAGCTTGGCGATCATAGGATTCCCGAGATTGCCAAAGTAGGCATGGCGACCCTAGGTTCCCAGAGGTTGCCACCAGTAGGTTGGGCTGGAGCTCACTGAGACATTATGTCTCATCCCACTCCTTCTGATGCAGGTTCACAGGTTGCACGCAACAAAGGTAAGGAGAAAGCTTTGGATTGAGTGTGCTGGTTTCCTTGATGTTTCAGTTTACCTGCATTCAGATGTCGTATCTTTGTTGTATTATGATGTATATTATCATAAAATGATATGTATTAACAGTTGGATGTATTATTACTATGTGATGTAATATTATGAGAAAACCTTCAGTATTGTAAATTAATGTATCCAGTACGAAATTTTAATACTCGTATGAGATCCTAGGCAATCTTAATATGAGTGTTACAATTTGGTTTCAGAGCAGGTCGATTCAGATCGTGCCTTGGGTCATTAAAATACAATTTAATTATGTGGATCTCTTGGATCTAGGACATTATTCTAAATGTTATATCTGGTTAAAACTGATCACTTTGACTTGTATATGACAGTTAGGGTAAGATGTCTGGGAGGAGAAGAGGTCCAGGAAGGCCTAGAAGGAATCAGGCTAATGAAGAAGTGTCGCGGTGATTTTCGGAGATCAAGCTATTGATTAGCGTTGACTCACAAAATTACCGCGACAAAAATGGCGACTTCACTGGGGAAGACGGTTACAAATTATTCATGATTGATTGAAATGAAAAGATAATTGAAGCAAGACTCATGATGGTTAATGCAGCCATGTATGAATGATATTGTCTTTATTGTATATGCATGAAGGTGTATATGCATGAATGTATGAATGCATGAATGACGACATAATTTGTATGACTGGTATGGAGGATTGACTTGTATGATTGTATAACTGATGGACTTGATGATTGGATGAAGGATTGACTTGTATGATTGTATGAAGGATTGACTTGATGGGACAAAATTGGACGGATAAGATGGAAAGTGACCCGACGTCGCACCACAAACACTCGGTAATCTTCAATGGGGACGATGCCACTGGGGGCATATCAAAACAATGACGAGGTAAAGCCCGGCATATGCAACAACTGATGGGGAGTAAACACTTCCTGGGGAGAGCATGCTAATCCAAAAACCTGGTAGAAAAACTGGTGCTTCTGTGGTCATGCTTATTTTTGTTTTGTTTGTTTTTTTGAGTCCCTAATTTTTGCCTGGACCGCCTTTTCAGGTTTTCAGCCCACCGGGAATGTATCCTTTTGTATGCCCCTAATTTTTGCCTGGACCGCCCTTTCGGGTTTTCGATCCACCGGGATGCTCATTTTTGCCTAAGCCGCCCTTTCGGGTTTTCGACTTACCGAGCCTTTTCTTTTTGTTTTTTGTTTCCTTTTTTTTTGTATTATTATTTTTTTAGCAATTGACCATGTTCAACCTGCGGAGTTTACCCGTTCTCAGGATAGCTGTTGACGCAACCTTCACTTATTCATGAGTTCAGAGAAAATGTGTTTGTTGTTTGTGCTTTCCAAAAAGACATGAAAAATATTTATGATTTTGAAAAAACATTTTGTTTCAAATGTTACCATCAAAAATAGAAAAGGTTTTATAAACTGAATAAATGAGAATTCCAAATGAAAGGTCACAAGCTCAAATTTATTTAAAGGAGTGGTGACCCGCCAATGGCATGGCTCCACGGATCTTACAAAGTTTGGAAAATGGTAAATATAAATTGAAGGTACATTGAACACAATAACCGCTGTTCCCCCTGACAACTTTGAATTTCACTGTTTGGATGCTTCAGATTCAGAGTCTCTTTGACATTTAATGTGCCCCAAGTGAGTAGAGATCAGACCAATGCAGTTACTTTGTCTTTTGATCCTTAACTTTTGCATAGACCGCCCTTTCGGGTTTTCGACCTATCAGGATGATTATTTTCTGTTTTATGTCTCTAATTTTTGCCTGGACCGCCCTTTCGGTTTTTCGATCCACCGAGACGCTCATTTTTGCCTAAGCCGCCCTTTCGGGTTTTCGACTTACCAAGCTATTCTTTTATTTTTTAGACAAAGTATTTCTTGACTGCATCAGCATTCACAGGACGGGGAAGCTCGTCGCCATCCATAGTCGTAAGAATCAATGCGCCACCGGAGAAAGCTCTCTTGACGACATATATGCCTTCGTAATTAGGCGTCCACTTGCCCCTGGAATCGGGTGGAAAAGATAGGATCTTCTCGAGCACGAGATCTCCTTTTTGAAACACACGGGGACGAACCTTCTTGTCAAAGCTTTCTTCATCCTCTTTTGATATAACTGCTCATGGCGCAAGGCCTTCATGCGTTTCTTTTCAATCAAGTTTGAACTGATCATATTTGTTTTGACATCATTCAGCCTCTGACAATTTGGCTTCCATTAGAACTCTTACTGACGGAATTTCAACCTCCACAGGGAGTACTGCTTTCATACCGTATACCAAAAAGAAAGGGGTTGCCCCTGTTGAGGTACGCACTGAAGTACGATATCCGTGTAAAACATACGGTAACATCTCATGCACGTCCTTGTAGGTGGTTACCATCTTCTGCACCATCTTTTGATATATGTTTTCTTTTTTTTTTTGCTTTTGTTTTCTTTTTGCTTTTTGTTGTTTTTTGCTTTTGATTTTTTTGTTTGATTTTTTTTTTGCTTTTGTTTCTTTTTTGCTTTTGCTATTGTTTTTTTTTTGCAGCTTTGATGGCACCACTCATCTGGGATTTGATCAGGAATACTGTAGTGCCCAAGTTAATCACTTCCAGTGCTTCTTCATGAGGCTGAATGATGTTCTTTTTATATTCTAGTAACAGAGAGATCTTTTCGAGAATCCCTTCATCCTCCTCCTCTTCAGCTTCGTAAACAGGGAACTCAAAGTCGGGAGAGAGCATAGGGTTACAGTGTTCAACGGGTTTATTGGTGTTTAAATTTTTATATGATTGATGATTGATTTGAGAAAATGAGTTGGTGTAGGTATTTGAAAATGATTAAAAAGTAAACAAATAAAAATAATTAACTTTTTGGTTTTTTTGTGTTACCATTTTCCAGAAAAAGCTAAGAATAAAAAAACTAGTCAGGAACAAAACGACTTCTTATTTGATGATGGGAATGCATGAAACAAAAGCCCTAAAAGTTCACTTTCGTCTCGGGCGGAACGAAAGGATTTTTTTTTTTGAAAAGACAAGGCAACAAAACACATTACTTGGACCCATGAATAATCGAGGGAATGCCAACAGCGTCCCAATTGCGGTAAACTCAGCCATGTGTCACAAAATTAACTGGCACCTTCTTCAAGATTGTCTTCAACAGGGTGAACTTCTAAACAATCTTGCACCAAATTAACAGATGAGGTCCCATGATCCGGTGGTGGATTAGCTTGCACACTGGAGTTCGACTCTTTGAAGGATAAGATGTTAGCCTGGATCAACTTCTGGACTTCGGCTTTCAAGGCATAACAATGCTCAACGTCATGACCGGGTGCCCCTTGATGGAAAGCACAAGAAAGATGAGGTCTATACCCCCTTGGAAATCTTTCAGGTACCTTAGGAGGTGCCTTAGTTTGAACAAGATTTTTATCAAGCAAAGCGGGGAGCAACTCTGCATATGCCATGGAGATTGGATCAAAATGGGATATCCGCTGAAACTGATTCTGTTGTCGAGGCTGTTGTTGATACTGTTGCTGAGGCTGCATATGGGCCACCATACTTACCTCTTGCTCCTCTTTTCCTAAAAAGCCATTCCCAAACTCCTCTGTACTGTTGGCAGCAAAATCACTCTCCATAACCAAATGTCCCTCTCGGACTCCTTCCTCCAGACGCACTCCCATATTAACCATCTCTGTAAAATCCGTCGGCGCACTGGCAACCATTTTCTCATAGTAAAATTGGCCGAGAGTCTTCAAGAAAACCTTTGTCATCTCCTTCTCTTCTAGAGGCGGGTTGACTTGTGCAGCAATCTCTCTCCAACGCTGGGCGTATTCCTTGAAGGTTTCCTTTTCTTTTTGGGTCATAGCCTGAAGCTGGTCTCTGTCGGGGGCCATGTCCAGATTGTACTTGTACTGGCGAATGAAGGCTTCCCCCAAGTCATTGAAAGTTCTGATATTAGCGCTTTCTAAATTCATGTACCACATCAGAGCGGCCCCAGTCAAGCTGTCTGTTGGGTTTTTGTAGATTGGCTACATTTTGCAAAAACATCTACTAGCCAGATGCTGGGACAGATGCGGTAGCATATGGAATAGCATTATGTGACCTGTGTTTTTCGCGCCAGCTAGCGCTTTATTTTTGTACGCAATCTTCCAAAGATTTGCCTGAAGATTTATTTTCCTCTAGCTTGCTGATCAAGGCGCGTGTATCTGATGATGTGTAAAAGGCAGTCTTGCCTTGGTATTTTTCCACAAGATATTGTTCTATATTTGGAAGCTTTTTATTATTTCTTGAAGATTTTTCAGCTGGACCGGACAATGTCCACGCTCTGTTTTGAAGCCCAAACCCGTGCTATCTCAGTATTATATATTTGTGAAGACAAACCCTAATAGGGTAACTGAAAACCGTGTGTTATAGCGAAGCGTGTGTTTAAGGTTTTTAGGGTTTCTTTTGTTAATTGTGAGCCTTGCTTGTATCTTCCTGATTCAAGCTAAGGACTGAGTTTGTTTGAGTTGTAATTGTAAGCTGCTCCTAAGCTTTTAAGTACGGAGTGAGAATGTGTTATTAGAGTGTGTTTCTCTTGGTTGTGTTTTTGTGTGGTTGATAACAATACTGTCTGTGCTGTTGGTAGGAATTGAGACGGGGTCTCATATCTAGGAGTTCCTAGATAGAGTTGACACTGGTAGGGTCTTGGTGCAAAGTCAAGTAGTGTGTTTACGTTGGTCTTTTCACTAGAACTATTATAGTGGATTCATTCCTGGATTGGTATCCCCCAGAGTAGGAGAGTTGCTCCGAACTGGGTTAACAAACTCTCTGTGTACTTTATCTTTCTGCTGTGTTCCTTTTATTTTGTGCTTTGTTTCGCTGCGTTATTTTAATTGTAGTTCTGAGTTGACAAGTGCTCGGACAGTTGTGCCAACATTGTGCACAGCGTCTGTCAGTCAGGTTGCCAGGAATTTCAATTGGCATCAGAGCAGGCACCCTGTTCTGTGTGGGTGAGCTCCAGGGAAAGATTTTTCTAGCTTAATGGATAAAGAAGGAGGACTGGTGAACAGACCACCCCTGTTGGATGGGTCGAACTATGACATTTGGAAATCACGCATGACAGCATTCTTGAAATCTCTAGACAGCAGAGCTTGGAAGGCTGTGATTAAAGCATGGGTTCCTCCTAAAATAAAAGATGCGAATAATGTTGATACTGATGAGTTAAAACCAGAAGAGGAGTGGTCTACAGCAGAAGACACTGCAGCTATTGGAAACTCTAAAGCCCTGAATGCTTTGTTTAATGGTGTAGACAAAAACATGTTCAGGTTGATTAAACAATGTACTGTTGCTAAGGAAGCTTGGGATATCCTAAGAACAGCTCATGAAGGTACTCAAAAGGTCAAGAAGTCAAGGCTACAACTGCTGACAACACAGTTTGAGAATCTGAGAATGAAGGAAGGGGAGAGTGTTCATGACTTTCACATGAATGTGCTAGAATATGCTAACACATTTGAATCCTTGGGGGAAAAGATGTCTGATGAAAAATTGGTAAGCAAAATCCTCAGGTCCCTGCCTAAGAAATTTGATATGAAAGTATGTGCAATTGAGGAGGCCCAAGATATTGGAAATATGAAAGTTGATGAGCTGATTGGATCTCTTCAAACTTTTGAATTAAAGGCTAATGAAAGATCTGAAAAGAAGGACAAGAACATTGCCTTCATCTCCAACACTGATGAAGATGATGTGGAGAGTAATTTAGATACTGATGAGAGCATCTCTGAAGCTATTGTGTTGATTGGTAAACAATTTAATAAAGTTCTGAAGAAGATGGACAGACGCCCTAGAACACATGCTCCGGACAACAGTCGCAGCATCTATAAAAATGTCAACAATCAGAGGAAACCTAGAACTGATGACAAAACCAATCAAAGCAAAGGGGTGCAATGCCATGAATGTGAAGGATTTGGCCACATCAGAACTGAGTGTGCAACGTATCTGAAGAAACAAAAGAAGGTGATGATTGTTTCTTGGTCTGATGAGGATGAATCAGAAGAAGAACCTGAAACTGCAAAACATGTGAATGCCTTGACTGGAGTGTGCACATCTGACAATGAATCTTGTGATGAAGAGGTAACATATGATGAACTGGCTGATTCTTACAAGGAGCTATGTCTCAAAAGTGAGGAAGTTTGTAGAACTTTAGAAAAACAAAAGAGGACCATTGCTCTCTTGCAAGCTGAGAAAGACAAACTTCTGGAAATAAACTCAGATCTCAATGATGAGGTTATCTTACTTACTTCCAAGATTGACAATATGAACAAGCAACTGCGGATGATGAACAAAGGTACTGATGCTTTAGACGAAATTCTGGAGATAGGACAGAAACCTGGAGATTCTAAAGGTATTGGGTTTGACTACAGATCCTTGCCTCATCAGAAACAACTATAGGGGAGACAGTTTGTGCCATCTGTTAGTACTTATGATCACACTATGTCAAGACAGATGCCCCAGCATCAGGTGAGACAACAGGCATCTGGATATAGGCCCAGATCAAAAGGAAGGTATTATGGTTGGGTATGTCACTACTGTGGAAGGAAAGGACATATCAGACCTTTCTGTTTCAAATTATATGGTTACCTAGACAGAACTTATTCACCAAGACCTGATCCCACAGTGAAGATCACCAAGAAGCAGTGGAAGCAAAAAAATGATAATTTCACAAGCAACACTGTGGATCCTAGAAAAACAGAACCAGAAGCTGATGAGACTGCTCAAATTGCTCATACATCTCTGAGAGTGTCATCCAGAAATGATTGGTACTTTGACAGTGGATGTTCCAGGCATATGACTGGTGATAAAAATTACTTGACTAATGTTATGCCTTATGCTACAAGCTTTGTGACTTTTGGTGATGGAGCCAAAGGAGAAATAAAGGGTGTAGGAAAGCTTGTGAATGAGGGCCTACCCAAACTAGATAAGGTGCTTCTTGTGAAAGGATTAACTGCTAACTTAATTAGTATTAGTCAACTGTGCGATCAAGGAATGAAGGTCAACTTTACAAAGAGTGAATGCTTAGTTGCTAACAGTAAAGGTGACATCCTGATGAAAGGTGTTAGATCAAAGGACAATTGCTACTTGTGGGTCTCTCAAGATAAAGCAAAGTTATCTACTTGTCTAATAACCAAAGAAGATGAAGTAAAACTATGGCACCAAAAGCTTGGACATCTGAATCTCAGAAGCATGAAGAAAGCTATTGCTGAAGGAGCCATCAGAGGTCTACCAAAACTCCAAATTCAGGAAGGAAGTATATGTGGAGAATGCCAGATAGGAAAACAGACCAAGATACCTCACCAGAAGCTGCAACATCTGTCCACATCCAGAGTTCTTGAGTTATTGCACATGGACTTAATGGGACCTATGCAAGTCGAAAGCTTAGGTGGTAAGAAGTATGCCTTTGTTGTTGTTGATGATTTTTCCAGATATACTTGGATAAATTTCATTAAGGAGAAATCAGACACTTTTGAAAAATTCAAGGATCTTTGCTTACAACTTCAGAGAGAGAATGATTGTGGAATTGTTAGAATCAGAAGTGACCATGGGAAAGAGTTTGAGAATGGTAAGTTCTCTGATTTCTGCATTTCTGAAGGAATATTTCATCAGTTCTCTGCACCCATTACTCCCCAACAAAATGGGATTGTTGAGAGAAAGAACAGGACTTTGCAAGAATCTGCCAGGGTTATGCTACATGCGAAGAAGCTGCCATTTTTTTTTTGGGCTGAAGCCATGAACACAGCCTGCTATATTCATAATAGAGTGACTTTGAGAAAAGGTACATCTACAACCTTGTACGAGCTATGGAAGGACAGGAAGCCAACAGTGAAGCATTTTCATGTGTTTGGTAGTAACTGCTATATTTTAGCTGACTGGAAACCAAGAAGAAAGATGGATGCCAAAAGTGAAGAGGGAATTTTTCTAGGCTATTCAACAAACAGCAGAGCCTATAGAGTATACAACTCCAGAACCAAGACAGTGATTGAATCTATAAATGTTGTTGTAGATGATGAAGGTAATAATGTTGTGCCAGATGATACGACATTTGATTCAGCATCTGACCTACAGGAGGAGAAGAAAGAGGATCACTACAAGAAAAAAGTCATTTTGCGACACCTGCTTTGCGACCCTTGTCTCAAAACCGTCGCAAAGCACACTTTTGCAACAGTTACTGCGACTGGTATGTTTAACAGTCGCAGGTTTTTTGGCTTTTTGCGACTGGTAGGCTCAACGGTCGCAGGTTTTTTTGGCTTTTTGCGACTGGTAGGCTCAACGGTCGCAAGTTTTAAGGAAAAATTTTACATGGCGCCTCCTCATTTTCACACTCCCGCTTTTGGCACAAATTTTTTCATCAAATCTAGCTTTCTCTCTCACTCTCCCACAACTCCAAAACCCAAAATCTCACTCTCTCTCTCTCTCTAATATCCAATTTCTGGAAACCTATCTCCATTTTCTTTTCATCTCAGTCTCGCAACTCAATCTCGCACTCCTCACTCTCGGTTCTCAAATCTCGCTGTTACCCTCAATCTCACCGCTCTCACTCTCGGTTCCCTCAACCTCACCCTTAATCTCGCTGTTCTCAATCGTTTCAGTACCATCCTCCTCAATCTCGCCTTCTCAATCTCGCGTATCAGTACCCAAACTCTGGAGGTTAATTTCTTGTGTTTGTTTTTGTTTTTTTTTAAGAATCTTGAGCTTTTTTTTTTTATTTCAGTGATTTGTTTTGTTAATTTCTTGATTTTGTTAATTTCTCAGTTCTGTGCAATTGGGTTTCACCGTAGGGTTTCGCCGTCCTTCGCACTTCTCTACTACTTCACTTTCTGATGGTAAATACTTTGTTTTACTCTAACCCTTATTCATTTCAACCTTCAGTTCATGTCAAATTTGCTTGATCGCCCATGAAATTAAGCTTAATTTGAGTCTAAGGACAGTGGTAAAAAACAAAACTTGATTTGAATTAATGGACAATGGCTATGTGTATTGCTGGAAATTATGTGTTTTTTTTTTGTGCTTTATGGTGTTAATGATTATTAATGATTATCAGTTACAAATTATAATAAAATCGAAAATCTGACCAGATGCTTGGATAATAACTTAGTTATAAAGTTATAGTTACTTAAGTTCCTTCATATTAAGTGTGCTTAAGGCGTCACCCATCAGCTGCTTAAGCAAAAGATGATAGTTATGGGCAGTATTTAGATTAATATCACCAACAAATAGTTTCAAGTCACTGTAAGGAAAGTTATATTAGTATGGAGAACTTATTGCCAATGGTTCAGGTTTTTTCAGTGATTTGTCAATGGTTTATAATTGTGCAGCTCCTACTTGAAATAGAAAAGGGATTCATACATTTTTGTTGAATGTTGTTTGGATTGTTTGCTCATAAGGTTTTTAAGCAAAACTGTATCAGTGTTCTCTTCAAATGTGAGTTTTTTGCTGAAATGTTTTTGTGTTGTCTTATTGTGAAGTTTAGGATTCGGAACAATATGTTTGGCTACTTTTAAGCTATTTATTTACTGTTTGGTTACTTGCCATGTTTCTTTTAATATTCCACAGTGATTTAGACTACTGAAGTTTAGCAAATGTATATTGGTTGAATAAATGATTGTGTCAATATCTTATATATTTGTCTTAATATGCAGGCAATGAGAGTGTCAAGTGCTTTTTGTATTGCAGGGTGGCTTGTTATTTACTTTTCTGAGGTACTTTCTTACTCCAAAACTTAAGTGATTTTTTTTCGCCATAATGATACTCCAAATAATATCGGAACTTTTTTTCTTCCCTTTTATAGGGTCCAGTGCCTTTAGATATTGGGAGACTAGCTACAGGATATGGAATGGGAGTTTTTTTCATTTGTGGTTGGTTTTTAGTTCTATTTGTTTAATGAAATGATTCTCAAAATTTCATTTTTAAACTGTTGACTTTATATTTGATGTGTTACATATATAAGGTTCCTGTGTTCGTAGCAGAAATTGCGCCAAAAGAACTCCGAGGTGCCCTGACTACCTTAAATCAGGTATATTTTTCTTACACATTGTAACTTCATGATCACGATAATAACTAACATATAAGCATTTGCATTGAACTTAGCAATAACATATAAGTTTGTTTTTCTCCTTCTTTTGTAGTTCATGATTGTTACTGCTGTATCTGTGTCATTCATAATTGGAACAGTACTCTCATGGAGGGCTTTAGCTATAATCGGTTAGTTTTCTTTACAATTTGAATATAATTCCACAATGAAGAAGACTATATGAAGAACATTATAAATTAATTGAAACTTTTCAGTACTAAATAAGTGTTTGCAATTGCAGGCCTTATTCCCACTGCTGTGTTGCTTCTGGGTCTGTTTTTCATTCCTGAGTCTCCTAGATGGCTGGTAAGAAATAAATTTCCATAAAAATGTATTTAGGGGAAAATATGCAGTGGTTATTTCGCATAACATCAAGAGTACCAAGTACCAACCAAATAATGAATGCAGGCAAAGCGAGGACGCGCAAAAGATTTTGTGGCAGCATTGCAAATACTTCGCGGTAAAGATGCTGATATATCTGAAGAGGCAGAAGAAATTCAGGTTACCATGTGTTAGTATTGGATATTAGTATTATGTGACCTTGCCTTCATGCACAATATTAAAGACAAAGAATTCCAACTATAATACAATTAATCTGGTGGTGTATCTGTCACTGCCACACAGGATTATATAACTAGTTTAGAACAGCTTGCAAAACCAAAGGTGCTGGATTTGTTTCAAAGAAGATATTTGCGCTCACTCACGGTATGTATCTATAATTTCACTCTATATATTAGTTCATTTTCTTCAAGAATGTGTGTGGTGGACTACTAGGTTGAGAGGTGGAAAATAAAGTATTGGTTGAATATGATAGTTTATTTTCCACTTCTCATGTTATTATTCTATTAAGCAAATCTGAAGTGATTTCCATTCAAAATTTTCATCTTCCTATTTTTCTTCATGAGTAGATTGGAGTAGGGCTTATGGTCTGCCAGCAATTAGGGGGAATCAATGGTGTTTGCTTTTATACTAGCAGTATTTTTGATCTAGCAGGTACTTAACTCTGTAATTGTAACTCTTCATTCCAAGTTTAACACCATCATACTTTCTTGCATATCACTTTTTGCATGTAAACTATAGCTCAAAATTAAAGCATGTTTTAAAACTTGAATAACCTTCATGAAGCACTCAGATTTTTATTTTGTTTTGGTTTATTGGTGTATTTTTGTCGTAGGATTTCCTTCTGCGACGGGGAGTATAATATACGCTATCCTTCAGGTTCTTATTTTTAAATTAACCAATAATTCTTGGAAAATCTGATTTGTGTTTCCCCTGAATCCAACTCAATCATGATTTTTATTTTCACAGATTGTGATCACAGGTGTTGGAGCAGCCCTCATAGATAGAGCAGGCCGGAAGCCCCTACTTTTGGTAAATTCAAAGCACAAACAGCTTATTTTTATTTTCATTTGCTTATCTCCGCTTCATGTATGATACTCTTATTGTTATTTCTTGGTTTCAATTAGGTATCTGGATCAGGATTGGTTGCAGGATGTATATTTACTGCAGTTGCATTCTATCTCAAGGTACATCCCAACTAAGAACATTACAGCTTCAAGTTTTTATTCCTTATATTTATGTAAAATTGATATCCTTGTGCGTGCAACAGGTTCATGATGTGGCTGTGGGAGCAGTCCCAACACTTGCCGTAACCGGCATATTGGTATGGCTACATTATCTTTCTCTGCTGATGCATTTTTTATATGTATCTCATAAATATGAATTCATGCTCCATGTAACATTGCTCTTTCTACTGCTGATATTAGGTCTACATAGGATCGTTTTCAATAGGAATGGGAGCAATTCCATGGGTTGTGATGTCCGAGGTACTCCCCCATCCTTTCTCCACTTTCAGTTTTTAATATCAATAAGATGAGAACAAGAGAAGAGATGCAAATTAGTTAAATAGTTACTTTTCCAAAAACAAGTTGCACTTAAGAAGTAGCAAATGTTGATCCCCGACTGGAACTGTTTTTCTTTTTCTTTGACCTGGGGAGGATCTATTTATGCGTGTTACTTTGCTAAAATCAACTTCGAATTTGCCAGTTACAAAATGTGTCCTCTTAGTAAAAAGACGGAACAATTTTGGCTAAAAAATTACCTTATGTTGCAGATATTTCCAGTCAATATTAAAGGGCAGGCAGGAAGCATAGCAACATTAGTGAACTGGTTTGGTGCATGGTTATTCTCCTATACTTTCAACTTTCTCATGAGTTGGAGCTCCTATGGTAAATACTAATATACATTATTTTTCAGCTTTATTTCATTTAAAAGACTAATGATCACTGATCAGCATTATTATATGATAATCATTTTCCCATTTAGTTCAAGAAACCTCTAGAACATGAAAGTTTACTTGTGTTTATGATTTTCAGGTACCTTCGTTCTTTACGCTGCAATCAATGCACTGGCTATATTATTTATAGTTGTAGTAGTCCCAGAAAGTATGAGAGTGTCAAGTGCTTTTTGTATTGCAGGGTGGCTTGTTATTTACTTTTCTGAGGTACTTTCTTACTCCAAAACTTAAGTGATTTTTTTTCGCCATAATGATACTCCAAATAATATCGGAACTTTTTTTCTTCCCTTTTATAGGGTCCAGTGCCTTTAGATATTGGGAGACTAGCTACAGGATATGGAATGGGAGTTTTTTCATTTGTAGCTAGTCTCCCAATATCTAAAGGCACTGGACCCTATAAAAGGGAAGAAAAAAAGTTCCGATATTATTTGGAGTATCATTATGGCGAAAAAAAATCACTTAAGTTTTGGAGTAAGAAAGTACCTCAGAAAAGTAAATAACAAGCCACCCTGCAATACAAAAAGCACTTGACACTCTCATTGCCTGCATATTAAACCAATATCTTATATAACTGAAGTTTAGCAAATTTTTAAATTAATCTAACAGTGAAATATCAGCATTCCTACCAATTTGTCTTAACACATATTTGCATCCAATATTGTTTAGAATATATTCCATTTGAGTTACAAATAATAGTAATAATATAAAGGTTTCAAATTGAATGTATTAATTACTTATTACTTATTACTTCTTGATTTCAATAGTTTGTAACTTCACTTCAATAGTTTGTTAATAGTTTGTCAATAGTTTGTTAATTTCTTGATTTTTTAAATTCTTTGTAATTTCTTATTTCAGCTTTGCCATCTCTGTTCTTTGCAATTGGGTTACGACGTCGTTTGCAGTTCTTCAGATCTCATACTTCCCTTTTGAAGGTAAAATTTATTCATTTGAACCTTTGTTATTGGTCTAGAAAGAATAAGGACATTACTTGAAATAGATAGGTGATTTTTTGTTGAACCTTTGTATATGCTTTACACTATGATGCCCTTGTAAACTTTGTCGTTTCAAAAAACCGCAAAAAAGAAACGTAATATTCATCAACCCTTTATTAATATAAAGTTTGGTATAAGCTTCTCTGTGTAAGCTTGGTATAAGTTTCTTATATGCACTTTATTAATATAAAGTTTTTATTGTTATTTTTTCTAGTATTTTCTTATCCTACTATGTTAGCCATTTGCTTCGTTGTGACTTTGCTTATCGTCAATCTTGTAGTGTAATTGTATTGAAGGTCTCATTCTTGTCAAAACATGACACCATACGAGGATAAAAGGATGAAAAGAATGGAAGATAATCAAGAAAGGTTGAAGATAATGGAGCAACATCACTAAGGGATACTTAGATATTTTTAGGGAATTTTAATTCTGCTATAGTTGTTTTGAATGTTTAGTCACTAGTGTTTTGGTTTGTGAATGTTTTAACTATGCATTTTATCCATTGTTTTAATTAAGTTGATGCATGGATCAATGTTGTTACTCTTTGATGAATTATATGAATGAGATTTAGTCATTTATAATTATATATTTTTGCATTTTAAGTATTTGATAATATATTTAGTTAAATTGGCTTAAAAACAGACTATAATTAAAAAAAATTAAAAACATTCATTTGCGACTGTTTGGAACTGTCGCAAGTCCCTTCCTTTGCGACTGTTGGGAACCGTCGCAAGTCCCTTCAAAACCATGTGAATGCTCTTCCTTTGCGACTGTTCCTAACAGTCGCAATAGCCTTTGCGACTGTTGGTGCGACTGTTGGTTGAACAGTCGCAAAATACCCTTTGCGACCCCAATTTCTGTGTCTGTTGGGGAACAGTCGCAATCCATGATTTCAGAAGTCGCAAAATGCCTTTTTTCTTGTAGTGGATGAAGCAAATAGTAAGCAAGATTCTGAAGTAACTGGTCCAGAGAAGACTGCTCCCAACAAAGGACCATCTATCAGAGTTTAGAAAAACCATCCCATAGATCAAGTCATTGGCGATCCTAACCAAGGGATCACAACTAGAAGGAACTATGATGAGGTATCAAATTCTTGCTTTATATCTAAATTTGAACCAAAGAATGTTAAGGAAGCTCTAACTGATGAGTTCTGGATAAACGCTATGCAAGAAGAATTAACTCAGTTCAAGAGAAGTAATGTGTGGGACTTAGTTCCTAGACCAGATAATGTGAATGTCATAGGTACCAAGTGGGTTTATAAAAACAAGTCTGATGAAAATGGTACTATCACTAGAAACAAAGCTAGACTAGTTGCACAAGGATATGCTCAAATTGAAGGTGTAGACTTTGATGAGACTTTTGCTCCTGTAGCTAGGTTGGAATCTATTAGATTGTTACTTGGGATTGCATGCATACTAAAATTCAAGCTGTATCAGATGGATGTCAAGAGTGCCTTTCTCAATGGGTACTTAAATGAAGAGGTCTATGTGGAACAGCCTAAAGGTTTCATTGATCCAAGTTTTCCAAACCATGTTTACAAATTGAAGAAAGCTCTATATGGCCTGAAGTAAGCCCCTAGAGCTTGGTATGAGAGACTTGCTGAGTTTCTAGTTAACCATGGCTATAGGAAGGGAGGAAATGACAAAACCTTGTTTGTGAAAGATGAAAATGGACAGCTGATGATTGCTCAAATATATGTAGATGACATAGTCTTTGGAGGAATGTCTGACCAGATGATAGAGCATTTTGTTCAGCAAATGCAATCTGAATTTGAAATGAGTCTTGTAGGTGAGCTAAAGTTCTTCCTTGGTCTTCAAGTGAAACAGATGGAAGATACTATATTTATCTCTCAAAGTAAGTATGCTAAAAATATAGTCAAGAAATTTGGGATGGAAAATGCTGCTCATAAAAGAACTCCTGCTCCCACACATGTGAAATTATCAAAGGATGAGAAAGGTGTGGATGTTGACCAAAGCATGTATAGAAGTATGATAGGGAGTCTTCTATATCTTACAGCAAGTAGGCCAGATATCACATTTGCAGTTGGAGTGTGCGCCAGGTACCAAGCTGAACCAAAAATTAGCCATCTGACTCAGGTAAAGAGAATTCTGAAGTATGTGAATGGTACCAGTGACTATGGTATGTTGTATTCTCATGGGGAAAGCACTGTGTTGTTTGGGTATTGTGATGCTGACTGGGCTGGAAGTGCAGATGATAGAAAGAGTACTTCTGGTAGATGTTTCTTTCTGGGTAACAATCTTATATCCTGGTTCAGTAAGAAGCAAAATTGTGTTTCATTGTCTACAGCTGAAGCTGAGTACATAGCAGCTGGTAGTAGTTGTTCCCAATTGTTGTGGATGAGACAGATGCTGAGTGAATACAATGTCAAGACAGATGCTATGACATTATATTGTGACAATCTAAGTGCAATTAATATCTCCAAAAATCCTATACAACACAGCAGGACTAAACACATTGACATCAGACATCATTTTATTAGGGATCTGGTTGAAGAAAAAATTGTTACTCTTGAGCATGTTGCAACTGAAGAGCAATTAGCAGATATTTTTACCAAAGCTCTTGATGCCAATCAATTTGAAAAATTAAGACGGAAGTTAGGGATATGTTTATTTGAGGAATTGTAGCAATTAATTTATGAGAGGCGTGCAGCTATTATTTTCTCCCTCCTCAACTGCTTGATGCACGTCATTCAAGGAGGTTATTTTCAACTTCCCTTTTTCAGACCGCGCACACGCTACAATCATTGCTTTTGTCTTAACTTCTCCCAACTTCTCAACTCCTCTCTTGGCGCTCTCATCATCATTCAAAAATCGCCCTCTCTTCATACCTTCAAACACCAAATCATCACTATGTCTGATTCTACTTCTCATCAAAACATGCAAGATCAAACTTCATCACCGACGCCCTCTGCAGCGATTATCACCGACGCCCTTCCTCTCACTACCATTCTCAGCTTTCCTACAAAGAAGCGACGTACTAGGTCATCTGCATCACGAAGGAAGGCTCCTGCAAAATCTAGCAAAGCTACCTCTTCTACTGTGGTGAACACGAGGTCGAAATCGAAAGGTAAGACATCTACCACTCCCGCTGTTCAACGTATAGGACTCAGCATGGATGATCTGTACTGTAAGGACAATCCATTTATATCGAATGTTGTCGAACCAAATGTTGACCCTTCTGGCAACAAACCTGTGAATTTTACTGTTGAAAGTACTGTAGCTACGTCTGAAACCCTAGGTCCTGATAATCCTAAGGTATCTGAAAAATTAGTTGGTGATCTTTCAAATTCCCCTAAGGAACAAGATGTTACTGCTGTTTCTGTTGAAAAGAATGTTGTTGATACGGCTGATACTGAGACACCTGTTGATCCCCCTGCCACGACAAAGGATGCTGTGACAGATGCTCAAGCATCTTTGTCACAAGTTAATGTGGAGACTGAAGCGGTGGTTCCAACCACCCCTGACACTGTGAGTATCCATGAGCATGATTCTTCAAAGTCTCAAGATGAAGGTACTGAGACTCAGAATGCTGTGGATAATGCTGAGACTGACAATTTAGACCAAGCTGACACTGTTGCTGTTGAGGATGTTGTGCCTGAAGAAAGACCTCAGGAAAAGACTGGTGCTATAGGTGTTGCTTGCAGGACTAGGAGCAAATCTGACAAAACTGTTGCTACTGTTGGTGAAGGTCAGAAAGAAAGTAAGAAGAAAACTACTAATGCTGGGAAGAAGCCCATGTATGGTCCTCCCAAGGCTGGGAGCAAGAAGGTGGCTCAAAGTGATCAGAAGAAGAAGAGCCTCAAGAGGAAAGACCCTCCCTCTAGTGATTCTGAGTTTGAGGTTGCTGAGCTTGATGCTGCCACATCTGGTGGAGCTTCCAGAAAAACAATGAAGGGTATGAAGATCCCTCTCACCATCCCTCCAGCCCCTCTGGATAATGTCTCTTTTCATTTGGAAAGTGGGTCTTCTAGGTGGAAGTTTATATACCACAGAAGACTAGGTCTTGAAAGAAATCTGAAGGAAGATGTGTTCAAATGTAAAAAGCTGGTTGATGTGTTGGAATTTGCTGGACTGATGAAGACTGTGAGAAATCTGGGTCCCTGTTATGATAAGCTGGTCAGGGAATTTCTGGTAAATGTTTCTGATGAGTGTGATGACACAAGAAATCCTGAGTATAGACAGGTTTCTGTTCGAGGTAAATGTGTCAATTTCTCCCCTCTGGTTGTCAACACCTACCTTGAAAGATCAGTCGAGGAGACTCCTGAGCTGGAGGTTACTGAGGACACCACCTGCAAGGCAATCACAGGTAACAAGATTAAGCATTGGCCTAGGCATTTGTCTTCTGCTCAACTCTCTCCCATGTATGCTGTTCTGAACAAGATCTGTGCTCAAAACTGGACTCCCACTACTCACTCCAATTCTGTTGCCTCTGGGTTGGCTAAGCTGATTTATGCCGTAGGTACCAAGTCACCTTTTGATTATGGGGCCTACATTTATTATCAGGTTCTGGAGCATGCTAAATCCTTTGCTATCAAGTTTCCTATCGCTTTTCCCACTCTCCTGTGTGGTATTATACTTCAGCAACACCCAGACATTTTGATCAGTACTGATGAGCCCTGTAAGAGGCCTGGCCCTATGGCCTTGGATTGTAGTTTTCTGTCTGAGGATCATGCTGCTGACTTAGCTGGTACTTCTGTCCGGTCATCTAGTGTGCTCACTAGAAAACAAATAATTGCAGATCTAACTGAGACTAGTGTGGCTCTTGGAGCTAGGAAGATGAAGATTGACAGGATAATTGCAGCTTTGAAGGCTGAATCTGATGCTGAGGGTGAGCAGGGAAGAAGAAGGAGGGAATAAGACTGCTTCTGCTGGTGATACTGAAGAGCTCTCTGCTGATTCTGATGACTCTGATGATTTCTGATTTTGATGTTTTTCCCTGTTCTCAGTTGTTGTATTCTTTTTCTTTGCCTTTTTGTTGATTGGGCTAGGCCCTGAATTTCTTATGCACCTTGTGTGCCTTTGGTCTGTAATATGCACTGTATGTGGTTTTCTCTTATGAGTATTCATGGATGTTATTTGTCAGAATTTGTGGCTAAAAAGGGGGAGTAGTTGTAGCTTATATCATCTTGGCTGTTTGTATGTTTGTATGTATGGTTGGTTCCATGTGTTGAGGGGGAGCTGTTACTTTTCAGGGGGAGCTGTTATTTTTTTTTGGTGTGTGGAAATTTATTTTTTCCTGGTGTTGTGTTTCTCCCTTCTCTATGTGAATCCACTATATGAGAGTTTATTTCTCTCTGGTTGTTCCTATGAGGCTAGATGTTTTGTCTTAACTGTTGCATGCCTCTGATACTACTTGCAAGTTATCTTTGTCCAATTTGCTCCCTTGGAAGTAGTCTCATTATATGCTATGATATTTTCTTTCTTCGTTGTGTGCCTATGTTGACTTGAAAGGAAAATTATCTGTGTATCTCCCAAAGAACTGGCTCTAGAGTGTTTTAGCCAAAAATTTGCCAAAGGGGGAGATTGTTGGGTTTTTGTAGATTGGCTACATTTTGCAAAAACATTTACTAGCCAGATGCTGGGACAGATGCGGTAGCATATGGAATAGCATTATGTGACCTGTGTTTTTCGCGCCAGCTAGCGCTTTATTTTTGTACGCAATCTTCCAAAGATTTGCCTGAAGATTTATTTTCCTCTAGCTTGCTGATCAAGGCGCGTGTATCTGATGATGTGTAAAAGGCAGTCTTGCCTTGGTATTTTTCCACAAGATATTGTTCTATATTTGGAAGCTTTTTATTATTTCTAGAAGATTTTTCAGCTGGACCGGACAATGTCCACGCTCTGTTTTGAAGCCCAAACCCGTGCTATCTCAGTATTATATATTTGTGAAGACAAACCCTAATAGGGTAACTGAAAACCGTGTGTTATAGCGAAGCGTGTGTTTAAGGTTTTTAGGGTTTCTTTTGTTAATTGTGAGCCTTGCTTGTATCTTCCTGATTCAAGCTAAGGACTGAGTTTGTTTGAGTTGTAATTGTAAGCTGCTCCTAAGCTTTTAAGTACGGAGTGAGTATGTGTTATTAGAGTGTGTTTCTCTTGGTTGTGTTTTTGTGTGGTTGATAACAATACTGTCTGTGCTGTTGGTAGGAATTGAGACGGGGTCTCATATCTAGGAGTTCCTAGATAGAGTTGACACTGGTAGGGTCTTGGTGCAAAGTCAAGTAGTGTGTTTACGTTGGTCTTTTCACTAGAACTATTATAGTGGATTCATTCCTGGATTGGTATCCCCCAGAGTAGGAGAGTTGCTCCGAACTGGGTTAACAAACTCTCTGTGTACTTTATCTTTCTGTTGTGTTCCTTTTATTTTGTGCTTTGTTTCGCTGCGTTATTTTAATTGTAGTTCTGAGTTGACAAGTGCTCGGACAGTTGTGCCAACATTGTGCACAGCGTCTGTCAGTCAGGTTGCCAGGAATTTCACTGTCTTGGAAGAAATGGATGAGGAGCTTATGATTGTTGGTGTGTGCAGACATCCTCCTTGCGTACATCACCAAGTGGCTTCGTGGACATGTGTTCCCCTTATACTTTTCAAAGTCTGGGACCTTGAACTTAGGCGGTATTACAACGTTAGGAACCAAGCAGAGTTCTCGAGTATCTTTGCCAAACAAATCTCTTCCACGGAGGGCTTCGATTTCTCGTTGCATCCCATCAAATTTCTCTTGAAGCTCGTCCATCTTATCAAAGGCTCCAACACTTTCGGCATGAAAGACAGGCTCTGCCTCTTGCTGGATGGAGTGGATAAGAGGTGTTGAATTTGTTGCAGCCGCTTGAGTGAATGACAGACCGGGCGGAGGAGTAAGCACGGTAGAGGTTGGCAAAGCAATCAAGATTGGTTGCTCAAGAGCAGTAACAGCAGGCTGAGGAACTGACGTTTGGGCTTGGGAAGCTAACAGAGCATTCATCATGGAGGTCAACTTCTCCATCCCTTCCCGGAGATTAGCTACCTCTTCCCGGAGGTTCTGGTTTTCTTGCTCTAACAGATCCATTCTTTTTCTCTGATGTGCTTGAGTGTTGTGAATGCGAGTAGGCTTGCAATGAACACGCTGGGCCACTTCCTTTGACTGCGGAAGATTGACCTTTTATTGGTGAACAAAATGTAAGACTCGATTTGGAAACTATGAATGCAGTATGATGCATGATTATTCTTATGCAAAAAAAGTAAGTTTTGTTATCGAAGGACTTGCCGAAGTAATTGTAAACATCATAGTTTTGAACGTTTCATTTAAAATATTACAAACAATCCCCTTTTTAGGAACAAAGCCAAGGGATACGCTCAGAAGTTCATCAGTAAAAATCTTGAAAAAGTCCCGATATTTCTAACTTGAGGATGCCGAATGATCTCCCATAACGGGCTCGAAAAATCCTCCGGACTATTCACTAAAGATCCTAGCTTCCTTAAATTTATCAAATCCGGGCTTTTGAAATTGTATTTCTGAGTGTTTCTCTTTGTGAGGTTCATTCCTACGATGTTTACAACAAAACCTGTCTATGGTCTTCGATACTTGATGAAAAAATGCTTATGAATGAATGCATGTATGCATGATTATGCTAAAGAAACGGAGAAAACATGGTGAGGTTAAGTTCATAACGTTGGAGCCGAGGGTAAACACGCCATTTGGTAAGGACTATGGTTTCATGTGTACCTGTATCACGGGTTCTACCAAGTTCCCAAAGTCATTGACCACTTCCGAATATTGTCGGATTACGGGACTACTCCCGGTCCAACGACGTTCGTAGGAAAGTCTCGTTTGAGTGTAGTATCGCGTATCAACCAATCCAAGACTACTCTTGATTAGCCACCGCACTACGTCCTAAAAGGCCAAGATGGGTTAAAGGTAACTCTAAAGGTCCTCAACTTCATAGGTCACTTAAAAATAACAATGCCAAACACGACTACTCATGTCGACATGGTACTACTTTTAAGAGACCTCCATTGAGTGGGGTTATATCACATGTACCAAAACCCAAGACTACTCCTGGTATGGCACTTTGATTATACCACCATCCTATCTTATGTTTCCCTCAAGTCCGGGTATAGGACTTATCTCACCACTCACGTAAAAAGATAAACACTTAAACACGTATTTACATTTACAAATAAGGATAAAGCATAAAGATAAAGAAGAACAAGATAGGTTTAACCCACTTAGGATTTCGTATCCCCAGTGAAGTCGCCATTTTTGTCGCGGTGATTTTCGGAGATCAAGCTATTGATTAGCGTTGACTCACAAAATTAAGTTCACCACCGAGCTTTTATTTTTCCAAGGAAAAGGGGAAAGTTCGAAAAAACCCTATATTTTTTAGAGATCAAGGTCCGGGGTTGGTTACGCAAAGGGAAGGTGTTAGCACCCTAAACGTCTATAGTACTCTATAGGAACCTCTTGTTTTTATTTTATCTTTATGCTAAAATTGATTACTTGTTTGTAAATAAATGCTTAAGTGTGAGAAAAGATTAAAGTGATGAGTTTAAAAGAAAGAAAATGTTTTTGTTATTTTTATTGATTTGGAAAGACAAAGTCTTTTGCCTATGTACCCGAGCGGGATCAAAATCACGTAGTTCGGGGTAAAAAGCCGAGTGATTTGTTTTGATTGATTTTAAAGTTTGAAAAAAAAAAGTTTGAGAAAGATATGAGGCCGAAATGGCATAGAAGGATAAAGATGTGCGTTTGATTGATTTTAATTTGAAAAAAGGTTTGAAATAATTAAAATTGATTGAAATTGTTTTTGAAGAAAATGTAGGAATTAATTGACTTGAAAATGAAATTTGATTGAGAAAAGATTTTTTTTTGGCTTTTTGTTATTTGAAATGTTTTTGATTTTTGATTAAGTTAATTAACAAAAAAAAAAAAACTAAGTGGTAGTCAAAATAAAATAAGCACGAGGGTTTTCTCACAAAGACGTTGAATCAAAGTGAGAGCCCCTTTTTCCTCGGATACGGTCATTAATCTTGCATTTTATCGTTTTACCGTTTTCGACATAAAGCGGAATAAATAAATGTGTGTGTCGGTGCAATATTCTCATTTATTTTTACATTGTCCCTAAAATACATTCTAATGGCGTAAATAAATAAATAAAATGACAAATGAAAAATAAAATGACAAATAAAATAAAATGCATGAGGTGATGTGAGATGTAAATAAATAAGATGCTAAAAACAAAAGAACAATAAAAGAAATAATAAAAATGCAAAGAAAAATAAAAGAAAAAAACAGGAGGTGTAAAAGATAAAAACGGGGGTGCAGGAAGTAAGAAAAAAAATCAGATTGGAAATAGACAGGCCCAAAAGTATTGGGCCAGCGGTATTGATCTGGACCGTCTGATCAATCAGAGGGGCCTGATTTAATCTCAAGAGGAAACAAACATGGTCGTTTGATTTAAATCAAAAGGCCTGGGGGGTGAGGGTGCACGCTAAAGCATGCACCCACGCGCACAGAATCAGGGAGGGGTATAAATACCCCATTCCTTCACAATTTTTTTCATTTCTTTCTTTTCTTTCTCTCTCTACACCTCTCACTTCCCTCTTCTCTCTTCTCTCCCCTCCCTCAAAATTCCAGTGGCCGGATTAATTTCCGGCGCGGTGGCCGGCCGGCCTAGACGGCGGCGCCACCGCGCCGGAGTTCAAAACTCCGCCGTTTTTTAAAAAAAACTACATTTTCAAGTATCCATTTTTCCCCTCTTTCCAAATATCAAATTAGTTTTTTCAAAATCTTCCAAGAAAAGCCTAGATCTAAGTTTAAAAAAAATTTTCGAAACCCACCTTTTATAAGCTTTTGGGTTCGGTTCTTTGGTCGCTTTTTATGGGTTGTTGGTGGTTCGGTTTAGGCTGTTTAGGAGTTTTTTGTGGTGGCTGGTCGTGAGTTTGGTTGTGGTTAGAGGGAGGCCGTGAGTTGTGGTTGTTTTAGGGTGGTGGACAGTTTTGTGTTGTAGAGGAGGAGGAGTAGTGGCCGTGGTTGTGTATGGTGTTTTTAGGGAGAGAGGGCGAGTTTGGTTGTTTGGGGGGGGGAGGGCCGGTTTTGTGTTTGGGTTATGGGAGGTGGGAGTGGCGGTTTGGTGTGTGGTTGGGAGGAGGGAGTGGTGGTTCTTTTTTTTTGTAGTGTTTTTGTTTGTGGTAAGAAAATGGAAAGAGTTTTTTTGAGAAATTTTCAATGTGATTTTGCTGTTGTTTTTTATTTTTGTTCTGATGAAAAAAACCTCTTCTGCCTCTGAGTTTTTTTTTTTTTTTTGCCTCTGTTATAGGCAATGTTTTGGTCAAAAATCTGGTTAACATCCCTTGAAAAGGGGAAGAAATGACTTGCCTCTGATTTGGACAAGATTTTGGACAAAGGATGAAGAAAAACAGAGAAAAAAAATGATGGGCACTGACAGTGTACTGTACACTGTACAGTACAGTAACTTTGATCTAAAAAATTAAAATTAAATTAAAAATTAAGAAAATGATAATAATAAAAAGGGAAACAATTAAATAGTAATAATAGTATTATTAATAATAATAATGAACAATAAATAGTAATAATAGTGATAATAATAATAATAAAAATGGAATAAATGAACAATAAATAAAAACTGAGACTAAAAGTAAAGATGAAAAATAAACATAAAAAAAAAGATAACAAGTGGCCCTAAAACGAACCAAAAAAAATGAGGTATTTTAAAATACCTCTCTGCCGAAATTTCGTCTGAAACGACGAGAATTTCTGGCTTAAAAGGACGAGAAAAACAAAAATGAAAATGGGTCAAAAAATGGGGTATGACAAGAAGCAAGAGGAGACCCTAACATGGATTTCTGGGCTCAGATGATGCAACAGCAGCAAGCGTTGCAACATCAATATCAAGAGCAACAAGCTCAGACTGCACTACAGCATCAACAGATGATGCTTATGATGCAACAACAAGCCCAACAGCAGGCCCAGTCCCAGCATCAATGGATGGAAATGATGCACCAGGGACAAGGGCTCCAGCAGCAGCTTCCACCGCCTCCAGTGGTTGGTAATCCCGTGTTCCGGGAATTGAATAGACATCACCCTCCGAAGTTTAATGGAGAAGGTGATCCCCAGGAAGCCAGAAAGTGGATAAAACATATGGAAAAGATCTTCCGAATGGCTGAGTGTTCAGAAGCTGATAAAGTGGTGTATGCCACGAATCAATTCAGAGGCGCAGCGGAAGATTGGTGGGAGTCTACTCAGTGCAGAATGTTGGCAAGTGGTATAAAAGTGAACTGGTTAAACTTCAAGGAAGTGATGCTGGAGAAATATTTACCTTTGTCCTACAAGGTGAAGAAGGAACAGGAATTTCTCGAATTGAAACAGGGTAACATGACCATTACGGAGTTCACTAAGAAATTCGAGGAGTTGTCATATTATTCTACTCACAATGAGTACGCCGAAAATGAAAACTGGAAAATGAATCAATATAAGCGGGGCTTGAGGGGCGAAATTGATATCGCCGTGAGCCTTCAGAGGAACACAGGTTATGATAAGCTGGTTCATGATAGTTTGATTGCAGAAGCGGGTTTTGCAAAGACCGCTAAGGAAAGGGTTGTAGCTTTCGAGAAAAAGAAAAGCAGATTTCAAGATAAATACCATGATAAGTTGAAACCAAGGGGTTCCCTTCAGAGAGGAAAGTAACCATACTCTCCACGGACAAATCCTACTTGCAAAAATTGTGGGAAATTACACTCTGGAGAATGCATGAAGGGCGCAGGTGTGTGTTACGGGTGCAGGCAACCGGGACATGTTTTGGCAAATTGTCCAGAAAGGAAGAATAGAAGTGGAGCTGAGGGTACTACCACTAGAAGGGGCAGGGTGTATTCCCTGGATGGTCGGAAAGTTTTGGCCAACGAAGATTTAATTGCTGGTATATATGTGATATCTTGGTCAGAATCCAGTTAAAGTTCTTTTTGATTGTGGTGCATCGTGTTCTTTTATTTCTTATAAGTGTGTAGAAACTCTTCAATTACCAATGTTATCATTGATTCCTCCTATGACGGTATCTACCGCTACAGAAGGCGGAATTGTAGCAAGTCATGTATGTGTAAATTGTCCTATCAGTGTATCCAGTAAGACGTACTACATAGATTTGGTGTGTCTCCCCATGGTGCAACTTGATGTGATTCTAGGGATGGATTGGCTTTCTGCCGAAAAGAGTATCTTTATGCCAACAAGTGATACAACTGAAGGTGTGGCTTTATCCGAATTGATTAATCGTACCCATCAATTAATTCAGTTTATTTGTGCTCAGGATGGGGGTTTTTATGTGATGGTTATTGTGACTTCAGAATCAGAGTTAGGTCCCAGTGACATACCAGTTGTTAATAATTATCTAGATGTTTTTCCGTCTGAGATAATCAGTTTACCCCCAGAATGTGAAGTTGAGTTCTCTATAGACCTCATTCTAGGATCAGAACCAGTATCTGTGGCACCGTATAGGATGTCACCAGCAGAGCTTAAGGAATTGAAGTCCCAGTTAGAGGACTTAATTCAGAAACATTTTATCAGGCCTAGTGTGTCACCTTGGGGTGCGCCAGTTTTGTTGGTTAAGAAGAAGGACGGTAGTATGAGATTGTGCATAGACTACCGCCAGTTGAACAAGGTAACTATAAAGAATAAGTATCCTCTTCCAAGGATCGATGATCTTTTAGATCAGCTCAAGGGGGCAACGGTATTTTCTAAGATTGACCTCAGATCAGGATACCACCAGATTCGTATCAAATCATCAGATGTATCCAAGACAGCGTTCAGAACATGTTATGGACATTACGAATTCCTAGTTATGCCATTTGGAGTGACTAATGCTCCAGCCGTGTTTATGGACTACATGAATAGAATTTTTCAGCCTTATCTAGATCAGTTTGTGGTAATCTTCATCGATGATATTTTGATTTATTCAAAGGACCCTCAGGAACACGCCCATCATCTGGAGATCGTTTTGAACATACTCAGGGAAAAGCAATTGTATGCCAAACTCAGTAAATGTGAATTTTGGTTGTCAGAATCAAGTTTTTGGGTCATGTTATCTCTCAAGGAGGATTGTCAGTGGATTCATCGAAAGTTGAAGCTGTCCTTAATTGGGCCAGACCAACGAATGTGACTGAAGTTAGAAGCTTCTTGGGCTTAGCAGGTTACTACCGAAGGTTTATTATGAGGTTTTCTCAAATTGTCTTGCCTTTGTCACGTGTCACTAGGAAGGAGGTGCCCTTCGTGTGGGACGAGGAGTGTGAGAAGAGCTTCAGGACTTTGAAGAAGAAATTATCTAAGGCCCCAGTGTTAGCGATACCGGATCCAGAGAAGAAATATGTTGTATATTGTGATGCGTCCTCTAAAGGACTGGGTAGTGTGCTCATCCAGGAGGGGAATGTGATAGCCTATGCTTCTCGGCAACTTAAATCTCATGAGGAGAATTACCCCACTCATGACCTTGAGTTGGTAGCTATAGTTTTTGCTTTGAAAGTGTGGAGGCACCATTTATATGGAGCGCAGTTCGACTTGTTCAGTGACCACAAAAGCTTAAAGTATTTGTTTTATCAACGGGAATTGAACATGAGGCAGAGAAGGTGGATGGAATACTTAAAAGATTTTGATTTTGATTTAAAGTACCATCCGGGAAAGGCGAATGTGGTTGCTGACGCCTTAAGCAGGAAGTCCTTGATGAGAGCAGAAGTGTTGATGCACATTTGTGGTTTGTATGAGAGATTTAGAGATCTTAATCTCAGTGTCACGGAGATGGACAATGGCATTTTGTTGCAAAGACTAGAGGTCACTTGTGATTTGCGGTCCAGAATCGCACAGGCTCAATCGGATATGGATCTTCAGAGAAGGGTCGAACAATTAGAGTTTTCAAGGGCATCAGATGGCACTTTGATGTTTGAAGGTAGGGTCTGTGTTCCCAATGATGCTAATTTGAAAAGGTTAATTTTGGAAGAGGCACACAAGAGTAGTTTCAGTATCCATCTGGGTACCACTAAAATGTATCAAGATTTAAAAAGGGATTATTGGTGGCCAGGAATGAAGACAAATATTGTGGAATTTGTATCGCGATGTATTGTATGTCAACAAGTAAAGATTGAACACCAGAGGCAGGGATGTAGTACCATTGGAAATCCCTCAATGGAAATGGGAAGAGATATCTATGGATTTTGTAACGGGGTTACCACGAACTCAGCGAGGACATGATTCAATTTGGGTAGTTGTCGACCGGTTAACCAAGTCTGTCCACTTTTTACCGGTTAGGACTACATACAAGGCTGCTCAGTATGCAGAGTTGTTTATTGCAGAGATTGTAAAACTGCATGGTGTTCCAACTAGTATTGTTTCGGATAGAGATCCAATCTTTACCTCTCACTTTTGGAAAGCTTATCAGAGGGCTTTAGGAACGAGGTTAAGGATGAGTACGTCCCATCATTCTCAGACAGACGGTCAGTCAGAGAGAACTATTCAGACATTGGAGGATATGCTACGTGCATGCATCTCAAAAGTTGGAGGAAGTTGGAATAATCATCTGCCTTTGATTGAGTTTTCTTACAATAACAGTTATCATTCAAGTATAGGAATGGCACCATACGAGGCATTGTATGGTAGAAAGTTTAGAACACCACTTTGCTGGGCAGAGGTCGGAGACAAGAGTATTTTAGGACCAGAAATCATTCAGGAGACTACTCTAAAGATCAAGTCTATTCAGAATAAAATGAGAACTGCTCAGAGTCGTCAGAAGAGTTATGCGGACAAGAGGCGAAGGCCTTTAGAGTTCGAAGTGGGAGATCATGTATTCTTGAAGGTTACACCTAAGTTGGGTTTACGTGATGTTTTCAGGACAAAGAAATTGTGTCCAAGATTTATTGGGCCATTTCAGATACTTAAACGCGTTGGTCCAGCAGCTTATCAGTTGGCTCTGCCACCGGCTATGTCAGGATTGCAAGATATTTTTCATGTCTCTCAGCTAAGGAAGTTCATTCCAGATCCTTTTCACCCGGTAGAATTGGAAACTATCGATTTGAGACCAGATTTAACTTTTCAAACAGAACCAGATGAGATTGTTGATCGTGATGTCAAATCCTTAAGGAACAAGGAAATTCCAATTGTCAAGGTTGTATGGAAAGGTTCTCCCGACGGTGAAGCCACTTGGGAGCTAGAAACGGAGATGCAAAGGAATTATCCGCATTTATTTTCAGGTAAATTCTAAATTTCGAGGACGAAATTTCTTTAAGGGGGGTAGAGTGTAATATCCCGCGTAGGCGCAACTTTTATCAGAGTTAGAGAGATTGCGAGTAAGAAGGGCGTAAGTGTAATTTCACATAATAGGGCTTTAGATAAGCATGTCAAGGAAAGTTTTATCATTTTCATTCATCCTTTCTCTCTCTAAGAAGCTGATTTCTTCTCTCTCTCTCTCTCTCTCTCTAAACTTGCGCCACCCTCTCTTGTGCCACCATCCATCATCTTCCTTTCTTCCAAACTTCTTGAATCATAAGCAAGCTTACTTTGGGAGTTAAGAACAAGAGAAAGTTAAGGAAAACCAATAAGAGGAAGATTTCTCAAGTTGGGGTTTCGATTTTGGAAGCTTAGCAAGATCATCATCAGTAATAGGTGAGCTCCCTAGGGTTTTTAGAACCCACCTAGAGTGAGTTGTAAGAGTTTTCATGTTTATGCTAAGTTATGGTTTTGTGCCCTAATCCTATTTATTATCAATTCCTTGCTAATCTATGTTGTAATCAGCCAATTTATAAAAGAAAATCATCCCTAACCTTGTTGGGAAGTTTAGCTAGGTTGGGTTGAGTTAAAATGATGAAAAATACGATTTTGAGCCATTTATGAACTGTCATGGTCGCTGCAGCGACCAGCCCGTCGCTGCAGCGAGCAGAACGAAACTTTGAATCTGGTCCCCGTGGCTATAGCGACCAGCCCGTGGCTATAGCAAGCTCACCAGAAACAGCTTGGACTTTTAAGAATCAAAAGACATCATTTAAACTCATCCTAACGGTCTTTAATAGGCGAAATCATAAGAAGCAAGGAATAGGCAATGTATAGGAAATGCTAGAACAAAGGGTTTTATGACTAACCCAAGGCATATGAGAACGACATGCCCAGTACCTTTGATAGGTAAGCAGGTTAGACACGTATTCGGTTTAGAATACAAGTATAATTGGAATGCATTATTACATTCAAGGCCTCAGATAGGCATGAGGGGTTTAGATACCCAACATGATTTAAGTGGCTTATGAGAACGATAAGCTTAGAACCTTATACTATAGGTTAAGTAGCACATGATTATTTATGTAATGAATGCATCAGATATGCACAGTTTCAGACGATGCATCAGATATGCATATGTTCAGAATGGTGTATCAGATATACACATGCAAGTAAGTTGTGTATCAGATATACACAACGATAAGAGGAGTCCGGTGATTAGCCTCAGATAGGAATTTTCACCGGTTATCAGAGGAATGTGCTTCGGGGTTACTCCACTCAGGGGCATTCCATAAAATGAACTCAGATAGTAATGTTTGTTACACGCTAACATCTAACATGTATGTTCAGTTTATACTATTTATGTTATCAGGCAGTATCTACCTCAGATAGGTATCAGATGGTGATCATAGGTGTCCCCTCGATCACTGAGTTATCAGGATATAGTCTAGATTTCTTTGACTATACAGTTATCAGATGAAAACCCTTTATGTGTAAGGTTAAAGCTTGGCGATCATAGGATTCCCGAGATTGCCAAAGTAGGCATGGCGACCCTAGGTTCCCAGAGGTTGCCACCAGTAGGTTGGGCTGGAGCTCACTGAGACATTATGTCTCATCCCATTCCTTCTGATGCAGGTTCACAAGTTGCATGCAGCAAAGGTAAGGAGAAAGCTTTGGATTGAGCGTGTGGTTTCCTTGATGTTTCAGTTTACCTGCATTCAGATGTCGTATCTTTGTTGTATTATGATGTATATTATCAGAAAAGGATATGTATTAACAGTTGGATGTATTATTACTATGTGATGTAATATTATGAGAAAACCTTCAGTATTGTAAATTAATGTATCCAGTATGAAATTTTAATACTCGTATGAGATCCTAGGCAATCTTAATATGAGTGTTACAGTGGAGATCTACATTGAGAAGATTGTCAGATTGCATGGTGTTCCTTCTAGCATTGTGTCGGATCGAGATCTGAGGTTTACGTCGAAGTTTTGGCAGAGTTTGCAAGAAGCATTGGGGACGAAGTTGAGATTGAGTTCTGCTTATCATCCTCAAACTGATGGTCAGTCGGAGAAGACTATTCAGTCTTTGGAAGATTTGTTGAGAGCTTATGTTTTGGAGCAAGGAGTAAGTTGGAGTGAATGTTTACCATTGGTTGAGTTTACCTACAACAACAGTTTTCATTCGAGTATTGGCATGACACCTTTTGAAGCGTTGTATGGTCGGAGGTGTAGAACCCCATTGTGTTGGTTTGAGTCGGGTGAGAGTGCTATGATTGGACCAGAGGTAGTTCAGCAGACTACGGAAAAGGTTAAGATGATTCAGGAGAAGATGAAGACTTCACAGAGTAGGCAGAAGAGTTATCATTATAAGAGGAGGAAGGAGTTAGAATTCCAAGTTGGTGATCATGTGTTTTTCAGGGTCAATCCAGTTACCGGTGTTGGGAGAGCTTTGAAGTCGAAGAAGTTGACTCCACGTTTTGTTGATCCTTATCAGATTGTAGAGAGAGTTGGAGCAGTAGCGTATCGAATTGCATTACCTCCGTCGTTGTCGAATCTGCATGATGTGTTTCATGTGTCTCAGTTGCGGAAGTATGTGTACGATTCCGTCTCATGTGATTCAAGTGGATGATTTGGAAGTAAGGGATAATTTGATCGTGGAGACTGTGCCTTTGAGTATCGAGGACTGTGAATTTAAGCAGCTGCGAGGAAAAGAGATCGTTTTGGTCAAGGTGATTTGGGGAGGTCCTGCGGGAGAGAGCATAACTTGGGAGTTGGAGAGCAAGATGAAGGAATCGTTTCCAGAGTTTTTCCTTCAGGTAATTTTCGAGGACGAAAATTCTTAAGTGGGGGAGAGTTGTAACAACCTGATTTTTAGCATTAGATATATCTGTTATTATTAACTAGTATTATTTATTTAATTTTATTAGTGCTTGAGTGGCATTTTTATAAATATGCTAGAACTAGTAATTTGAATTTTAGACAATAGTGGTATATAGTTAATATGAGGGTGTCATACCCCAATTTTTGACCTAAGATTCCATTTTTATGTCTTTTGGCTTGAAATCTTTTTGTCTTCTCGAGAAAAATTTCGGCAGAGAGGTATTTTAAAATACCTCATTTATGTTATTTAGTCATTTTTATTTTTATTATATTTACTTTTATTCTCACTTTTTTTATTATTCTTCATTTATTATTATTATTATTATTATTATTATTATTATTATTATTATTATTATTATTATTATTATTATTATTATTTATTTTCTTTTATTATTATTATTATTATTATTATTATTTGTTCTTTTTCAAAGGTCAGATCCTGCAGACAGGGGCGCCCCCTTTTCCTGTTTTTTTTTCATCATTTTTCTGTCCAAAAATTAACCCAAAATCTTCAAGAAAGATTACAATGTCACTTCCTCCATCAATGTTAAACCAAACTTTCACCAAGAAAAACTCAGAATTCAATTAAAAAAAAATGCTTATAAACAGAGACCCAAAAGAAAAAAAAGGAGAATTCGGCCACCTAAAAAAAATCATTCAAAACCCTATTTCTTTTTTTTCCTCACAAACAAAACCACAAAACCAACACAACCACTTACCACCACCACAAAACCCAAAACCGAACCACTTACCACCACCGCATACAACCACCACATTCGGCCACCACACCACCGAACCACACCACCAACACAACCAAAACGGTAACCACACCACACCACCGAACCACCACCGAGCCACCACCGGCCCAACACGAAACCTAACAAAAGTCCTAGAATCCGAACCAAAAGGAAGAAGGTAGTTTTTTTTTTAAAACTTTGGATGTAGATCTAGGGTATTTGAAAAAGATTTGAAAGTTTTTGAGTATAGATTCGGTTAGGGAACAAGAAAAGGATTTAAAAACGTAAAAAAAAAAAAAGGCGGAGTTTTTTACCACGACGCGGTGGCGCCGCCACTTTGGCCGGCCGGCCACCGCGCCGGAACCCTCCTTCGGCCGTTGGTTTCTAGAGAGAGGGGAGAGCATGTGTAGTAAGAGAAAGGAGTAGAGAGAGGGAAGGGAGAAAGAAATGAGAGAAATTTCTGGTTTTTAGCTTTAAATCATAAAGCCAGGCCCAGTATGTACTAGCACTCAGGCCCATCCTTCCTCTCTTCCCCTCATTTTCGGATTCCTTTCTCTACCCCTTGTTTACTCCTGCACCCCCCTTTTCTTTTGTTTTTAATTTCTTTGTTTCTTTACTTATTTTTTGCATTTTTTTCCATTTCATTTATTTTCTTCTTGCAATTTTTTTGCTTATTTGCTTTTATCATTTTTATGTCATTTTACTTTGCTTTATTTATTTAATTTTCTTTGCTTTTTTTATTATCTTTGTCATTTTTCTTTATAGCTTAAATTTATTTTAATGCATTTCTCTTTTTTAGTATAGTTTATTTTCATTATTTTTTCACTTTTATTTAAATGTCCTGCATACCATGCATTTTTACTTTTATTCTTTTATTTATTTATGCAACATATTTATTTAATGTCTTGCATATCATGCATTTTTATTTTTTCTTTTTATTTATTCCAATGCAACATATTTATTTTATGTCCAACATTTCATGCATTTTTATTTTTATTTTTTATTTTATGCAGCATATTTACTTAATGCAAAATCCATCTCATGCATTTTATTATTTTATTTTATTTATTTTTGTTTATTTTGCATCTTTATTTGTTTTTATGCACTTGTAATTTATTTTTCTTTATTTATTGCTTTATTATTCTTATTTTATTATTGATACTTAGAATGTATTTAGGGACAATGTAAATATAAATGAGAATATTGCACCGACACCCACATTTATTTATTCCGTTTTATGTCAAAAATTAAAATAAGTGATTAGTATAATCCAAGGAAAAGGGGACTTTCATTTTGACACAACATCATTATGAAATCTCTCGCGCATAGTTTATTTTTTTTCATCACGCTTAATCTTTTAGACTCCAAGTAGAAAAACAATCAAAATAATAAAAAAACATTCAAATAATCAAAAATCAAAAAACATTTCATATAATCAAAATCCCAAAAAAATCAACCTTGGATTTCAAACCAAGTGTCTTTTCTTTCTTAATCAAACTTTAATCAATCTTTAATTATCTAAACTTTTTCATCAATTTAAAATCAATCAAACTCACTTTTATTCTTCTATGTCATTTCGGCCAATTATCTTCTCAAAAAACATTTTCAAAACTTTAAAATCAATCAAAACAAATCATTAGGCTTTTTACCCCGAACTACGTGATTTTGATCCCGCTCGGGTACGTAGGCAAAGACTTTGTCTTTCCAAATCAATAAAAATAACAAAAACATTTTCCTTTTCAACAAAATAACAAAAACATTTTCTTTCCTTTTTTAAACTCATCATTTTAATACTTTTACACTTAAGCATTTATTTACAAAACAAGTAATTAATTTAGCATAAAGATAAAAATAAAACGAGAGGTTCCTATAGAGTACTATAGACGTTTAGGGTGCTAATACCTTCCCTTTGCGTAACCAACCCCCGGATCTTGATCTCTAAAATTTAGGGTTTATGCGAACTTTTCCCCTTTTCCTTGAAAAAAATAAAAGATCAGTGTTGAACTTAATTTTGTGAGTCAACGCTAACCAATAGCTTGATATCCGAAAATCACCGCGACAGAGGGGTTTAAGTAAAGTAAAAAGTGTAGAGAAAATAATTGTGAGATATTTGTGACTAAGCCCATTATTGGGAATAACCCTAAAACCATATTATAAATACACTAGTAGTGACTGAAGGTGAATTAAGTTAAACATTATAACACAAAATTTTGAGAGGCAGGTGAGATAATAGAGAGAGAAGATACTTGGAGAAGAGGAAACTAGAAGAGCTCAAGGGAAAGAGGGGAATTCTACTAGAAGTAGCAAGAAAAGTGAAGAATTAAGGTAAGAGGGGAGATTGCTTTCATCAAGTGGGTTAAATAAGCACTTATGGGGTTTGTGTGTTTTAGATTATAATCAATTGCATGATTAATTGTTGCTGATTTGGTGAATTTTCGTGCCCCTTTTGATGATTAAATTAAGCATGCTAAACATTGATGAAATTGCATTTTCTTATGTCAAAATTCATGTTTTATTATGATTAATTAATACCATTGTGAATTTTGATGATCTTGATGATTAACATGATAATTGAATAATGTTTGTTGATTATGAGCATGTGTATGTCTTTTGTTTGAGAAATCATGAAGTTATGTTGAATAAGTTGTGATTTAAGTGATTTTGGGAAAATTGATTAATTAAGTGAATTTGATTAAGTTGCTACTGTTTTGATTAAGTTGCTGCCATATAATGAAAAATATGAAAATATTATGTAGGTTTTGTAGCTTTGATAAGAATTAAGTTGTTATTGTTGGTGTTTTGCTAAAATGGCTTAATTAAGTGAAAATGAATAAGTTGCTGTTAGAATAGTTTGAATAGGTGATTATGGTGATGTTGAACTTGATGAAATACTGCTGATGTTGATATGCAAGCTTATTCGCTAAGTTGTTGGTGGAAATGGATTTTGAGACGAACTTTGAATTAAATTGATTAAGTTGGTGTTAAGTAATTTGATTAAGTTGTTTTAAACTATATTAAGTGAGTAATAAGTGGTGATTACTGGTTTAAGGATTTGGAAATGTTTCGGTGCGAATCGGGTCGAAAAACGATGTTGAAAACTGTATTTTTACGCGAAAACGCAAAAATCGGAAAATCATGTACTAGTGACCACGCACGACCGTGCGCCCTGTGGCACGGACCGTGGGTGATCCTCGTACTTGGGACACACGATCGTGCGCCCCTGGAGCACGACCGTGCTCCCTTTGCAGCTTCGTAAAATCCTAATTTTGTGACTTTTTGAGGTACCCAATGCACTTGAAAGACATCCGAACCCTTAAATATGATTAATAGGTGTTTGATGGTGATGTTTATGATTGATTAAGTTGGACATAAGTGTAGTATGGCTTATAGGTTAATTAATTAGAGACAGACTTTGATAATGAAGTAAAACAGTGATGTTTTGCATGTTGCTTATGTTATGTGGATGAATGAAGTTAAATCATGAATATAATGTGGTGTAGTAATAGGTTGAGGTAACCTTACTTAATTTTTTAATGAAATGTGGATTATGTGATTAATGGTGAATAAATGCAAGAATGACGTGTTTATGATTAAACTTGTTGAAATGCATTAATATGAAGTAAATGATGCTGGATGTGGCTAATGCATTAAAGTTGTGATTTAAATGGTGATGTGGTGTTGATATGTTTTGTGTGGAATGAGTTGATTTGATAATGCAAATAAATTGGTGATGAAATGTAGCATGATTTAAGATCATGATTTTGGTGATGTGCATTGTCGAGTCTTTACCTGAACATTCCATGCATTCATAGCCAGTTATTGGTGCTTGATTTAAGATCAAGAATAAACTTTGGTGCTCGATTTAAGATCGAGAATAAACTTTGGTGCTTGACTTAAGACCAAGAATAATTTGGTGGGTGATTTAAGATCACTATGGTACCACATGCATGTAGAGTCGTATTACCCGCATTACATTCACATGAGTCGTGTTTGGTAATGTTTTGGTGTGAACTTGTGCATTTATGTGGTAAATGTTTATTGTTGGTGTGTGAAAATTATGGAATGATTCATAATTGTGTTGTTGGTGATTTATAATTGAAATAGTGATTTAATTGTTGATGATGTATAATTAAGTTGGTAATTATATAATGATGAGGATATGCTATGATGTGTGAATTATGCATGTGTAATAATCAGGCTTTTTGTATTGATGAATATTTAAATCTTAAGTGATGTTTTTACCTGAAACTTACATGTGTTTATTATATCCTTTTGTTGAATGTATATCTTACCTTGTGGATGTAGACTTTCAGGTGGAGTAGTGCTCAGTGAGTTGTGCTGAGGATGGCGTCACGCCTAATCTCCTTTTATGTCGCTTTTATTTTCCGTGGATGTCTAGATTAGGTGTTCTGATCTAGGAGTCCGAGATTTATTTTCTTGTTGAATATTATGAATATTGTATTTATTTGAGATATTTATGTTGAGACCCGAGATGATGTTTATGTTGAGATGATTTATTTTCGCTGTGCTGTGATGATTGTTGATGAGATTTTCTTTATGAGGAATTTGTATAAGTTATTGGAGATTTCTTAGATTCCGATTAATTGTGTTGCATGATTTATCGCTTAATTAGTAGTCTTGGGGTGATTCTGTGAACAAACTCACAACACCCAAGTTAATAGCATACAACGGCAAAATGCCTACAAATAATAGGATAAATTCTAAGTCACCGAAATATCCATGCTTCCGGATCTGCAACGTCGAAGCCCAAATCATTGATTGAATCTGTAATTGACTGAAGTTGATCTTTCAATAGGAACCAAACGAACACCGCAACAAGACGCGAAATCAAACGACGCACAAGAAGACGAACCACAGTTCGCACTCAGACGACGAAATCACAAAAAACACAAAATGAAAAACTTGATATGTGTGAAAACCACTTATTTAAATTGAAAGAAAGGGGAAAAAGATGCATGTGTCTATGTCAAAAAATAACCTAAAACCACCATTCCTCGATGAATGAAGGAGAAAGAAAACTTAAAGAGAATTAACAAAGATTTTTCTAACCTATACAACATTGCATAGAATATGCGCAAAATAAATGTACCACTATAATCTATTGAACATTTAATTGTTCTATCAATTGTATAATACTCATTAGCCTAATCACCTTCTGGTTCTATTGAACATTTAATTATTATATCAATTGTAGTAATACTCATTAGCCTAATCACCTTCTGGTGTAAACACAGTTGCGTCCTCATATGGTTTTCGCCATAACTTCATACAACAACCAAGAGCTACATATAAATAAATTTCGATTTGCATGCTATTCTACCGACCACCTTTGTGTTCCAGTATGAAAGCATTGACTAATTAGGCTCATACAAAATCAGATAATAATAATAACAACATTTATAATTTTTTTAAACATAGCAATATCTTGTCTAGAAAGTTTTTTTTATGAGTAAATTATCACTTTAGTCGAGACCTTAGGATTAAATATAAAGTAGTCCCTGAATGTTTACTTCCGTTATCAGTTTAGTCCCTCACGTTAAAAACTTTTTTTTATTAATGAGGTGACAAATGTTTTATTCTAACAAGGTGCATGAGGTGTCACAGGGACTAAAGTGAAAGTAGAAAATGGTCACTTTGGTCCCTGAACCGAAAATCAATATCCCCAAATTGAATCTCAAATCCCTAAATCTCGATTTTAATTCCCAAATCTCTAAATCTCAAATCCATAAATCTCATCTAATTCTCTCTTGTTCAAATCAAATCATTAAATCTCATCTAGGTCACTGACAGTAAACACTTACCGTCACTAAGGTCCCTGACAGTAAACATTTACAGGCACAAAGTGGCAGCATCATAGACACATAAAAATAATCACTACTATAAAAAGTGTTTACTGTCAGGGACCTAACTGATAGTAGATATGCACAATTAAGGGCCTTAATGACCCAGTTCTTGACGAATGAGCAACACTTCGTTGGGACGAGTTTACACCAATACCCATCATGATTTGAGATTTATGGATTTGGGATTAAATTCGGGATTTAGTGATTTAGCGATTTGAGATTCAATTTGGAGATATTGACAAAAGTGACCATTTTTTACTTTCACTTTAGTTGTTATGACACCTCATACATCTTGTCAGCACAAAATATTTGTCACCTCATCAGTTAACAGAAGTTTTTAATGTTAGGAGTTAAACTGATAACGAAAGTGCACATCCAGGGACTACCTTTTATTTAATCCCGAGTCAGAGACCTTTGTAATAGCGATGTGAGAGACTAAAGTGACCATTTACTCTTTTTTTTTATTGAGTTTAATGCATACCATAATACTTTTTTTTTGTAAGGAAACATACCATATACTATCGGTTATTGAAATTTCGGAAGAAGATTTCACCAAATTTCAATCACAAAGAATACTTTTTTATAAGGTAAGTAAACATTAATTAATGTTCTTAAATTCTAGTTAAAATTTGAAAAGTAATTTTTTATTGTGAAAATATACTTTTTTCTTTGTAAAAATCGGATATTTTGCGATAAACTGAAGATATCATATCCAAAGAAAATCAATTTTATTTTCTAAAATATATGCTCATTTTAATATGTTAACAAGGAGATTGAAGATTTATTAGTGAACAATTGTAATAGAGAAAATATTGAATTGTTCAAAAGAATCCGAGTTCGGTTCTTGTGGTGAATAATTCTTGTTAAGTCTTTACATATCTTCCGATAAAACTCCAGATTATCACAGTTCCCTTCTCACGGGAATCAAAGGGTTGCCACAAAAATATCCAAGTTTGTCATGGGTTCTGTAACATCCGGGATTTGCCTTTCAACTGGCTTGTCCAGGTTTGCCCCGCAATGTTACTCATGGACTTCTCCACCCCCCATGTGGAGTTTCATGCCTTCCGTGGGAATCGAACTATGTACCCTGGGGCTCCTTAAGTACAAGTCCTTATGATTCCCACTACCAATTGAGCTACTAGCTCAATTGGTAGTGGGAATCATAAGGACTTGTACTTAAGGAGCCCCAGGGTACATAGTTCGATTCCCACGGAAGGCATGAAACTCCACATGGGGGGTGGAGAAGTCCATGAGTAACATTGCGGGGCAAACCTGGGCAAGCCAGTTGAAAGGCAAATCCCGGATGTTACAGGTTCGAACTCTATCTCTTGCGTATGGAGCAAATTCAATTGGGATATGAGAACCCTTTTTATATTTCAATAAGTTTTACTAGTCACAACTAATTCAGGGGCGGATGCAATGTGTGCCTATGTGTGGCTAAACCCACACATCCACTCCCCAAAGGTTTTTTCTTTTATATAAATAAAACACACAATTATATCAAAACACTTATCTCTCGCGCAAGAAACAAATAAGTGCAACACATTTGTTATGATTTATAAGCTTTTGAAGTTGACTTTGCTCTTGTGGGTAGCCATTGCAAGTGTTGAATGTGTATTTTCAACTACAAAAGTTGTGAACAATCAACTATGTTCTTTTAAAAATTAACAATATTGTTATTTTAACTCATTTTCAACAAATGGATAGGAGACAATGTTCATTGTAATTGGGCTAAAATGCACTTTTGGCCCCCCAAGTTTCACAAACTTGCGATTTTGGCCCCCTAAGTTTGAAAATAGCACTTTTGCCCCCCTAAGTTTCACCCCCTTTGCAAAACCATGCAAAAACATGGTCCCCCTCGGTAATAGCTGATGTAAAGGGGGACCATGTTTTTGCATGGTTTTGCAAAGGGGGTGAAACTTAGGAGGGCAAAAGTGCTATTTTCAAACTTGGGGGGCCAAAATCGCAAGTTCGTGAAACTTGGAGGGCCAAAAGTGCATTTTAGCCCTGTAATTGTAATGCATCAAACAATGTTATTTCTTATTTTTAATATAGTTTGCATTATTTTATCTTTAAAATTTTAGCCACACATATATCAAATGTCTAGATCCGTCCCTGAACTAATTATCGGTGAAAACTGGGTATCTATAGCATTACTATGTCACCAAAAAAAAAGAGAGAGAATATGGAGGAAAAGCACGAATATGATGCATTTTTGGAAAAAAAAATTCCATTTTCAAATTTCATAAAATATTATATCTGTTTTCAAAAAAATTAAAAGAAAATGATTAAAAAATTGAATTTATATTCTCTATTGAAATGAATATAAATTTTAAAAATGTAAGTTATCAGCAAGTCATTTTCTTTTTATAGAAATTTCTCCCTCCGTTCCAAAATAATTGAGCCATTTGAAAAAAAAATTGTTCAAAATGATTGACCCATTCCACTTTCAAGATATCGTTTGGCTCGACTTTTTTCTACTTCTCTACAATTTTAAGGAGAAGGTAGGTCAAACACAATATCTATTAAGTACTTACTAAAAAAGTACTTTTTTTAGAATGCATAAAATTGAATGGAAGTAGCTTTGATCAAAAGTTGTTTAAAAGAACTTTAGAACTACTTAACACGGCAAACTTGAATTCTTCTTAATTCATATACCCACTTCGATTCACGCTGACACCATTTCTTTTATTTTTTAATATTATATTTCATTTTTTCTTCCATTTAATTTTATTCATGTTGGCCATTTTTACACCATTTACGTCTAATATATATCTATATTATATATATACATATATATATATATATATATATATATATATATATATATATATATATATATATGTATGTATGTATGTATATCTATATATAAAGAAAATAACCCCTTTCACCTCTTTTGGGCTGACTTTATCTCTTTCCAAAAATGCCCTCAATTTTCAATAGAAATAACACATGTAACAAATAGATAAGAATAAATTTAAATATTAAAAAATGTAACAAACAAGATATGAATATATATATATATATATATATATATATATATATATATATATATATCTGTTTTTTTTCCTTTATCATTTAAAAAGTGTAACAAACTATATGAGTATATTTATACCTACTTTTCATTATCCTAATTATAAGATTGTTGTTGGTGTCATTAAAAAGAAAGAATTTAAATTATATTTTTTTGTTATATTGTTGATGTCATTGAAATAGATAATCATGGTCAGTTTGATTTGTTATAACTTGAAAGCAACAAAAATTTATATTTTTAGTTTTAATCAAAATCAAAATTTCATAAAAAAATCATCGTTCATAATTTTCAAACGTTAGCGCAATAAAAAGAGCGGATATAAAAAGAATATTTGGTTATAATAATGCTACATTATTGGTGTCATTCAAAAAGATAAAAATTTATATATATTATATTTTTTACATTGTAGGTATTATTGAAAAAAATATATTTATAGTTTGTTACAATATGAAAGTGCAATTTATATATATATATATATATATAGACACACACACACATTATGTATATATTCTTCAGCTCCACAAAAAATATTTTAAACATTTATTTATTTATTATGTTAATTCATAATAAATTCAAAGTTTTGTACAATATTTTGCCCTTAATTCATAATAACAACTTTTAACTTAAAAATAGCTTTAAAATTAAAAAAAATAAAGTAACCAAACAACTTTAACTTCTTTCTTAAAGCCCTTAATTTTAACTTTATTTTAAAGTAGCTTTTAGACTGTAAAAAAGTCAGGTCAAACGATGCCTAAATGCAATATTAATTACTTTTTTTCAATTGTAACTCTAATTAATACTACTTTCATCACTACCAATTCAATATATCATACTTTTAATTTGTGATAATAGTGTATGCACAAATACTTGACAAGGACATTCAAAACCATTTTTCTCTCTCTTTCACTTATAGACTTTTTTTTAATATGAGTGAAATGAACAAAAGACTCGGTTATTTTGTGTGGAGCGAGTAGCACGTAATAATATCAGAATTTAGGTAGGACAACATACGATAAAGTTTTTCTTCAAGAATTTTGACACTGTTACATTCTATAACCATCAGTTAAACTTGAAGAGACTAGAATGGTTGATACAAATACTCTCTTTTTTGGTCAAATGGCCTAATGACTGGAACTCACACATTTTAAACGTGGAGAAGTGAGGTGTTCGAGGTTTGAATCCTAATCTCTGCATGTATTATACAATATCCTTATCAATTGAGTTAAACTCTCAGAAACACACAAATACTTCTGGTCTACACAAAAATTAAAATAACTTTTTAACCATTTTATTATAAATACACTACTTTATTAAAATACATTTCTACTGTTTATTTCTTAAACTACTAGACGTCTACTCGTGCGTTGCACAGGTAAAATATGTGTGGTATAATATTATCTCCAATTTTATTAATATAGTAACTAAGTCTAACACTTTTATGTGATAATACTTTCATTATATTTGTTCCAACATATAAATTCAAGAGTAGAATGTATCTGTAATTATGATTAAATTAAAGTAGAATATTAGAAGTTAAAGTTTCAAGCTAACAACCATTCGTATGAGGTTAAGAATTAAGGAAGTTAGTGAATATATCATTAAGCAAAATATATAACTTCATGAAAAGATGGATCTTCTAGTTATTAATTTCAAACCTTCGATCTTTTCCATTTTAATTCTAAACTCATTTCTTTATTTCAATCTAATGACTTGCACAACCGTCTTTCATAATTTGTAACGTACCAATTTCATCTCATTTATTTATTTTTCACCTCACAATAATTGATTCAATTTGTAATTCCAGTAGTGAATTAGTTTAACATTCAAATTAGAATAACTATATATCACTTTCCTTGGCATTAAACTTAATCATAATTTCTTAGCATGCAAAAAAATTAAAACAATCATGTAACAAAACTTTTTCTGAAGAAAATAACAAAACTTATTGTAAGCTCTTTTTGCAATTTATACAAATATTGAGGAAAATAGTAGCGTATATGGAATCTATAATTATCAACAAACAAAAAATTTCAAGCATAATTACTAATGGCATTTTCTATGTGAATATCCAATACCTCATTCATACAACAAAACATCTTATTTAGTCCAAATTGTTTGTTGTTGCAGGCTGACGTTTCAGAGCAAATGTTGCATATAGTTGTAACTTGAACCACTTAACTTTACTTCAAACTTGCATAAGCAATACCTAAATTATGTGCTTGTATAATTTGTAGCAATACAAAAAAGAGAATAAAAATGTTGTTGGAAATTCAATAAGAGAATAAAAACAAATGTCTGAAAAAAATTTAAATGAAAAAAAAATAAAGCCCTAAACTAATACAAAAAAGTTGGTGAAAACTATAAGGAAATAGGGAGGGGGGAGCAAATCAGAAAGAGGAAAAGAAAAAAATGGAAGGACAAAAGAATATGAGGTATGAAGGAACCGCATGAGAGAGAGAAAGTGGTGCGGCCAAGGAGGCGATGGTGAGGAAAAGGAGGACGTACGGGCAACCATGGAGACCGTGACGCAATGAGACTATACAAACAGCAGGACACAATGGAAAATTAACAGAATAAACATTTGCAAAACACGAAGACAAAACCGAAACACCATCAATTTATAACTCTATATCAGCAGATGCAAAACCAACACATAACAAGAAAATGAATAGACCATTTGTTAGAAACATAAAGTAAATCATCATAATCAACAATAAACGACTAAGTTGATAACATTAAAACATAAGTTGTGCAATAAAGTATGATACTAGGACATGCACTCACATATTAGAATGCGTCAGGAGTGTATAAGAGCCTAACCTTAAATAACATCCAAATAATAATATAAATCATTCATATTGCTAAATTGTTAGTAAATATCACTTGAAACAAAATACGATCATAAATCAATCAACATAATGGCATGAAGTCATGTTTAAGGTATTCAATAAAGTCTAAGTTTCAAACAACTATAAAATACGCTATTGTAAACGTAATGGGCTGAACAAACATAGAATGTTGCAGCAAAATGTTTGAAAATAGACACATATTGAAGCTAAGTTGAAACAATTAATCATACATGTCAAAATGATACATATCATGGAATCATTTGATCAAAGTTATATTCATATGTTTACAAGATCATGTTATACATAAAAACAAAAACAAGAATTATAAACGCATAACACATCAGTTGAAAAACGCAATAGATACCGCAATATTTAAAACAAGCTCACTAAGAGAGGTAAAGGTTTAGATATTACCTCTTTACAAACTTATAATGATATATACTTAGTAAGAATGCAACAAGAGCTGTGGTTCCATTGCCGGATAAAATAAAGACTTTTGTAACCGAATAAAAGAGGTAAGTACCATGATATTGACTTAGCTATTTTATTCAAATGTCGTGAAACTAAATAAGCAATTGTAGACACTGGACCCGGTTGCCAGGTAGTAAAAGAGAACGAAATCCAACATGACTTAATAATCGTTTTACATTGTTTTATATCATTTAGAGAATTAACCATTGCCAACTGCAACCCCCAAATTACATATCCTAATCAGAATCATAGTAGTTAAGTCGGGATTTCATAATCTCTACGGATACGAACTTTTATAAAATTTACTACTTGACGACAATTTAGTAACCGACCATCAACGTGCTCACCTACTTAGCCTCACATACCATAATCATTGAGAGGACGTAGTGGATAACAATTAGGGACTTTTGAGATCATGGACCACAATGGTGGCCATGATATAGGAAAACTGCCTATCTCACCCCTATACATGCGTGGTCTAAGGTAAGCTATCATTAATTCACTTTTCTACCGAATAGATACCTATTTCAAGACCTTTACGATAAATCGCGGAGAAGGTAACCACTATATCCTAGGTAGAACAAGTATACTTCATCTGGTATTAAATTTATGTGAACCGATATTAAAAAAAATAAAGGATTTATTTATTTAGCATAGTAATATTATATTTTATGTAACAATAAAAAATTTAAAAAAGCACGAAATAGTATATTGTTAATATTTATTTCTATAGTCTGAACATAACTATTTTTACATGTGAACACATATATATATAAAACCCACATTATCCCTAAAAAAAACCACATGATGTGTGATGGAATTTTATACCTCATGTGATTAGTCTTTGACTTCCAATTAAGAGATATAAAGATGACTTTGTGGTTATGATAAGTGAATTAATGAGCATAGAATTAAAGAGGTCAAAAGTTCTAACCACACTCAAACATAATGGAGCACTAACAATTACTAAGACTTCTACTATTGACTATTTCAAAGAACAAAAAAACTTAATTATAATCTTGGTCCTCCTATCAGGTCGCATATCACACATTTAAAATGGTGTGTGTGTGGGGGTGGGGGGGTTTGCTTCTATGTATAAGTGAAAATAAGGAGACCAAAACTAAAAATAAGTTAAAACTTGAAATAATGATTTGGAATGAAAACAAATAAACATAAAAGATTGCTATTTTAGAATTAGGGATAACAATATATCTCATACACAAATTTTATAAAAGGTAATACATATATCATGATCTTTTTTGTAACCAAAAAGAAAATCATGATCTCTATACCCATGTAAATGATTAGGTTAACTTGAACTTTATTTATCTTGCTGTATTGCTTTACATTGGTACATATGGATAAGATGACAACTTACAAGCCTAGTAAGATCACGTAAGTAACAAAATATCCTCAAGAGTTTTAATGATCAATGATGCATTTTAGTTGTTCAAACTAAAGACCTCTATTAAAATTGAAAGTGCCTCTATCATCTCATTCAATATTCTTGTGTGTTAGATCAAACTATGATCAAAATGCGCAACATACGTGCTTTTCAGAGTATGCTGTTTTAAGCAAGATGAGAAAATAACAAACAAACTTGTAAAACTGAGAGAGAAGAGAATGGAGAGAGTTTGCTTGTAATTCTGAATCTCATTAAGAATTGAATGAACACATTACAAAGTCTTTTATAGGCAAATATAACACTTGCTTGTAGCACAAGCTATCTAAGTAATTAACAAGTTTTGTAACAAAATTCTAACTAACTTGCTACATGGCAGTTATGGATTAAATCTTAACATTGTGTAAACATAACATACTTTATTTTTTTGTTTTTTATAGGTTCCTTTCATTGGAGTTAATACGAGGCATATCGATTAGATGTGAATACCTCTGTTTGTCCATATTTAACCCTTAATTAATCATATTGGGGGATGTCTAGATCTTTCTCCTATGCCCAACCATGTTGGTTAACATAGCATCTTATTACTTACAAGTAATATGAACAGTCTTTTTTATAGATTGTTTTATTTTGGATGATTTACAATACCCAAAATACTCACTAGCCAGCCAAATCACCTTTGTGAACAAACATAGTTGCGTCCTCTTTTGGTTTTTGGCGTAACTCCAAACAACCAAGAGCAACAAACAAATTTCGATTTGCACGCCCATTCTACCGACCACCTACGTTTCAAGTATTTTTTTTGGTTATTTCTGCGTTTCAATATGAAAGCACTAAATAATTAAACTCTACTACTAATTAGACTCTAGGCCCATTACTAATTATTGACTTTACTACTAATAATAATACTTTTTTCAACACATAGCAATATCATGTCTAGAAAGATTTTTATGCAATACATAATTACTAATTATTGAAATTATGGAATAGGGTTTCATCAATTTCAATCTCAAAGAAGTATATATTTTTATAAGGTAATGTAAATGTTGGGAGATAAAGATATTAGATAACAATGTTATAAATCGAGAGTAATAATATTTGTACAACTATTTTGTGATATTTTTTAAACAATATTCATCTTATATTTTTTTATTGGTCAAAAACAATAGAGACAGAAAAATAAATAGAGAGTAAGTACAAAAGAGAGTACGAGAGAGTTGTTCAAAAGTTATCTTAGAATGATTGTACAAATATTATTTATCTAAATAGTGTTATAAGAAGATAGATAAATAGAAAATGAGGTGTAAAAGGGGGGTAGGAAAAGTTTAGTGGAAAATAATCATTGTTGTTCCTGAATCTGTAACGTGTAGGCACAATAATCCTTCAATGTATTGAAATTTTAAAATAATCTTTTATTGTGCGCTTCATTAGTCAAAATAGTCTCTTACATCAAAATGGCACGTTAATACAGTCATATTAGTCATTTATGACAATTTTAACATCAACGCTCATTCTGCCTAATAGAGTATATTACTCCATTCGGTCCTATATATAAGAAAAATTTCAAAAAAATTTTTGATCCTATTTATAAGTAAATATCACAACTTTTTAGGTGTAATTATTTCTTAAAAGACTTTTGTACTCCTTATTTAATGCTTGTCTTTTTAATATCAATCGATCTATTTAATGTTTCACAATTTTTTATGAGGGTATATTTGTAAAAATATTCAAAAAGTTACACTAATTAATGACTGCATTGGTTTTAGATTTTTTTTGTTTTTCTTCCTATAATAAAGACTGGAGAGAGTATTTTAAAATTTCAATACATTCATGCATGATTGTGAGGATTAGTTCCATAATAAAAAGTTAGTTAAAAGGAAGCACCGACCTGTCATAATCGTTATGCAGCGGTTACACACGGAAACCACATAATAATTGGCAAATAAGAGTGTGAACTGTGAAGCATATCCTGTTATGATACTCTGTCCTTTTGGCTTCTTATTTCAATCTCTTCCTATAAATACACCAATTTATTCAAACCATTTCATAATTGTCACATACATTCAACACCATAAAATCCCCCACTTACTCTTTTGAGAATTGCAATAGTCTAAAAAAATGGAGTTCAAAGGGTCATTTTTAATTAAGCTTCTCTTGCTGCTGCATGTATCAATTCTCTGTGCTTCACAGTCACATGATTTTGATTTCTTCTACTTTGTTCAACAGGTACTATAAAATTTAATTCAATTGTCATTTTACGCTTCGAAAAATCTCACATGTTTTCTGAAGTGTACTTTCGAACGACATATTTTGTTCAAAAGTGTACTTTAATCTTCGCAAAATTTGTGTTTCTTCTGAACGTGTACATTTGAATTTGAATTCGTGTAGAGTGAAAATCGTTTTTGAATTTATTTGGCTAGTTATAAAGAATATGTATTAAATTATTGCTTGAGATTTTTGCATTTGCAGTGGCCAGGATCATATTGTGACTCACAAAAGAGTTGTTGCTACCCAACAACTGGAAAGCCTGCTGCAGATTTTGGAATTCATGGTCTGTGGCCTAATTACAAGGATGGCACATACCCTTCTAACTGTGATCCCAGTAACGCTTTTAAGCCATCTCAGGTACTTCATTCTACACCTATGAAACACGTATACAGACATGGACACCGGATAGGACACGGACACGTCGCACCGTTAATAATTTGAGAAAATCACATAATTCAGTGTAATTATAGGTGTCGATGTCGTGTCTGTTTCGGACACGACTTATGTCCGACACCGGGACACGGCTAATCCAATGAATGTTTGTGCCTCATAGTTTTACACCAATTATTATTAATTTTTGGGAAATGTTAACTAAGTGCTCCCGGGATACTCTTTAAGCACAAAAATTGATAAGATTTTATGAAAGTTTATGCATTTATTGCATTGGAAATTGAAGTCTTTGATTTTTTAAAGAATAATTTTTTTATTAGAAATACTTTAAAAGATCCTTGTGGCACTCGTTAACAACCCTTATTTTTTTTGAAGAGGCTCTACACTAATTAGTTGAATTTTTCAAACAAACATTTTTTTTTTTTTACGGATTTCTCAATCAATTTTGTAGCCTGCAAAGTTGTAATTTTTTGTCTGATACATTGCCATATTCCCATTTTTTATGAAGCTTATCTAAATTTTGCTTTTATTAGCTTATCCAATTACTTGTAGGGTCCACGATGAACTTTATAAATCAAAATCAGTTTTAATGGTTTAAAACAAGTGAACTAGTGAAACACGCTTTTGTAATCAAAGATAGACCTTTTAATCATTGTATCTGATTTACAAGTCAAACGTTTTCTAATCGATTTTCAACTTTACGTTACGGGACGCTTATACCTTTTCTGTTTGTCATGAAAACTTTTCAACTTAATTCTAAACTTTAATTAAATATTCATGACATAACTTCTACGTAGACACTAGACTAAAATAAATTCTGAAAAGGTAAAACAGAATTTGTTTTTATCCTATAAAGTATTCAGTTTCCATGATGATTAATTTACCATAGTATCACTAATTTGTTTGTGTATATTGTAACAGATATCTGATCTCACAAGTAGTTTACAAAAAAATTGGCCCACACTAGCATGCCCAAGTGGCAATGGAATAACATTTTGGACCCATGAATGGGAGAAACATGGCACTTGCTCAGAATCAGTTCTTAGTCAACATGACTATTTTGAAACAACTCTCAACTTGAGACAAAAAGCTAACCTCCTCCAAGCTCTTACAAGTGCAGGTAAATATCCAAAATTTTGTTAACTTAAGGACAAAATATAGGTGCCAATAATAATAATACTGTATAAAATTATAAATGTCACATGTCGTTCACTACCTATAACATGTCAAAAGGATATTATAAATTCTGATGGAAATGAATTGGTGTAAAATAGTTGATTTCATTATAATTTTGATTCCTTTTATTTGTGATGTGTAATTTTGGTCCCTGTAGTTATTTTGAACAATGTTAGTCCTCAAATTTTTAATTGTTTTAATTAAAGGGTCTTGTTAACCAGTATCCTGGACACTAGTTCACAAACTAAAAGTAGAAAGAAAATTCAAGTTTTGCATTAAAAAGAACACTTTTTTAGCTTTTAAAAAGTAGAATACACAATTTTCAAGAGAATATTCCTTTTTATAATTCCTTAACAAGTTCTGTTAAAAAATATATTCATCTATTTTCATTTATTTAAAACAATCTAATTCACATATTCTATTAAAAAATAATTTGCAATTTGAATTGAAGAGCATCAAACCATTTTAAAATAGAGGGACTGCAATCCCCAAAAAAATTAAGAGGGTCAAAATTGCACATAGCTCAAATTATTGGGACAAAAAATATAATTTAGTCAAAATAGTTTCACACCAACAACCAATAAGAATCCTTCCCCTAAAAAAAACCAATAAGAATCCTTGGTTTTTTTTTTTATCATAGCCTTATATTGTAACCTTTTAAAAAATAACTTCAAAATGCTCTCTTCCTATTTAACACAATTTTGTTAGAAAAAAATTTAACACAATTTTAAATCTAGTGCATATCCTATTTTCTCTTGAATTTTCAGATAAATTTAATTATTATTATTTTTTTGTATACTGTATACCCTGTTTATGTGTTGAATTAATTAGAATTTACTATATTATTTTTTTGTGATCACATTGTTATATTTTTTATTGTGTCAGGAATACAACCTGATGGAGGATCCTACAGCTTGAGCAGTATCAAAGGAGCTATACAAAATGCAATTGGATATACTCCATACATTGAATGCAATGTGGATTCCTCTAGAAACAGCCAACTATACCAAGTTTACTTGTGTGTGGACACTTCTGGATCAGACTTCATTGACTGCCCTGTGTTCCCACATGGCAAATCATGTGGATCTAACATTGAGTTCCCATCGTTTTAAGTTAGATTTTCTAAGACAGAAATCTCTTCCAAGTATACATGTTGTCCTTTACAACCTGTGTTCTTTTTAGTTGAATGTTTTTACATATATATAATTCTGATCAACATTAGTGTAATTGTTTTTCTCCAAGTTGAGTAAAAAAAATGCAGTTGAGAAATCCATGGGAATAGGTGCTTTTTATACTGTGTCATATATGCTAGAACTAAATAATTGGTCATTTTATCTTCTATATAGATCACCATTAAAATGCATTATTTTTTAGCCATCAGTCCAGCGCATCCCGATCTCTCAACAATAAAAAAAGAAGATAAACTTACAAAATAATAAACAGTTATATAAAATTTGAGGCATCCATTAAACTGCACTAAAGGAGTAATGCGTGCATTCACAATGTACATTAGGCTCTTAACTACTTAGTTCAAATTCGATCCCTGACCAATGCGTATAAACTAATTCGCATGGAAATCATATAAACTCGCGAACCTGGAGCAAGACATTCATACCTTACGACAAAATTGGCATTCGAACAAACATTTGAACTGGAAATGAAATAAGAACAGTACTAACCAGAAAAAATAGTTATACTGCATGCAATGGATGAGGACACTGCTATAATTTGCACTGTGGAGTATCCTCTAAACCAGATTTGTCTTTCCCGTCATAGGTTGCTTTAATAGAAAATTTCTTTTACATGTGTCACAAAGGATAGGATTCTATTGGTTGTCTATTAGTTTTACCAATTCACGGTACTCTATAGTTGTCTGTCAACTTCTATGTGATTTGTATCCTATATTCCTATTATTGACCATTATAGATAATTATTTTATAATTGTGTATTTGATTAAAAATAACCGACAAATTGTATGTGCAATATTACAGATGTTAAAACAACTAAAAGTAAATTTTTTTTTATTGAAAAACAACAATTATTTATCAAAAAGTTATATATTTAAGGCTTAAATAGGTAAATCGTCCCTGTAATTTTGCGTGTTTTTGGTTTTCGTCCTTGTATTTTTTTTTTTTTCTAAAACAAACCATGTAAGGTATAAACGTTTTGGTTATGATCCCTGTTGTCATTATATGTTACAAAAATGGGTATGTGGCAAACAGAGGATGACGTGGCAGTGGATGACGTGACAAATGATGCTGATTTGACAAAATGGATGATGAGTCACACGGTGAGAGAGACCAAAACAAAAAAACAAAATTCGTAGAGGGACCAAATCCAAAAAAAACAAAAAAAAGTAGAGGGACCAAATTCAAAAACGAGAAGACGAAAATTCAAATTTAAAAAACATTGGTTCTTCCATCTTCTACTTGTCTGTCATCCTCCATTTTCAATGATGTGTAAAGAAAAGGTGCATATGCTTACATTGGTTTATGAGGAAGTGATTAAGGATAAATTGCTAAATGCAGGGTAGAGGGCTTAAAATATGACATCTTACGTTTTTGTTAACATAAAAGGAAGTTCACGGCTTAAAGATTTTGTATTGAACTATCGTAGTTATCTTATTCTAATCAATGAATTATGTAAGAGTAGAGAAACGCAAATAAGCATCCAATTGATGACACATGCACTACAGATTGACAAAGAACCAAAAGAATGGTTTTACTCTCAAGTGTTGCTATAACTCAATCATATACAGGCACTGCAGAGGTGAAATCTGCTAAATGTGCAACAATTGTCAGGATAAAAGGTGGTGTCAAAACTAATGCTGCTAGGTATCACTTTATTATTGGTAGACTAGTGTTAGCCTGTATTTTCGACAGGCTCAATTAAATGCAGTCATCGAGGTTTGACTTGTCATTCCAAGGAAATCATGTTGTTTTCGACACTGAAGAGGTTGTCGATGTTTTTCTATTTATTGAGAAGATTTTGACAGAACCAAGGACTTAGCAGAATCCAGAAAGTCAAAGGACAATGCATTTGACAAATAGAAGATTCGACATTGATAGTGGATAAGGTCAAGTAACTGCTATCGAAGGAAGAAGATTCAAATTCAAAATCAGAAGGTTCTTTCGTTGAAAGACGTTAGTGGCAGTTAGTTTGGATATGATTGTACAGTTAGTTTTTTCTTAGTATAAATAAGAGTTTTCCATGAGGAAAACTGGGTCACAAATCACATACAGAATTTAGAAACTCAAAGTATCCATGTCAAAGAGAGAAACGAGTAACAAATCAATGTATGACCCTTGTGAACACCTTTTATTCGAATCAATGCAATTTTAGTTTTTCTTAAGTTTTCTTGCATTTTATTTGTCTTTCTGCAAATCTATGTTCAAGTTATTTTTATAAGGAACTTCATTCGACAAGTTCAAATTCATAGAACTTGAATACTTTTTTCTTCTTCTACATAACTTATTCAAAAACACCATGAACATTCAAATATTTCTGAGAAAGTTTTACACGCATATGTCCTGAGATTTGTATGGTTGATCTCGCAAGCAACATTATTTGTAACCAGCGGTTGTTTACCAAAATTCAGCGTAAACAACTATATAAAGGGGGGTCAAGAAGTGTTGTTATTAGAGTTAAGTGTACTTTTGGCCCCTTAACTTTCTCAATGTTGCGATTTTGATCTCTATTAAAAAAAATTACAAATTTAGTCCCCTATATATTAGGCCATTTGCATTAGTGGTCTTTTTTCCCAATTTTGATCGAGTCAACGTACACGTGGCTCCTCACTTAAGTGAATATGGCTTGCCACGTGGGTAATTAATGAATTAAAAAAAATAAAAAAAACCACATGTGTATTTGTTGAAGAGGCATGCGATGATGATTCCCAGCAACCTGATTTTCTTCTCTTTCTCATTCATCTTCTTAACCCAACAACTTCATCAAACCCAACAACATCATTAAACCCAAAAGAAATTGTAACATCCCAGACGACTTTAAGTATTCCCGACTGACCCCACAAACCAATACGAGTCTTTTCAGCATATTTTGTCCTCACTCGCACACTTTCCGAGAAACTTCCCAGAAGGTCACCCATCCCAAAATTGCTCCAAGTCTAGCACGCTTAACTGTAGAGTTCTTATGGTTTGGGCTACCAAAAAGAAGATGCATCTTGTTGATATAGGTAGTACCAAACAATTTTTATAAGTCTTCCTTCAACCATGCAGTCCTATACCTGCATGGCTTCAAGATCCCTCTCATTCCGATGTGATTCGGTTTTCCCTAGAAGCTGCCAGGAGCCGCACATTGTCATGCCTTGTGCACTGGCGACCACTCCCCACCCTCATCGGCCTCGGGCATTACATGCCCACCAGCTTCTGCTTGGTTCATCCCCGAACCACATCTTATTGGGAGAGGTATGCTCTGATACCACTTGTAACATCCCAGACGGCTTTTAGTATTGTCGACTGACCCCACATACCAACACGAGTCTTTTTAGCATGTTTTGTCTTCACTCGCATGCTTTCCGAGAAACTTCCCAGAAGGACACCCATCCCAAAATTGCTCTAAGTCAAGCACGCTTTACTGTGGAGTTCTTTTGGTTTGGGCTACCGAAAAGAAGATGTATCTTGTTGATATAGGTAGTACCAAACAATTCTTATAAGTCTTCCTTCAACCATGCAATTCAATACCTGCACGGCTTCAAGATCCCTCTCATTTCGATGTGATTCAGTTTTCCCTAGAAGCTGCTAGGAGCCGCACATTGTCATGCCTTGTGCATCGGCGACCACTCACTGCCCTCATCAGCCTCGAGCGTTACAGAATAATTTCCAAAAATCTTTAATAACAAATGAGATCCTCCACACAAAAACAACCCTTTCATCAAACATACAAATCAAAGACTCCCATTGAGTTCTACTCATCGAATCACCAACTAAAACAAGCTCATGTAAGGAATTGCAAATCTGCATTTTTTCCCCTGTTACTTGCAAATCATGGGCTTGTGCTTCTTGCAAACACCCTAAATCGGTCTTATGTCTTGTGGTCATGTCAAACTTAACTTCCATATTTTGAACACTTTTAATAAAAAGGGTACTCGCCAAAACATGTTGTGCTTCTGGAGGGACAGTGTCCTTGCAAGTAAAACTGTTAACGTCAAAGTCTAGAATCGTACCACGAAGACCATCCAAAATATTGTCAAAATCCGAGTCCATACCACTTTTCTCACTATCTCTCAAAATATGATCTTGTAGCACCCAAGACTATGCATTGGAAGCCACAAAAGCGTATGAGAAAACCTAGAAGAAGCTCATTCTGAGTATCCCTTATCTGTAGAAGAAGATGCATTAATTCAACAATCATGTATCCTTTCTTCATGGCAAACCCCTTGATAAAACATCTATCTCAATTAACAATCCCTCCGAACAATTTCACCCCAACGTCGTCCTCCCAATATTCAAAAGGAACAAATCCCCAAATACTTATTACCATCACGTAAAGGCCAGTAGTCCAGTTAATAAAACACACTTTAACTTCTCATGTTTCTCCAATAGTCCAGTTAATAGGTAGAAAAATAAGGATCCTGTTCAATTCCTACGAAGCCCTCCTAGAATCCTTCATGGGAGACACCCATATCTCTCATTTCATTAACATAATCGCAAAATAGTTTCATTGGTCATTTTCTGTAGATCTGGATCCATAAATATATTATCCAACACGTTGGAGGCATACAATTAAAGTATTGAGTATTCAACATGTGAACACTTCGTGATTGTTGTTACATGTTACCAATGTACGTAGGAATGTCTACGGAAGCAACCAATTAGAACTACACTTGTTTTGTTTTATATACTTTTTCTCCTACATATTTCATAATTTTCTTTGTCCAATTGTTTTAAATAAGACCTCAAAAAAAAAGTTTTACATACGAGAATAAAGTACTTGGGTTGGGACCTTAGTAATGTGAACAGAGAAAACATGGTCGAAACATGCAATGAGCTTCAACCGATAAAAGTAGCATGTGCCAAGGGAAAATAATCAAATATTATCCTCTTATAATTGGTACTCCATATGCGTCCCATTTTGTATGATTTTATTTTTTTGACACAAAAATTTAAAAATATCATTAATTAAATAAATTTTATTAATAAAATACTTTATCCATTCTAATATGATTACACATTAGGTTTTTGTATTTGAAGTACACATTAGGTTGTTTCACACAAATTAAAGAGGAATAATAAATATATTTTTTTCGCAAATTAACTTCAACAATTGTTTGCACTCAACATTGAAGAGTCATGTTTAATAGTATAATGGTATGTCTTGAATCTGAAATTCACAAGTTTGAGTCTCGTTAGTACCTTATTTTTATAAACACTTTTAGAGTCTGAAGGTCTTCCAAGCTTTGGACTGTGACATCATCCTTCCACCCTAAATTTTGTAACAAAAAAAAAAAATCATTGATGTGCTTATTATTATGGTAAATGCAAAATTGAGGTGGGCCAGTGCAAGGGGCTGCAAATAAAGAAGTTTTTTTAGGCCTTAATATTATTATTATTTTTATATAAAAAATCGGTATCTAGTCTAATGACCGACTAGTTTAAGGGGTCAAATCCCATCGTCCATTTACCGGGGGGGGGGGGGGGGGGGGGGGGTCATTTATAATCAAAGCAAAACTTTGTATGGACTAGTTCACCGAAATTGGCACTGGGGGAGATCAAACTTGAAAACTTGAGAGAAACACATTCCAACATCATCTGACTAATCCAAATGGGTTAATGTTATTAATACTTACATTTAATAATTCAATCTTTAATTTAAGTTATAGATAAATTAATAAAGATTAAATATTAGATAGTTAAATTATTAAACTAACGATGTTTTAATTTCTTATCAATTATATGCCATAAAGAAAAATTCTTTCAACATAACTATGCAGGGACCAACATTGAAATCTAAATATTTAGAGGGATAAAAAATCAAAGAAAATTTTAAGATAAACTAAAACAAAAATTTAGTGTATTTAGAGGGACTAAAAACATATTGAACCTGTTTTTTAATAGTGTATTATTTACCATCTTGCATTTTAATTAAGTTTTTGTAAGAAAAAACACATTGATGAATAATGATCGATGAAAGATTTTTCTCCTTGTTAGAGCCTAGTAGGTTGACCGTGAGGACATTTTATGTGGAATGTCAGGTTCGAACTCGAATCTTTACATTCCACATTCTGGTCTGTATATGTTGGCCACTTGACCAATAGCAAACTAAAAAATTAATAATGATGAATGATATAATGAGAATAAATAATACATACTTTAAATTTTTTAGGGAATAATTAATATGTAATGATACTATAAAAATGTTAAGATATATTACCTCCGTCCCAAATTGTAAGAAAAAAAAAAATCAAATCACACTTATTAAGAAAACTAAAACATAAGAATTTAGAATATAGTTTTTTGTGTTTTCTTTGGAGCGTAGGAGGTTGTTGGCATGGGAGGAAGAACGGGGGAGGGAATGTTGTGCTATTTTATTACCAATTGTTTTGCAGGCTGATATGAATGACAAGTGGATTTGGTAACTTCATACCTCTTCAAAATACAACGTTACTAGTGTCTACAACTTTTTGACATCAAGGGATCAACCTTCAAACAACGATCATAATACTCTTATTTGGCACAAGGAGGTTCCTCTAAAAGTCAACATCTTTGTGTGGCGCCTTTTGCAAAACCGCCTTCCAACAGCCGATAACTTAATCAGGCGAAGGGTCCTTCAACCAAATACGTTTTTTTTTGCTCAGGAGGTTGTGGCTCACAAGAGGATTATGATCATCTGTTTTTGACTTGTGACTATTTTGGACAAATTTGGTATGAATTTATAATTGGCTCGGTGTGGTTTCAGCTAAACCAGCTCGAGTAAAGGATCACTGTTTCTTTTTCGATCATTAGGTGGCTTCTCAAAAAACATTTGTTATGCTTTTTATTTAATTTGGCTTTCTTGCATTTAGATTATCTGGCGTGACAGGAATGCTAGAGTTTTTCAACAAAAGGGGAATTCAATCATTGAACTTATAGATAAAATTAAGCTTCAATCCTTCTGGTGGTTGAAGGCAAATCATCCTAATTTTGCTTTTAATTATCACATGTGGTGGCTTAATCCCCTTTTATGTTTGGAAGTTATCACTTAATTTATTTTAGCTTCTGTATTTTAAGCGTGTCTGCATTATGGCTGTATCGTTTTTTTTCCATTGTTAACCTGATGTAACAAATATTTCTTCTGTCTTAGTTCTTCTCTGGCACTCATTGTGCTTGAGAGACTAAATTTTGGTTAATACATTTCATTTTAACTTCTTCAAAAAAAAAAAGTTTCATGGGAAGATGTAAAAAGAATTTTCATTGGCTATTGATTATGGAGAAAATGGAAGAGAGAGAAAATTCAATGTCATTTGCATTTAATTTCATGAGAATAAACAAAAGTTTTTCTTGGAAAAGATGGTTTTTTATAAAAACAAGATTAAATAAGATAAAAGTTTGTCTTTTTTGCTTACATTTTTTAGGAGAAAGAAAGTAAGTTTTTATTGCTTACATTTTAGGATAGATAGAGCATGTACCCAAAAAAAAAAGAGAGCAAAGAAAGACAAATGAAGGTGTAAACACATGCATCACACGCCAAAGGGACCCTGAAATTGAGTTCTTGTTCCTTGTACGCAAGAACATCAAACTTCATTGCCATAAAGCTCAGGATCGATGAACTACAAAATTAGAAACTAGACTTTACGTCTTCAACATGACAACATTGCAACAAAACGTCTACACCAACCTAATATAACTCCTCACGTTGCTTTCTAAATGTTAGGATTTGGTAAGATTTCAAACATGTTCTTCTCCCAAAAAAGAAATTAAAACTGCTAGCCTTGCCACGTTGATGCAGAAAAGATAAGAATATGAGTATCACATTACGAATATGCTATTATTGGTACGTTAATTAGGTGAATTACAAAGTTGACCTTGAAAAATGATTTAACATGTCTTTTTAGTTTAGTTGAATTATGCTAACTCGATAGCAAAACTTATTCAATTCACATTTAATGAGAAATTTAATTAAATGCAATTAATTTTCTTAATTTTTATAATAAAATGTGTATTTCAAAAGTGTCTTTGAAGAAAATTTGTTCTATGAAAATAAAAGAGTTGTTTTTAAAAAATAATACTTGTTACGAATATTTTATGAATAACATGGTTAAATATAGTAAGCAGTTAAAAAAATTTGTACCGTCTTTGTGAGTTTAACTTAATTAGTAGGACACTGCATAATATATTTAAGAATTGGGGTTCAAACCTCAAACACCTCATTTATTTAACTTAAGAGGTGAATCTTTAGCCAATAAACTACTCGAAAAAAAATTGTTTATATATTTGTACCAATAAAATTTGTTTGTAGATATGTGTGCTTTTATATTCCCTAAGAAGTATACTAAGATTAATAAGGAAAAACTCAAATATGATCTTACAAGTCAGTTTTATAATTTATTAAAAAAAATCAATTCTATAAAAATAAATTAGATCTAATTATTAAAAAATAATAATATAGTTTTAGAGCATATTCATTTATGAACCCACCCACTATTTATATTGACACTCACACTCATAGTATTGGGCGTGAGTGGATGTGTGTTTGAAATGAGTTTATAAATAGAAGCACATCCCACGTAGGAACCCCGTAATATAATGATGAATTAGACATGATATAAAAACCTAACAATTCCTTAAAAAAACCAAACAATTAAACTTTATTGTTTTTTTTTTCACCAAAACAAAAAAGAATAAAAAAGAAGTGTTAGATGAAACAAAATATTACATGACCTGATCTATATTGATACCAACATAAAGGGTTATCCATATTTTTAGTAGATGAAAACTAAATTATTAATTAGAATCGGTACGGTAAAGATAGTTTATATGAAATATTGTTAAATTCACAGTACTTATGATCTGTACATCATTGTAAAAAATAGATAAACATCTCTATTAGTTAATAATAATCCAATGGAAACTTCAAAGCAAGTAAAAGCATTTTCAAATGTGTGGGTAAATCTTAACTTTTTTAATATTAATGCAAAGTACTTTATATTATTTGAAAAATATAGGATGATAAACTAGTTAACGTATTCCATTGACCTACCTTATAAGCATAATATCATTGCACTATATATATGTAACACTATTCTTGAGTCTAATACCAACATCGTTCATTAGTTCTTTTGCTTGAGAAATTCCAAAAGCTTATCATATAGAGATACTTAAAAGTTCTTTAAAGAGAAATAATAAAACATAAGAAAATGAAATTTAGCAGCATTTCATCTTTGTCCATACTTTTGATACTTCAATATCTGTCAATTCAAAGCCTTTCTCAAGAATTTGATTTCTTCTATTTTGTTCAGCAGGTAATTAAACCATGAATTATGTTAATCATGAATTTTTCAGTTTCTTATTGTTTTTTAACATTTACACTTTATTCTGATTCTTCACTATTGCATTGTTTGTTAATTATAATTATAATGATGCAGTGGCCAGGAGCATACTGTGACACAAAGCAGAGCTGCTGTTTTCCGAAAACCGGAAAACCGACTGCAGATTTTGGCATTCATGGTCTGTGGCCTAACTACAAGGATGGATCATGGCCCTCAAACTGTGATCCTGATAGTACATTTGATAAATCTCAGGTATTCTTTTTTCTTTTTGAAAAATAATAAAATAAAGAATGTAATAATGGTTGGAAATCAATTTCATATGTTAACATGCCTGCAGAGTAGATAAATCATATATTATAGGAATGCTATGGTATAAGCAACGATGGTCTTGAATAAATTGATACTTGGTGTTGTCAATTTTGTTTTTTAATTTTATTTCAGACCTTGGACCATGGCTTAAATAAATAAATATTTGTGAAACCTTTTTTCTTTGACGGTAAAAAAATTGTTAAACCTAAAGAGGACTTTAGTAATCTCCGTATCTGGCTGGCCCATAACTCCATTTATGTTTGGAAAATTGTTCTATGGACCATCATGTTTGCTCAAAAGCCCTTCGATCTATCGAATCGTAACTTCTGATTGCAGAAATTCTATGGGATGATAACTTCCAATCGGCTTGTTTAATGGGTTGAGCAATCCAAGGGGCTAATAAAGTTAACTTCACATAGTCTATGGATCAAACAACAATTTTCTTGAGATACTAAAACTAAATACACTAGTGTATGAATCTTGATCTTGCCGTATACACTCTCAGGTCACTATAATAAGCAAAAATCTACATTTTAAGTTCATTCAATTAATGATGTATGTGGTCTTTATTGTAGACAATATACATCATTTAATGAATGAATCTAAAATATGAACTTTTGCTTATATTTGTGACCGGAGGGTGTAGAATACGTGTAACATCAACAAAATTAAGAGAATTCACAAATTACTCACCATAATTTATCAAACATTGTTTGATGTATCGGATGGAAAATTTGTTTTTAAAAAACAAAATAAAGGAAAAAAAGTAGAAGGTTTCTTAAAAAACAAAATACCATAATTTATCAAACATTGTTTGATGTATCGGATGGAAAATTTGTTTTTAAAAAACAAAATAAAGGAAAAAAAGTAGAAGGTTTCTTAATCTTGTGATGCATCAGTCAGAATAGTTGAAAATATAATTTATTTGGTCTTAATGATTTTATTAGTGCATTTATCAACTGAAAAACTCATCAATGAGTTATATTTAATTTGATATAGATCTCAGACCTAATTAAGAACATGGAGAAGAATTGGCCATCTCTGAGCTGTCCAAGTAGCAATGGTTTTAGATTCTGGTCACATGAATGGGAGAAACATGGTACATGTGCAGAATCTGAGCTTGATCAACATGAGTACTTTGAAACTGCTCTTAAACTTAAGGAGAAAACAAACCTCCTTCAGATCCTCAAGAAAGCAGGTAACAATACATGATTTTGAAGCATTTCACATGCTATGAAGCGCTAACACGAACATTGACATTACACACGACACGTAGACATCAATAATAATTTTAGAAAATTGAAGTAATTTAATGTAGTCACTTGTATCAGTTGTATAGCACATACATTCTAATCGAAGCCGAGTTTTGTTTCCGACACGACAATGACACATCTGATCAATTTCAATTATATCATTTTCTCAGATTATTATCAGTGCCGACAAGTCAATGTCATGTCTATGTATGTGTCAATGCTACATAGTGTGTCATTGTCCTGTCGGACATCATACATGTAGGACACAAAAAAACATATACATTTGCAAAGTTTCTAATCATTTAATGGGAATGAATTTCAGGGATTGAACCAAATGATGAATTTTACAGCATAGAAAGCATCTCAGAGGCTATAAAAGAGGCTACAGGGTTTACCCCAGGAATAGAATGTAATAGAGATTCAGCACGTAACAGCCAACTTTATCAAGTTTACATGTGTGTGGACACTTCTGGGTCAAATTTCATTGAGTGTCCTTTGCTTCCAAAGAGTAGATGTGGTGAACAAATTCAATTCCCCAAATTTTAAGAGAATTTATTTTGTTAAACAGAATATGGTTTAATTTGTATTTTGATTTTCTAGTCACAATATTGTACTTTTAATTCTAAACTATCATATCCACGTCCACGCAATAGAATGCATCTTCAATAAGGTTGATCATAGATTCATATGTGAAAATGAGAAATTATTTCGTCCCCGTCTTATTCTCCAAACGTTAATGCTTGTTTTAGATTTGAATAAACCGTCGATTCAATCCCAAATATCATTCTCTCATCAATTTGCTCTTTTAATTATTAAAATCAACTAAAAGTTTTCTAAACTATACTTCTACCTTCAATTTAGTCCATCATTTCGTCCCTATCTCTTTTTTTTGGTACAAATTTCGTCCCTATCCCTACCGAGGAACTAAATTAAAGTTGAAAGTATAGTTTATGGACTTTTCTGCAATAAATGCAACTCTTATGCACAATCAAATCAAACTTGCAAACTCCTCCATTTTATTGTTTTTATTCACCGCTTTTAATAAGTTTAGCTAGTTGCTTCGTCGAACGGTTTGGTACACTTGCCAAATAAACTTGCAACTGCTTTAACGCTTTTATAACTTGAAAACGGTTTAGTGCATTTGCCAAATCTAGTCATCAGACAACATTTATGTTCAAAATAGAATCTATATTAAACTTATATTGAGCACGACTCCATGTTTGCAGATTTGAAAATTATAGCACATCCTACATCATTTTCACCTTTTGTCTCTGGAGAGTCTAAAGTTACTCCAGATGATCATGTTGCTTCTCTTGTTCCAGAAGATGCTCCAGATAATAATAGACCTTCTGGAGAGCAAGAAGGCACTTCTAGTGTTGCTGCACCTTCTAGAATATCATTAAAGTACAAGTCATCTTATTTGAAAGATCAAATCACTGAAAAATAGAATGATCCTCTAATGACCAGATGATCATTCAGAAATGAATCTTCTTTGCCAAGACTGCTATCAATGATTAAACCAATTGTTGTTGATGATGCCTTGAAAAATGATGGTTGGATTTTGCTAATGCAAGAAGAACTCAAACAATTTCATAGAAATGAAGTATGAGATTTGGTTCCACAACCAAATGGTAAAAACATCATTGAAACAAAATGGATTTTTTAAAACAAGTTAAATGAGCAAGGAGAAGTGATAATAGACAAATCTAGACTAGTAGCTCAAGGCTATAATCAGCAAGAAGATATTGATTGCACTGAAACTTTTGCTCTAGTAGCTAGACAAGAAACAATTAGGCTATCATTATCATACGTTGTAAACAATGATATCATTCAATATCAAATGGATGTTAAAATGCATCTTTAAACAGTTTCATTTTTGAAGAAATGTATGTAAAACAATATCCATGGTCTGAAGATTTAAAACACCCACAATATCTTTATAAACTGAAAAAGTCATTGTATGGTCTTTAATAAGTTCCTAGAGCTTGGTATGGAAGACTCAATCACTTATGAAAAATGATTTTATAAGACGTCAAGTTGACACTACATTATTAAAAAAATCATTGCAAAATGAAATTTTAATAGTTCTGATATATATTGATGATATCATTTTTTGTTCTACTAATTCTACTCTTTGCAAAGAATTTTATAAGATGATGTAGGAAAAATTTGAAATGAACATGATTGGAGAACTGAAGTTCTTTCTAGGCATTCAAATCAACCTATGCACGGTTAGAGTTTACATTCACCAACCGAAATATACAAAAGAGTTGTTAAAGAAGTTTAATAAGGTGGAATGCAAACCTATGACAACTCCTCTACATCCTACTTGCAGTCTAGGCACAAGTAATAGTAACAGTAAGGTCGATCAAAAGGTATATAGAGGTATGATAGGATCTCTCATATATCTAACAGCTTCAAGACCTGATATTTTATTTAGTATATGTTTATGGGCTAGATTCTAATCAGATCCTAGAGAAACTCATTTAACTGCTCTTAAGAGAATCTTTAGATATCAAAAAGGTACTACTAACTTGGCTTGCTATATAAGAAATTCAATGATTATAAGCTAGTTGGATTTTGTGATTTTGATTATGGTTTAGATAGAATTGAAAGAAAAAGTACTAGTGGAAGTTGTCCATTCAATGGTGACAATCTCATCTCCTGAGCTAGAAAAAGACAACCAACCATTGCATTGGCAATAACACAATCAACTTCTCCGGATGAATCATCAACTTGAAGACTATCAGCTAAGTGAGAATAGCATTCATATCTTATGTGATAATAATGCTGTAATTTTCCTACCTAAAAATCTTATCTTGAATTCTAGAGCTAAGCATGTTGAAATTAAACATCATTTCATTAGAGACTATGTTCAGAAAAAGTTTTTTGATATAATTTATATATTGATACAAAACATCAATGGGCTGATATCTTTACAAAACCCTTAGGCGAAATAGATCTAGTTTTATCAAGAAAATTTTAAATATGAATTTTATAAATGAATAATGTTTAATTGGAAAATGTCATGCTTTGGGTGTAGTTAGACCCTATGGGACAAACAATCCTTTGGTTAATTTGAACCTCTCGTATGATTAATAATTTGTACTGAGACAGATAATACCTTTAGAATTTATGTGGTAAGTATGTTGTTCTGGAAAGCGTGGTAAGTTTACTTTTTGACATGTGTTCCATTTTTAATCATGTTCCTAAAATGTTTCCTTGTCTAGTGAGCAGTAACTGAATAGGTTACAATTTGCACTCTTTGTGCCCTTTTTATCGTTAATTACTTATGTTTTCAATCTAACTTTTTCTCTTGGCACTTGATTATCCACTTATTTTGAAAATCTATTTAAAGTTGCTTATAGCATTAGGTTTGTTTTGATGATGTTTATATATAATATTAGCTATAGGTTATTTTGATGATGTTTTATATAATGTTAGCTATAGCGTAGAAACTTGTTAAAGCACCTAGCACTTCTTGTCCCTATGTGTCATATGATTCTTGGATGTCAAATGTTTCCGTATGTGTAGAAATTTATCTTTTGAGTGGCAAAACCTTTTTCTAGAAGTTTGATTCGATTCAAAGTATTCAGATTCATATCAAGCTTTCTTTCTGCCTCTATTGGTTGTGTGTCATGCATTTTGATATGATTCATTGTTTCTTGATTCGTATCACACTCTGAATCGAATCAAATATGTCTGATTCGTATCATTATTTCTTTCTGGTCTCGTTTTTCAAGGTGTTGATATGATTCACATATATTTGAATCGTATCAACCTTCATCTCGGCAGGGTTGATTCAAATCACACGTTGTCTAATTCGTATGAATCTTCATAGCTCCAGATTCATCATTTTTCACATGTTTGATACGATTCAAAGTTTTTATGATTCGATTTATCACGTTGTTTTTGGCCAATACTTTGCACTTACCACTCATTTCTATATATAGTCAGTCATATTCTCAAAACTCCTAAACTACTGAATCATTTGAAACTATTCTCTATAGAGTCTCCAAACTTCTATCTCCACTTGTTCTTCAGCTTAAACACTTTTTATAAGAATCATTGTGGTCTTTGAGTTATAGATTTCTAGAGTGTTATATGGATTGTATTTTGATTGATTTCAAGGATCTTGGTTGGGAATCAAGGTTCCAAAATGAATAGAGTGATTCATTTCCACCTCCAAGGGTATTGGGGGTTCTTTCTAATGAGAAGTTCAAGGGTATCCAAGCACCAAACATAGAAAAGAAGAGTTCGAGGTGACGAGCTTCAAGGATTGCATGGGTGTTTGAGGATTCGAAGACTTGGAGAATCACCAATTTCAAGGGCTACTTGAAGATTGGGGGATGTGGTTGCATAGGATTTGAAAATTAAGGTAATTGAAGGAATTCTTGTAATCACAACAATTGTAATAAATTTGAACAATAGTGGAAGTCCTTGATAAAGATGTTTTCTATCAAGAAGAGTAGATGTACCCTGAAGCGAGGACAAAAGGGGAAACTACTATAAATTCCGGTGTCTTCTCTTCCTTTTCCTCTTTTACTTTATGTTAATTGTTGTATGTGAATTTTAATAATTGTAGCTAATTGATTTGAATGTGATCATAATTTTAATTGTAAACCTAATCTTAATTCATTGAATTAAGATTCTTTTCTAAGTCAATTTGATCACAATTGAATTCAATCAAGTTTCAATTCATTAGTTCATATACCTTATGTTAATTAGTGATAGCTTGTTTTATTGCATTTAGGTTTGGTTTGAGAATTGTCAAGTTTTGTAAAATGTGTTCTGAATTATTGATAGTTGATTATATTAAGATTTAGCAATTGAATATCTCAATTCAATATTAAATCTTATAGTATTATCATTGTCTTAACTCTAGTTATCGGTATCATGCACGAATCCAATAAGTCAAACGCCCTTTCAAATACGCTTTCGCAAAACTCTCGTTAATTTTGAAAAACGCTATTCACCCCCCCCTAGCGCATATCCTTGTTTGCCATATAGACCAACAAGTGGCATCAAAAGCCCGGTATCTTCACTAACGGTTAACTATCGAAAGAGTCGATATGGAAAACAAAGAGCCTAAGGGAGCGTACAATAAAGCACCAATTTTGTACGGCAAAAACTATGACTATTGAAAAGAATGCATGAGTGTTCATATCCATTCGGTTGACATGGATGTGTGGGACGTCGTGACCAACGGGCGGTATCAACCACAAATTGTTGCTAACGGTGTCACACAAAACAAACCAAAAGCCGATATGAGCGAGGATGACAAAAAGAAGGTTCAATATGATTTGAAGGCGAGAAACATACTTATTTCCTCTCTTGGAGTGAATGAGTATCACTCGGTTTCACATTGTAAAACCACAAGGGAAACATGAGACGCTTTGGAAACTCTTCATGAGGGTACCGAAGACGTCAAGCAATCAAAGATCAATACTCTCATCTAACAATATGAACTCTTTCACATGGAGGATGGTGAATCCATCTCCTCCAAGCAAATGAGGTTCACACATATTGTTAACAAATTGCAAAACTTAGGAAAAGACATATCAAACCAAGATTGTACTAACAAAGTGTTGAGATGCATGACTAGAAATTGGCCGCCCAAGGTCACCGTAATAAAGGAATCTCAAAACCTTAACACGCTTGGAATCACCACTCTATTTGGAAAACTCAAGGAGCATGAACACGAGATCCTACGACTGAAGTCTAGTGAGGAAGATCTAAAAAAGAAGGAAAGGATTCACGAACACCACCTCATCCATGCCTACTTCTTCAGTTCAAGGTGAAAGTGACTCCGATAAAGATTCACTCAATGAAGAATAAATGGGGCTGTTCGTGAAACGATACAATCACTACATCAAGAGGAATGGTCTAAAGCATAATGACAAGAACCTAGTCAACTTTAGGAAGGCTTCACTTAATGGAAAAGAATTGGAAAAATAGGAGAAAATTGTAAGTTTCTTTGGATGTGAAAAGGTTGGCCACTACAAGAATGAATGTCCAGAGCTAAGCGAAGGCAAAGGAAAATCCATTTCAAATAGAAGCTCAAAAGAAAGCAGAGCTTACATTTCTTGGGAAGATGATGATACCACTTCCGTGACTAGTGACACCAAAATTGATGAAGTTGCTAACTTGTGCTTCATGGGCCACATACAGAAGAAGAAGAAAAATGAGGTAACTTACTCCGACTCTGACTCCGAATCTAAACCTTCCAATGAGGAGTTACAACAAGCAATAGAAGAGACGCACGATGAGGTTTTGAATGCTTTTGAGAAAATAATAGCTCAAAAGAAAAACATTTTAAAATTAGAAAAAGAGCTTTCGCAACTTCAAATGTTTTTGAAAGCTTAAAAGAAGAGCATGCTTCTCTTGTCAATGAAAAACTTATAATGCCTTGCCTTGAGTCACCTAAACAAAGCTCATCCAAATATGATTCAAATTGGATGAACTTTACAAGTTGTGAAAGTTGTCCTAGCCTCCATAAAGAAATTGAATCCCTAACTCTTAAGCTAGACCAAGTTTCCAAAGGTGAAATGAAGTTTACCATGAAATCAAAAGACAAAAGAAACACCTTTAGGAGACCTTACAAAAAAAAAACTCATTTGTTAACAAAAATGAGGATGGTAAACCTCACACTCACAATGTTAGGTGTTATTATTGTGGAAGGCTTGGTCACACCACACCTCATTGTCACATTAGGAAAGTTGACGCTCCTAAAGGTGTAATGATGTGGGTGCCCAAGAATGTTGATTGTCTCAATAACCCCAAGGTCTCAACTTTGGTTGAGAACCTAAGGGCTCCAAATTGATTAAGCATCTAAAAGTTCCTTACAATCCTTAGAAGTATCTTCTAGGATTGTTCAAGGCACTCAATTGTAGGTGTATCCCTTAGCTTCATGTTTTGGTGAAAAAGGGGGGCACATCTCAATGCTACTTTTCAATTTGGAGAACCCTTGTTTTTCCACTTACTCCCACAAGTTGGGAAAGGTTTGTTCATTTTGAGTGCATTGTAGGTTTGTTGATCATGAGCTGAGTCAAGGATGATACTCCACAATAAGTTTCTTGCTTTGCAAGGACATCAAGAGGAAAAGTGTGTTGAAGGCATATGCGAGGAAGTCAAATAATTAACCTCTCCATTGACCTTGTCACGTTTGGATTGTCACGAGTGACCTCTCCTTGATCATCATTCTTGGAAGCACTTAAACAAGGGAGTAAGTTTTGGTTATAGGTAAAGAATTTTCATTGAATGTCAAATGAGTTTTGACACTTCCTTGAAAATTACCTTTCTTACCCTATCTTATGTTCGCTATCTTTTCTCATGTTAGAATTACGATGTTATGCTTGGGTGTTTATTCACTGTTGATTTTATATATACCTTTTTGCATGTTATATTGTCTCTATGCTTTACCTTGCATGCTTACTTGTAAATTAATTGTGTTTGTTTACATGTTGTTTGTTTTAGGATGTTCTATATAATCCCATGTGTTTAAAATTTACAAAACAAATGAGTTGCATATGTCAACAAATATGTGCATAATCCCTTGATTTGAATTCACAATCATTTTTCTTCTGATTTGATTCGAATCAAAGTGAGTCAGTGTAACCACTCAATCGAACCACTAAATTGTGAATCGAATCAAATGCGTGAAAATCTATATTTTTCTTTGCATCGTGGCCATTCATTCAAAACCTATCATTCCCACTTCTTCCTTCATTAGTTACAAAAATTTTCTCTTTTTTCTACAAAAATTTTCACACCCATACCTTCTATTACTCATACCCTTTTTCAAAAAAACAACCAACAAATCAAATGGGTCCTAAATTGACTGCTAATTGTGGTGCCAAAAAGTGGAAAAGCAAGACAAGAAGACAACTTGTTGCTCCTTCGGTTCAAGAAGATGGGTCTATCTTGGTTCAAGACATGTTGGTAGATGAAGAGTATAACAGGATTTGCTAACATTTCACTCTAAGATAGTTGCTGATCAATTTTACTGTGATGTGAGGGATATTAAGAGCATAGGTTTTGGCTTTCATGAACTTTTAGAATTTCATAGATTAAGTGTGTTTGTTAGCCTTAAGAATACATATGATACAACTCAGATTAAGGTTTTTTACTGTAATGCTCAAAGACAAGAGGATGGTATAAATTTTATGTCTTTTTAAGAATGTGGTTGTAACTCTCACTCCAACACATTGGGCTGAGTTGGTTGGGTTAGATTGTGAAGGGGCTGATATGGATGATAAGAACACTTTTGTTGGTTATGATAAAGTTGAGTTTGTGAAAAGTGTCTCCAAAACTGGTTTTGGGCCTTTAAGTTACTCTAACTTTAGCCCCTTACAATTGAAATGTGCTGATAGGATGCTTCATTGGGTAGTGGTTAAGATAATCATGTGTAAGCAAGGGAACTTTGGTATGATTGATGACCCTGATTTAAGAATGATGTGAAGATCAATTAGCCTATGTACTTCTGTGGTAGGATGATCCAATAAAAGAATGACTGTAGGAAGGATCTTCCTTATCCCTCCTTTTTGTCTAAGGTTCTCAGGGCTAATCGTGTGTTCAGTGTGGCTAGCTTGCTCACTACTCCAAATGATGAGAGTGGGCTAGATGGAAGAGCCGTTGGGAAAATGCACTACTACAAGGATGGTAAAGGGAACTGATATTATGATGATAAGGCGAAGCCTCTAAGCACTTGGTACTACGATCATGTTACCGTGCCCGAAGGGATTGATCCAGAAATGGTAGAGGCAATGTGAGTAAACATGGAAAATGACGAAGCTGGTATGGAAGGTGATGTCGAAATGGAGGATGCTGATGAATATGTGGAAGAAGAAAGTGATGAGGATTATGACCTTGACTATGCACCGGATGCGAACATGAATGATGTGATGGAAGGAATGAGAAATTTGCTGGTGTTTATGACTGAGAGATTTGACGCTCATGACGTTAAATTTATGGAGCTTAACCATAGGTTCGATACTCAGGATGCACAGTTTCAAGAGATGAGGGCATCTATTCAAAGATGGGAGACAACCACAACTATTGCAGTATCACCCTCTAACTATTTTAACTCACCCTTTCCTGACGAAAACCAAGCCGACACCTCAAACCATGATGGCAATGATGCTCAGTGATCTATGATTTTCATTAAAAAAATTTTTTAACAATTATGCCTATGGCATTTGGTTTGTAATAATTTAAGTACAATGACTTTCCCTTTTTGACGTTGTTAAAGGGGGAGAATGACTATGTTGACTTGATGTTTCTTTTATGTTTAGTTCATGGTTTATGCTATATCTACTGTCTGTTGATTTGCTTATGACAATGTGGTTTATATGAACTTTCCTTGTTTCTTTTATTTGTTTGCATTTGATATATGACTTGTGAATACAAATGCTTTGTGTTTGGCATATGACTTTTGAGTTCAAATGCGTGTATATATGCTTGTTTGCTCTTTTTGAAATGATTGGTTGTACATAGATATATGACATGTGTTTCTTGGTTTCTTGTGTGCTAAGTTTCATGAGGAGCTAAGCCAACATCATCAAAAAGGGGGAGAATGAAATTGCTTATAGCATTAGGTTTGTTTTGATGATGTTTATATAATCTTAGTTATAGCCTAAAAACTTGTTAAAGCACCTAGCACTCCTTGTCCCTTTGTGTCATATGATTATTGGATGTCAAATGTTTCCGTATGTGTAGAAATCTCTCTTTTGAGTGGCAAAACCTTTTTTCTAGAAGTTTGATTCGTTTCAAAGTATTTTGATTGCTTTCAAGGATCTTGGTTAGAAATCAAGGTTCCAAAGTGAATACAGTGATTTCTTTCCACCTCCAAGGGTATTGGGAGTTCTTTCTAATCTTCTCAAGTTCAAGGGGATCCAAGCACCAGACATAAAAAAGAAGAGTTCGAGGTGACGAGCTTCAAGGATTGCATGGGTGTTTGGGAGCATATGCTCATTCTTTTAGCTGGAATCTTATTAAAAATGGGAGCATATCGGTTGGTTCGAATTAATATGGAATTATTTTCCCACACTCATTCAATATTTTGCCCCTGGTTAATGATATTAGGTTCTATTCAAATAATCTATGTCGTTTCAACATTTTTTGGTCAACATAATTTTAAAAAAAAAAAAATAATAGCCTATTCTTCGGTATCTCATGGGTTTCATAATTCTAGGAATTGGTTGAGGATTCGAAGACTTGGAGAATCACCAATTTCAAGGGTTACTTGAAGATTGAGGGATGTGGTTGCATAAGATTTGAAAATTAGGGTAATTGAGGGAATTCTTGTAATCACAACAATTGTAATAAATTTGAACAATAGTGGAAGTCCTTGATAGAGATGTTTTCTATCAAGAAGAGTAGATGTGCCCCGAAGAGAGGACGAAAGGGGAAACTACTATACATTTCGGTGTCTTCTCTTCCCTTTCCTCTTTTACTCTATGTTAATTGTTGTATATGAATCATATATCCATCAATGACTTTTTTTTTCTACAATCAATGAATCATACAAAACTTTGATTTTTAAAACATTTAAAGTTAATGACGACTCTCTAAGAATTATTTGTGAAAATGTGGCTGGAAAAGGATTCAACCCAACTAGATACTCTGATGTTTGTTATGTGTGCAGGAAAATACATGAAGTTGATCCTCTGTGGTCAATGCTCTGAACTAGAGGTCAACCTTATGGTGCGTGAAAGACAAACATATGAGATCAAGACAAAGTACTATGGTCAACATAAAGTCAATGCTTTGTGGACTCAAATCATCATTTGTGGAGAGATATGCAGACAAGACATTATAATCAAAATAGGAGTCAACGCTTTGTGGTCAACCTTCTGGACTAAGTAATCTTCTATACCAAGGCGATATTATGTACTTCAAGTGATGCAACAAATCTTTCTACAAATAAGGAAAGCAATCATTGACATGTATACACGAGGAAAGAACATTCAAGTGCATCAATGTTGAAGTTGAATGCAGGATTCGTCCACTATAATCAAGGCAAAGATTGCAGGCAACAACCATATACTCTAATGTTTGAAGACGAAGATTCTCCAGCAACAAACGTATTTCAAATTCTCCTATAAGTAGGAATGACAATTGTTGTGGAAGGTTACACACTTACCAACAAACCTTGTTGAGAAACATCAAACAAATTATCAAAGAGATACTATTCAATTATGCGCTCAATTAGTTTACTACTATATGAGTTTGTGTAAATATTCAAGTATTCTTTTGTAAATCTTGTAATCCTCAAGTTTGAGGCAAGGTAAAATCTAGGACTAAGTGTCTTAATATTTGTTATTATTGGTTTGATTATAGTGGATAAAATCCTTCAAGTGTGAGGGGACTAGACTAATTGAGTTGTGGGTTGAACCAAGATAAACACCTATTTCAATTCTCTTTCCCTTAACTCTTTACATTTCTAAACAAGAATTGTTCCACCTAAAAATTAAACTTAAATTTTTTCGAACGATTCAACATTTGATAAAAATCATTAATCACTTGAGATCGATCACTTTGATAACAATATTTATTTTTTTATAGATGAGGTCTAAACTTTTTTTCAATCAACATTTATTATCATGAGACAGGCTACTGAATGCAAAGTTACAACCACTCAACACACTTAATGCATGCAGCCTTTTACCCTATGGATAGATGGATATTTAAAGTCAAATTATTGAGGATCAATACTTCCATATCAACCATGTGAGTTGTTCGGATACCAAATATCTAAATTAAAGTGCAAACCGATTTAAAAATACTGCATAAAATTGCATATCAATAAATAAAATATGTTTACGGTTTGTTTAGCACGTAAAAAAGGAACATATGACTTACGGCAACAATTATTTACTCACAAATTTATAGAATATTTTTAGTAGCTTATATGATATAAAATTCAAGTAACTTATAACTTTTTTTTACACAATTTTACCTTGTAACCTTATTTAAAAAAATTAAATATTCATTAAATATATATTTTTATGTGAGTTATTTCATATTTATAAATTAATTAAATCGTTAATTTTACCAAACACAACAAACTCAATCAACTATTTATAAGTCAACCACTATAAGCTTATCCGCTATAGGTTAGCTTATAAACTATCCGTTATTTTTTACCACATAAAACCTTATATGTATTTTTATTAAAACCGCTCGGATTAGAAGGAGTAGTATATTTGCTTATACTAAAAAAAAAAAAAAAAATTGTTGAAGGCACTAAAAAAATAATATATTCATGCCTTTGTAAGTTCAACATGATTACACTATTTACATGTAACACCATTTCTCTGCATAATATCAACATCATTGATTAGCTCCCTTTCCTAGTGTAGTTCCAAAAACTCCTTTCAAGAGAAAGAGAAAACATAAGAAAATGAAACTAAGCAGCATTTCATTTTTGTCCAAGCTTTTGATACTTCAATATCTTTCTGTTCAAAGCCTTTCTGCTCAGGATTTTGATTTCTTTTATTTTATTCTGCAGGTAATTAAATCATGAGTAGATCTATTAATCATGAATATAGTGTATTCATTTATTTCTAATAAAAAAAAAAATAGTCGATTTATTTAAGTTTTATGTTTATATTTACATTTTATTCTGATTCTTCAGTATTACACTGTTAATTTGTTAATGATGCAGTGGCCAGGAGCAATCTGTGACTCAAAGCAGAGCTGCTGTTTTCCGAAAACCAGAAAACCGACAGCAGATTTTACCATTGCTGGACTTAGGCCTAACTTCAATGATGGATCATCTCCCTCAAACTGTAATATTAAAAGTGTCTTTGATAAATCTAAGGTATTTTTTAAAATAAAAAAAAAATGAATTTAATTGCTCTTTATGATTTTAGTAGTGTATTTCTCTGCTCAAAAACTCATATATGAGTCATATTTAATTTTGTATATATAGATCTCAGACCTCATTGAGGACTTGGAAAATAATTGGCCATCTTTGAGCTGCCCTAGTATAAATGGTATTAGACTATGGTCACATGAATGGATGAAACATGGCACATGTTCAGAATCTAAGCTTACTCAACATGACTACTTTCAAACAGCTCTCAAACTCAAGAGAAAACTGAACCTTCTTCAAATCCTTAAGAATGCAGGTAACAAGACATGATTTTGAAACCTTTGATGATTACATATGTAACACTGACGTATACACAGATATTAGACACGACACTAACACCGACACATAAACAATATACACTGACACGGTACACGACACTGACACATGTGTCAAAGTCGTGTATGTGTCAGAAACCACGATGTGTCAGTCAGACACCATACTTGTCTCATCTGACACGCTTTTAATCCAAAGTGTTGAGAGCTATATATTACCAAAATTTTCTAATCATTTAATTGCATTGAATTTCAGGGATTGAACCAGATAATAAATTTCACTCCACAGGTAACATTTTAGATGCTATACAACAGGCTACAGGGTATTCCCCAGGAATACAATGTAATAGAGATTCAGCACGTAACAGCCAGCTTTATCAAGTTTACATGTGTGTGGACATTTCTGGGTCAAAATTCATTGAGTGCCCTGGTCTTCCAATGGGTAGCTGTGACGCTAATGTACAATTCCCCAAATTTTAAGAGAATTTGTTTTGTTTAGCAGAATATGGTTTAATTTGTATTTTGATTGTCTAGTCATCGTTGTATCTAAACTATGATATCAAGCACTTAGAATGCATCTTCAATAAGGTCACTTGAAAATGAGAGATTTCACTTGAAAATAAGAATATGATCTAGAGTTGTTTTCAGTATGTGATGTACCACACGTGAACATCATCTTTAATAGTTTGGTGAAATTCTAGCAATCCTATATCAGAGTACGTTCAAAGTTAAATTATATCCAAAATTATAAAAAAAAAAAAAAAAATTAAGGATATAGGGAATAATGGGTATCTAGAGGCTTTCTAGAGAATGACTAGATTAACACGATTTTTGAATAGCAGAGAAAGAAAATAGAAAACAAAGAAAATACAAATGTAGGAGGATGAATTCATAATGCAATTGTGAGCGGTGAATCGTTGGTATTGGATTTGAATGTGAAAACAAAATCAAGGGCAACTAGTCGAACTTTCTAATTGAAACTGCAATGAAGAATCCTAAATTGAGATTCTAATTAAGGATTATGGTTCTTTTGTAAATTACAGAAAAAAAAAACCCACTCTCTTTTTCTCTTTTAAGGATTTGAGTGAAGGATGCAATTAAACCTAGAAACTTAAGTGTTTAAAGTCCAATATATTGAGTGAAAAAAGTCCATTATACAACATCATATAAATTTCACAAAAAATAAATATAGAGACAAAACTAATATTGTAGTAATACATATTAGTATAGAAAAAATATAAAAAATGTTCGGGGGAACTGTGTCTTCTGTAAGTCCTCCTTCTAACTTCGTCGTTGTATGGAGGGTGTGGTAGTACCCACCAAGGATTTTATAACTATTATCATATATGCATACCTTTATCCGCCTAAGTAAATTGAGATGAACTATATCATCTTGATGATCAACCCTTGTAATGAGTAATGATATTTAGGCATGACAGCGAAGCGGGGAGCGGATGGTTTTTGTCTTCCCCTTCACCGAATCCAATGGGGTTTAGGTGTTCCAACATGATTTGGGTATCCTTGCTCCGCATGAATTAGGACCGCATTTTAGTACTTTTTATAAAATAATTAAATAAAAAAAAGGCACAAAACTACGCAATTTCAACAGTATGATTTTTTTCAAAACAAAAAAAAAAATCACCGCTTCCATCTTTTAAAATCATGGAAAACCCGAGCCAAACCTATATAATTTGGATTTTCCCAGTCAAAATCAGGTCAGGTTCATGCACGTACCTGTAGATATGGATTCTGTTTCCATGCCTAATTACATTAATCCATTTAGAAACAATGATAATAAGATAGTTAAATGCCACTTGTTTTAAGAATTTTACACATCCGAATTTGAAAATTCGAATGTGTAAAAAATCCATGTGTAAAAGTCCTGAAAAATTAATGCATTTTACATAACACAATAAAGAGAAAAATTTGTCATCAAATCACATTTTACCTCGATAGAAACAACAACATAATACAACAATGAGAAGCAATTAAATGATAAGCAATACTAAATGATTAGAATCTAGAAGTGGTTCTTTGAAGAACCTTGAGAAGCAATACTAGCTCTCACTTCAATCTAGATTGAATTTCCAATTTCTTTCAAAGTTACTAAAATGCACCGCAAACAAGCCTTTTATTGGCTTCAATCAAGAAGGCTAAAATGTCAAGGCTAATAAGGCCCCTATGAAAGCTCATGGAAAACTAAAAGAAAAGGAGAAATATACAAGCTCTAAAAATAAACCTACACAACTACCAGTATTTTCACTTATTACTAGCAAATTCTAAACAAACGAAAAAACAAAAATCTATCTTTCTTCAAATCTTTATTATATTTTATCATATTAAATATTGATTAGTACTGCTGATTGAACCCTAATTCCACCTTTTTTAGTTAGCTTAATTAATTTTTATGAAAAAAAAAGATACATAGGAAATCGAACCCAGTTAGTAATTGGTTTCTAATAACATAGTCAATTTAATTCTTACATATGAAACTCTAAAAAAATTCATGCATCACATAAGTTTGAGTCTAGTTGATTCAAATTTTTTAGAAGTCTTCAGGTTCACACCAAGAAGATTCATGTAGAATTATCAAAATGAATTTAAACCACTTGACAATACTTTCAACAAATTCATATCCTGAAATAAAATTATGTGGCCAATTAGCTGAATTGTGACATCAAAACATGCCACAAGTTGAACCTCTAAAATTGTAAAATTTTGCAAATAATCCCCCCTTCCCCCCGTCAATTTTTTTGTTAGTCAGCATGATGTGACAGTTGATTGTCTATGTGGCATTGTCACTTGGTATGACATATCATGTCACGTCTAATGACGAAATTTGACAAGTGCACCAAACCGTTTTTAAGTAATAAAGTAGTAAGTAAAATCGTCTCTGCAAGAATTGTCGTTTCGACCAGACAACTAGTTATACTTATTAAAACATAAAATAAAATGCAAATAAATTAAATAAAAGCGAGTAAATTGGAAAAAAATTTGCAAGTTTGATTTGATTATGCAAAGCAGTTGAGTTTTGATGGCAGAAAATTAATTGTTATTGATTGCAGAACTTAGCAGTGGTTAGGATTCTTTCAATTCCCTATTTTCTTGTTGGATTAAAGACAATTATCAGTTATGAGATAAGGGTTCTATTTAAGTGATAAGTTTGTGGGATTGTTATGTCCCACCAGCTGTCAAGTTGCACCTACTGATCACAATAAAATTATACGCGCTCTGCGGGTATAGGGTCGTCAATCCAACAAGGTTCATATGCCTGCGTAAGGTTGTTAGAGTTGGGCCTTACTCTCTCAGAGGTAATTGAAACATGAAAGAATTGGTATTCCTTAATTGTCATCTAAAGGCTCAAACTTCATCTATGAATCTTAGAAGTACATCACATACCCTTTCTTACCTTAGTAGTTCTACAAATGGGTAGCCATATGTTGTCTACCTTACCAAGGGGAAAGAATAAAGTTTATAATGCAAAGTTTGAAAAAGAGTTACGAGGGGTATCCTCAAGACCACCGTCTACGTCCCATGTTTCTATGTTCAATTAAAATTCATTAGGTATGTCACACTCCATAGGACTCCTAAAATCATTAAGACTTTTGCTTATAAAAATTAAATAGATCTCATAGAATAAATGAATAAAAGACTTGAGTTAAATTGATCCAACAAACAAATATAGGTTCATCTTAGATACCTATCCAATTAGGGTTTAGTTACTCATGGTAACCAAAGACAAATTACAAAATAAATAAGCACGAACGGGGGCAAGATTATATACTATATAAATGAGGATAGACTCCTCCTTTGATGCTCCTAGCCAGTGACAGATCTAGGATTTTCCTCCGACGGGGGCAAGATTATATACTATATAAATGTTAATTTAAAAAAAGCACGAACGAAAAATATCACTACTAAAAAAATTAAATTAGCAAGACAAAAATATAGGAAAATAAAGTAAAATCTGTCTCTAAACCATCACTAAATTTAGTGACAATGAAAAACATATTTCTCTATATATGTGGCCAAACAAAAAATCATTAATTTATCTTTCCCATAATTGTTCTTTAATTATGCACAAATAAGATATTTGAACAATTTTTAACGGGGACAACACATGACTTTTAATAGAAAATTGATAAAATTACTCAAAAACTAAGACAAATTTAACAAGTTTAGTGGAAGCAGCTGCCCCCATTTTAGTGTCTGCATTCGTCACTGCTCTAGTGTTTGCCTTCTTCTTAAAGCGTTTCGTTTTGAATGAGAAATTGTAAATGAGAGGAGTCTCTCCCTTGATGCTCTTAGGTTAATTTTCAAGTGAGTTTGGGCTGAAAAACTGGGCTTTTTCCTCCAACTCGTAGCCAAAAACAGCAAAATATTGTTTTTTTAAGGAGGCACATGCGCGTGTGTGTATTTTAAAACAGTGCTTTTCATCACTATTTTGCACACCCCAGAGCACATGGCAGCACATCTGAGGCACATAACACCTATTAAAATTTGAGGTTTTAAGAAAAGGATAATTGAAGTGCAAGATTTTGGTTGTTTACAATCCAATTTGTTTTACTATTTTGACATGTAACTGCTAAATGGAGAAAACGACGAACTAGCAATTTCTTTGAATGAATATTTATATTTGATTTGTAATTGTGTTTAATGAACTAGATGTTTAATTTAGAATAGAACAGGGCTTTAGATATATCAACTTGCTCTCTAAGCAGTTTGTAACATCATTTTTAGGTTGATGATTGATGTTCCCATTGATAAAACTCTCGCTAATCATTTAAAATTATTAAATATATTGTAGAAAGCATAAATTTCAATTAGAAGAAACCAATATATCATGACATTTTTTTGACAAGACCAATATATCATGACATGTTTGTTTGCTTTAATATTTATTGATGATTATTCAACGCATATTACATCTTAGCAGATAATAGAAGAATTTTTTTTTTTGAAGAAATAATAGAAGAAGTTATTTACCGGGTTTAGGGCTTCTAAATTAACAATATTTAGAAAGCTTGAAAGTATCCGTGATTGTTTCTAACCTTTGTAAATGGATTTAATATTTATAAGCATTTTATGATTTTTTTATTTTCATGAAATTAAATAACAATACAAGGTATCAAAACAAGGAAAGGACTAACCTTGGTTGATATTGGAAGAAAAGTTACAATGTGAGTCTTATCAATCATACTAATTTACATTTATTTTATTTATACAGTATTGTTGTTTGTTTTTAAGTTTAAGATGCAAATAAGTTCTAGAGAGGAGTCCACGAGTTACTTCAAGAGGTGACAAAGTGAGTCTTATGTATCATACTAATTTGACGATCCTATTTTAAAGCGAAAATTTGGTGGCATATGCAGTTATACTTTAAATTTTAGTTAATATCCATAAAATATGTAGTTCTATTTTAAAGTGAAAAATTGGTTAGCATCACACGGGTCTGAGATCAATAGGAAGTATAAGAGTTACTTCAAGAGGTGAAACATGTTGGAGTATATACGTGGACATCTGTATTTTTACACGGTCAGCTGTATGTCGCAATTTCAAAAGTTACATTAAGAGGATTGAAAATATCGGTAACTGATAAAGATAATGAATATATTAATTTTTTTAAATAATGATAAATATATTAATGTAACTTCAAATGTGGTTTATACAAAAGTATTTCATAATTATGGTTAAAATGTACTGAATTTAATTGTATTATACAACTTCTAAAAAAACCCTATTATACAACTTTTTTAAGATAATATGATTTTAAAGTAATAATATGTACACCCTCCTGTCACTATTATAAGCAAAAATCAACTTTTTAGGTTCATTCAATAAATGATGTATATGGTCCACATTTTAAACCACATACATCATTTATTGAATGAACCTAAAAAATGAATTTTTACTTATAATAATGATGGGATGATGTATTTTATAAGTATATCTCTTTCTAAATGAAAGAGATAATTAAATGAAGAGGCTCTTGACCCTAAACTAACATATAATAACTCCTTACGTTTCTTACTACATGTGATTGGTAATCCCAAAACGTTCTTCTCTCAATATATAAATGAAAGCTGCTACCCTTGTCACGTTGATTATAGAAAATATACTAGAAAACTTGAGCCAATATGTGATTATTAATTAATACGTTTGGAGTGTTACACTGTACATGTTGACCTCGACATATAGCCAAGAAAAAAGAACGAAATTAACGCTTAATCAATCGTTTTTGTAGTACATAACATTGATTTTGAAATGCATTGAATGTAACAAAATATTAGATGACGTGATTTATAATTTTTGGGTTGAAATTTCTTGTATATGTTAGTATTTTCTCTTTTACTAGATTTTGAATTTCTGTTGTTTAATTTCTTCAACTTCTTTTTAGTAGATGAGAACCAAGTAATTAGAATTGGGTACCGTTATTATTAAAAAAAAAACTGTATAGTTGTAGGAATTAACATATAATTTAGTAGAGATTAAAACAAAATAACAATGACCAAACATAAAATAAAAAATTATATATTTACAAGAATTTAAAAAGTAGAATAAATTATAACACTAGAAACAAAAGATAGTATATTTGCGTATACTAAAAATCATTTAAATGGTATGCATTATAAGTTAAACATAATTGCACTATATATAAGAAACACACTATCAACATCATTGATAAGTTCCCTTTGCTTGTGAATCTCCAAAAACTCCTTTTAGAGAGAAATAGAAAACATTAGAAAAATGAAATGGAGCAGAACTTATTCACTTTTGTGCAAGCTTTTGATACTTCAATATCTGTCTGTGCAATGCCTTTCAGCTCAGGATTTTGATTTCTTCTATTTTATTCAGCAGGTAATTAAATCATTAATAATTAGATCTGTTAATCATGAATATTATTGATTCATTTAAGTTTATATATCACACATTATTAAGCTGATTATTAAGCATTACATTGTTTATTAATGATGCAGTGGCCAGGAGCATACTGTGACTCAAACCAGAGCTGCTGTTATCCGATTACCCCAATTCTGCCGGCAGAGTTTAACATTTATGGACTCCGGCCTACCAAAAATGATGGATCAACTCCTTCAAACTGTGATATTCAAAGTGTCTTTGATAAATCTAAGGTATTAATTTATTTTTGAAAAATGTGCATTAATTTTTCGGCCAAGTTTATGGTGCACAAGAATGAGAAGTTTTGCACCATGCACATGATTCTTTTTACCGCTAGACCAATAAATCTCATCATTAAATTAAATTAAATATGATAGGTTTACTGATCCAATGGTGGAAAAGAGACTTGTGGATGGTGCATGTTAGACAAACCCTAATTTCTCTATTGAAAAACTTATCAATGAGTCATGTTTAATTTGGTGTAGATCTCAGACCTCATTGAGAACTTGGAAGTAAATTGGCCATCTTTGAGGTGTCCACAACTCAAAAGTATAAGACTATGGTCACATGAATGGATGAAACATGGTACATGTTCAGAATCTAAGCTTACTCAACATGACTACTTCCAAACAGCTCTCAAACTCAAGAAAAAACTGAACATCCTTCAAATCCTTAAGAACGCGGGTAACAAGACATATTTTTAAACCATCTAATGAGTCATGAAACACTTACTTATACATGGACATGAAACACGACACTGGCACTGACACGTAGATGGCGATAATTTCTTAAAAATGGAAGTAATTAAGTGTAATTACATCAGACACCGGACACGCTTTTAATTTAAAGTGTTGAGAAAGAAACAAAAAAGTAAGATATATTTGCAAAATTTCTTATCATTTAATTGCAATGAATTCCAGGGATTGAACCAGATGATAAATTTTACAGCACAAGCAACATTTTAGATGCTATACAACAAGCTACAGGGTTTCTCCCAGGAATAGTTTGTAATAGAGATCCAGAACTTAAAAGTCAGCTTTTAAAAGTTTACATGTGTGTGGACACTTCAGGGTCAAATTTCATTGAGTGCCCTGGTGTTCCAATGGGTTCGTGTGGTCATACAGTACAATTCTCCAAGTTTTGGGTGAATTTGTTTTGTTAAACAAAACATGGTTTAATTTGTATTTTGATTTTCAAGTAAGCATTGTATTTCTAATTATAATTATCATACCCAAGTAATGAGAAATGAGAATGCATCTTCAATAAGGTTATGTGAAAATGAGAAATTTTACATCTCCATTTTGTTTTTCATACAGAAAAGCTAGTTTTCTATTTTTTTAGCTTAAGAAATGACAATTATATTCATTAAACCACATACAAATTAATAGATTATATCTAATCCATTCATATTTAACCATTTTAGAAATTTAGATAAAATGGTAATTATACAAATGATCATTATCATGTAAAGGGTTACATCAAATTACATGTTACTCTTGTCATTTGAGCAATGATAAGAGAATTTTAGTTATTCTTGTATAGAAATAAGTATGTCGGTATTTATCACAAATAAATATCAAATCCACAGGAAATGCGAAATAGTTTTGACCATTCAAATTTTGAAATATTCTAAATGAAAGTTTAAGAAAAGGTTGTTTTAGAAACATATTATATATGAATAAAAAGTTGTGTTGGGATTAGGCGTCATTAGCTATTCATTTAATGCTTCTCTTGATTGATTATACACTTTTTAAATTTTAGTTATGTTTCCACTTGTCCCTCGTTGTCGTTTCCATGTCTGCCAAACGCCACGAGATCTATTTTATCAATTAACTTTTGATGTCTCTCAACAATTAATTCAATGACATTATGATCAAATAGTGTATGTAATTGTCAACTTAGCCCTATGTCTAGCAACTAGCATCCACAAAATAGTTTATTGTAAATCTCTTAGATAAAAAGTCGATTGCTCGTACTTTCTAAATCAAAAAATCATTTCCATAGTGCACGTTGGAAAAAACATTAAAAACATAAATGAATTATCAACATAACGAAAGATCGATTATATATAATCAGACAGACCAAGAGTTTTACATTGAAATCCTAGCTAACTAATCTTAATCCTAGCACAAAGAGAGTTGGTTATCCATGGTGAACATAACTAACACAAAGATGAAGAAAATAAAGGGAAAATCATGCAAAGCTCGAATCAAAGCCACCAATGCTCTCCAATGGTGAATCTTTATTCTCCTCTCTGCTCGCCCTCTCTCTCTCTCTCTCTCTCTCTCTCTCTCTCTCTCTCTCTCTCTCTCTCTCTCTCTCTCTCTCTCTCTCTCTCTCTCTCTCTCTCTCTCTCTCTCTCTCTCTCTCTCTCTCTCTCTCTCTCTCTCTCTCTCTAAATACGAGTCTATGATTGTAAAGATATGTTCTGAATTTGTTTACAACTATTTATATACAAGTCAGAAAAGTGTAGATTCGTCTAGCAAAAAGTCACTAACATCATCTTAGTTCCATGGGCAAAATGTTGCTCGTCTAGCGAATATACTCTTGCTTCTTCCTTGAAACTCCTCGCTTTGACTTCGCCTCTGGCTCGCCCAGGGAATCTTCCAATCTTTGAAATATTGATATTTTGTTTCGATTTGCTCCCATCTCGTTTCTGATTTGTCCATCGAATCATCTAGCCCATAGACCCTTGAAACTCTCTAACTTGGCTCACTTAAGAAGGTATGATATCATTAGTTGCAAAATAATAATAATAATAATAATAATAATATCTGACTCCTAAAAAAAATATTAATAAACCCAAAAAAGAGAAGGTATGGTTAAAAAAAATTGTATAGGCACTAGGTATGGTTAAATTTGTTCCCACTTAAGAAGGTATGATATCATACTAGCTAATTACTAGGTATGGTTAAAAAATTATGTGAGTTTATAATTACTTTGTCATTTTGTCTATCTAAAAAAAATCAAATCTACTCCGCACTAGTGCTAAAAATTACAAGTATGATATCATTAGTTGCAAGTATGATATATCATCAACATATATAACTAAAACAACAAACCTTTAAATATATAAATAGATCAACAATATATTCCTTGAATCTAAAGGACATAATGGTATAAATAAATATTGTGAAGATAGGACTATGTAATTAAAATTATATAGTTTATTTCGCTTATAGACAAGTAAAATTATTGTTATTTTTTTTTCTATTGTGGATTAATATATTTATTTTTATATTTTTTTTATAACTTGTCCCATCTTAAGAAATTGGCTAGTTTTATCATTGGATAAGGTGAAAGTCATCGTAAAACCTCTTAAAGAGTGTGACAATGTCAGAAGTCTCATTTTGATTAGATAAAAATATTCAATATAGTATTTATGAATGAGACTCCCTCATCGCATGAACTAGTTTTGGTGTGAAAATCTTTCGTTCCAACAAATGAACTCAAAAGATCAATCTAAGACACAATTTATGTATTAAGAGATTCTTGGTTGATATTTTTACGGTCACAAATATTAGTTTGCAACGCAAGAAACGTGTGATCGAGTAAAAATGGAAAAAATGCAAAGGTAAAAGTGCAGAAAACAAAAAATAAAGATAAATAAGAAAATGATAGTATATTATTATAAGTAAAGTGAGCTACATACATCCCTCTTCAAGATCACAAGTAAGATGTGTTATTTTGTAAGCTAGTTTTTACTTCCCTATAGTTTAATTCTACTCAAGTGACCAAAAATGTACTCATGTGACTTGTAACTTCCTTACAATCTTCTTTTGTAAGTTTCTTCTTATACTTTGAATTTAGAATGTGGTAGAACTATCAACTTTTGCTAGAAAAGACTTCTCTCATACACTTTAATATGACTGTTTTGATTAGTTATGCAATTCAAAATTTCAAATGATCTTGGACTTTAATTTGTTTTTGAAATGCTTCACATTAGTCTTTGAAATTAGTCTTCGAACTCGTGTTGGTCACAAGACATTTTTTACTTAAATACTGAACTTCAAAATTTATTAATTAACTTAGTAGTAAAATAAGTGGGATAACTTAGTATCACCATTTAAAAAATTATTAGTAAAAATAATAGAGAAAACAAACAATTAGATCACTATTTATTAATAATAAAATAAAACTAAGGATTTGTGAAAGCACATTTTATAAATGGTAGCTACTTAAATTTTTATTAATAAATTTTTCTCTATTAATAATATAAAGCATATACTTATGTGAAAAATTTAGTATTAGTTATTTTCAAGTATCAATAATTAATAGTGATCTATATTTTCATAAAAAGCGCTTTATTTAATAATGTAAAAACTTTATTGATAAAATGTGAAAAATTTAATCATGTGAAATTTATTGAATTTTTTTTTGAAAGAATGTGAAATTTATTGATAAAATGTGCTGTGCTAATTGGAATCTTTGTCTTACTTAAATGTGCTTTATTTAATAATGTGAAAAACTTATTACTTTTTACTCAAATTCACAGTTATAAAATAAAATAAATAAAACAAGCTCAACACTTATTATTTCATAAGATAGATTTTTTTAATTGCAAATAAATATGTATATATATAAATAAAAAGAAGAAATCTCCTGAAAGAGTACAAACCGATACATATAAAATAGAAATAACCCACATAAAAGTTAACAGACACCATGAATTGGTAAAAGCAATAGACAACTAATAGAGTCTCACATCGGAAGACTTGTGAAAGATGGAGAAGGTTGTCTATAAAAGCGACGTATGACGAGGACGTCAAACATTGATTAGAGGACACTTCACAAAGTAAATTTATTATTGGTGTGTCCTCATCCATTAAATATTTCAAATGCTAGTTTGAAAGCGAGTTTTGTATATAAGCACTTATTTTTTTTAAATAAGTTTTGTTTATAAGCGTTGTCTTGTTAAAGTTCGCGAGTTTATGCAAAGTCGGTGCAAAGTTGTGCATACCAATACGTGGTTCAATGGCCCTCCGATATCAATTATAAAAAACATTTCACTTTTTAAGTTTATCGAATAAGTGATATAATTGATCTATATTATATACCTGATACATTATTATTCAATAAATCTAAAAAATGATTTCAAAGTCTTGTAATCCCTCTGTCCTTTTTATAAAACTACTTTACAAAAACGTTTTGTCCTTAATATAAGATTATCTTCAAATTTTTTGATGCATTTATTACTCTTTTTTCAAATACTCCCTCATTAATATTATTGATATACCTAATATGAAAAGTTAACATCAAACATCTATAAACAAAGGGTAATTTGATATTATTAACGTATATTTGTGACAAATTTATTAATCCAATAATTTTTCTTAATACTCGTGATTTTTGTAAAATAATCTTATAAAAAAGGAACGGAAAAAATATTGTAGTCCAACTTGCTCAAAACTATAAACCAGTCAAAGCCCCCATTAAGTTGATTTCATTATCCTTCCACGCAATAATACCAAACGCCCCTGCCTTAATGCTCAAGATTAACTAGATCACTTTACGTCTTCAACATTGTCAGCATTGCAACAAATTAATTAAAAGTGCCCAAACTTATACTCTCCTTATACTACGTTAGAAGTGTTACACAATACATGTTGAATAAGACATTGCTTAGAAACAATCAATTACTTGTTGAGTGGCTATATTCCCATGACCCACCGAACTTCAGTCATAACGGCTTCGATTAGTAAAAGAAACTTTTTTATACTTATTGTTTTGAATTCGGGAAATTCAAATCTCACATCACTCAAATTTTAGATGTGTGGGACAAGTATCAATGACAATCAATAACTAAAATAACCACAAGTAACGACAATAAATCTATATCTAACATAGCAACTAAGTGTAAAACAAAACTACAATCGAACTAAAGAATAAACAAGATAAAGAGAGTAGAGAAAAGAGAAAAGAGAACAACACCAAATAATTGTTTACTCAGTTCAGTCCAACAATGACTTACTCTAGAGAAGAGAGATCTCTCCAGCTCACTATCAATGAGGTCTTTACAAAGATATACAAAAGTATTAAAGAAATTAATTTCAACAAGCACTCCAAGAACAAGTCTAATTTCTACTCATTTCCTAATCTCTTCTCATGAACAAAAGACTCAATGATTTCACACATCCAAGGTGTTTCCCAACTCTAGAATCTAACTCCCAAAAGTAACCAACTCTTTGCCTTTGATTTCCTAAAGATCTCCACTTTTGGTTTCCCAATATTCATCCAAAATTGCCCACAAATGACTTTCCACTCATGTGTTTCCCAAACCCATGAATCTCTACCTGAAAGGCATCAACCCTTTCCCAAGAGCCCCCTCTTTTGGTTCTTCAAGATTCACATTTGGACACTTTGAATCTCACCCAAAGACCATCAACTCTTAGGCTTTAAGTTTTCTAAAAGTTTCCTCCTTTGGTTTCGATGATATTTTCAAGCTCTCTCAACAAATGGGTCAAAGAGTGTTTAAATAGTGTTTCATATCCAGTCCAATTGTGCCATGATTAGAAACTCATGTGCCACGATTTTGCAGAAGTACACAGTTGTTTACACTGAAATTTGGTAAACAACCGCTAGTCTGGGTTAATTGCTTGCGAGACCAACTAGTGAATCTCAGGAGCATAGTACTTTGTTTGAATTCTTTAAATTGTTTGAATGTTCATTACGCATAAACATTTATTGTAGTTTTGGGAGAGTTAAACGTAAAAGTCACTTGGATTGCAAGCAACAAGGAAAAACAAGTTCTTAATAAACAAATGCTTTGTTTCGATCGAAACAGATAAATGAATAGAATTTAAATGAGAGGCATTAAACTTTACATGAAACTTAAAGTGCTTGAAAGATAAATTTACATGAAAAGTAAATTGCATAGAATTGTAAATGTGCTTTACAGAAAAGAATGGTTCACAGATTCATACTTGGATCCCATCTCACTCGTTTCTCTCGATAGCATGGGTACTTTGAGTTTTACAAGGATTTTTGTATAAATGAATTGCGACCTTGTTTCTGACTAAAAAACTACTATATATAGATTTTCGAAAATAAACTGTCCTAACGGTCGAACACTATCCTACTGCCAAATGTCCTGCCACGTACACCCTGCATGCACTTAACTGCTCCTTAGAACGGTTGTATCGCTCGAAGTCGAACTGAGTTTTGTGAGGTTTGTCAGAATTGTGCTAAGTCCAGAAATCTGTTGCTTTGATTCGATCATACGCTAGGTCGATTTGCCTTATGGTTCGAAGTCCTCTTTCTTGCCTTAGCCTTGTATTTGTAAATATTCCTTTGAACCTGTGAACAATTCCAAGAGTCTTTCTGCTCTTCGATTCGATAGAATCTTACAAGATTCCCTTCAGCATTTAATGCGTGTTGAGAGCATATTTTTAGTTTATAAAAAATATGGGCTAACAAATTGCCCCCAAAAAATGTCTGCTTCGATTTGTGATTGAAGGAAGATGAGAAGTTGACATTTTTTCTTTCTCTACACGTTTTACTGAAACGGCGTCATGATTGCACGTTTACTGAGTAACTGTCACCTCGGTTCCCACTATCATCATGAGTTCCAACTTTTTAGGTAAAAGTGGGACACATGTCACACTGGGAAGTCGAAGTGAATTTGATTTGACAGATTTTTTATTATATACTTTTTTTTTTTTAACAAACCCTATAAATAGGCCAGAAACGGCCATTGAAACACTTTTTAGACGAAAGCTCTTTCAGTTCTTGCTTTTTCCACTCTCTCGCTTTTCAATCTCGAAAGCTTCTTACGAATCAGACCAACCTATTGTTTCCTTTCACAATCGTTTGTTCTTGAATCTCTAGTGAAGAAACCCTTTACTTGGAATCAGAATCATCGGCATTGATTCAATCAGTTCGTCATCAAAACCCTCTTCGTAAGAACTGTTCATCTTCTTCTTCGATAATGTCTCAAGAAAACCAAGAAGTTCCTATAGCTGGGAAATGGCCAAGCACTATCACAAATAACGATGGCAAAGATATGGTACCTGAACCTCACGGGGACGCAGCAAAGAAAGCCGTTTGGGAGTTGAACGTGATGATCCTGTTTTCTGTGGGCGGCCAGACTTATGCCTTTGGTGGGCCTCTTCCAGATCAGCCAAATCTGTCGAAGGCCATGGATAAGGTATTTCCTTCGTTCACAACCTGTGAACCTAGGATATTCCTAAGTGACCCATATAACTTCAGCTTTCTAAGTAAACCACGTAAGCTATTTCGATCAGCCCCTTACATAGGTAATCTGGATTATGTCTCTTGGTTAGATCGAGTCGAAAGTGACTATGGAGAGTTTTGGAAGAGACATGAGATCTTCGACCTTATCCAATTTTCCAGGACTGGTCCAGAGTATCGACCAGAGATGATCATCGCTGCTCTGCACTTCTTCGAGAGTGCAACCAACACGTTCCAATTCCCTTGTGGTATGCTTACTCCAACCCTTTTGGACGTAGCTGCTCTTACAGGCCTTAGGCCTACTGGGGATACCTATGACTCCACCATCACTAATGACGATATCAAAGTTGATTTTAAAGAGGCAATGTTTGCTAAATACATAGCGGAGAACAGGGGTCATGACGATGAAGTATCCTTCGAAGAACACGTCGCATTTTTAACCTTGTGGCTGTCACATTTTGTCTTCTGTTCGAAGTCTCTGCAGGTGGCAAAAAGATTCATTCCTATGGCCCAGCAGATCGGAGAAGGCAGGATATTTGGACTTGGTCGCCTTTTGCTGGCCGTTCTCTATGATTCGATCGGGGAGGCCTGCGATGACCTGAAAAAATCGAAGGATGGTTCTTCCTTCCTAGTGTCCGGCCCAATGTGGCTTCTTCAGTTGTGGCTTAATGCCACTTTTGAAAAGGAAATGGGACTGTTCATCCCACAAGACTATGCTGAAGAAGTTGCCAATCGTTCTATCGAGGGCCAAAGGGCACTTCGCCTGACGCCCAGGACCTTAGACCAGAGCCCACAGAGGCTCTTCCTCAAGTATATGCAGGTCTTCCTGGACTTCAAGCATTTCCTTCCTCAACATGCCCCTTTCCATAAGAGACAGTTTGGTCCGGCTTGGTTTACGGAAGATTTCCCCACCATCGACCCAGACAACGAAGACGAAGTGAATGAAGTATGGTCAGCTTACTTGTATCCTTCCATACTTTCATGCAGAACTGGGGTGAAATCGAACTACTTAGGTTTGGTAGGGTACCAACCTAATCTAGTGTCAAGACAATTGGGCTTTCTCAACTTCGACCCAAGAGTATGTTTTCAGACCCCAAACATGTTTTGAGGGGAGCTAACCTCTCAGATAAGCTTTTTAAGAAATACCTGAAGTCATCTGGAGAGCTCTTGTTCGAATTGCACCCATTCGAATACAGTGCTTCGTTCTTCTGCACTACAGAATTCACAAAATGGTGGGGGAAGTATTTTTCTAGTCACTCAGTTGGAGACACTAAAGCTATGATCTCCAGACTGGAAAGTGGCTTTTCCCAGCCAATTATTGAGAACATACGTTCGAAGCTCCCTGCTCGAGGTATCAAACTCATTTTTGTCACTTATTGATATATGCTAGTTTTATTTATTTATGCCTTTCGATTTCATCTGTTCAGGCAAAGCACCGGTGACAAAGAAGGGTGTAGAATCGTCTCGAGCTGGGGAAAAACCCAAAAAATCGACTGGCATAAAGATCCAGGAGGCCACGAAGGAAAAACAAGAGAAGGTAACTGATTTTATTTACCTTGTTTTAATTTCCAACATTTTCTAACTTCTTTCCACTTCGATTATGGCAGAGTCGGAAGAGAGATAGTAGTTCTGAGGCTACTACAACCTCTAAGAAATCAAAACCCGAGGTCATCTATGTTATAGATGAAGAAGAAGTAAGTCCATTCGAATGTCTTTTACCTACCTTACTTCTTGATCTAATGTCAATCCCTTTAGTCTTTTCTTATCTTTTCTTTGACAACAGGAAGAGGAGGAAATTCCTCTTATTAGGAAACGAAAAACGCCCCCCAGCTCAACACCCACCGAGTCCGTCGAACAGACGGGTCTAGGTAGTTCTCAGGCTCAGGGGCCTAAAGAGAAGAAAAGGAAGAAAGACAAGAAAATCAGGCCTGAAATTGCTGCAGATCGAAAAGCAGAAGAGCCTGTTGAGAAGAAGAAGAAGAAAAAATCTTCTAAGTCTTCAGGAGATCATCCAAAAGCAGCTCCTTCTGAATCTCAGCCTGCTTCGACCGAGGTTGATAATCAGGCTGACCATGAGAATAAAGATAAAGAGGATGCTGGAGGGGTTAAGACTCCTGAAGAACTTAATCCAAATCCCATAATTGTAGAGATCGAGGTACGGGTTTCTCCACAAACCTCTTCTTTTATGACTTAGATTGCCTTTGCTAGCATCCTTTTTTATTCCGTTTATATTTCGAATCAGGTGGAAGGTCATGCTGCAGAGGGCGCTCCAGCATGGACGGAGAAAATTCCAAGCCCCCTTATCGAAGAGCCTCCCAGTCCTGTAGGAACGGAAACTGCTGCTGAGGCAGACCAACAGAAAGAAGATCAACCAGATCAACCAGTTGCGTCTGAGAGTCCTCGTGGTCGGAGGGGCACATTTGTCGAATCTGAAACTGAGCAACCAGAGGCTGCTGTTTCTACTGAATCGAGCAAGGGTTATTCGCCCTCCCCTGAGAGGTACCAATTTGATGATGAAGCTATCAAGGAGGCTGAGGTAGGAGGGTCAGAAATCTTGCCGGAGTCTTCAACTTCGAAGCTTTCTGCCAGCTTAGGGTTGCCTGAAGAGGAATTCATGCATATGCAAAGTTCAGACCCTGCAGCTACTCTTCGACTTCTGCTTACCAAGCAAACCCCTCCTCCGACTTCAAGTGACAGGGCCAGTGATTCGACTCAGTCAGCAGAAGAAATCAACTCATCTGTGCGTCAAGACTCACTTCTGTTGAAACTGACTACAGATTTTGTAATGAAAGATGTGCCTAGCATAATCAAAGCAAATCCCTCCACTGCTTTTGGACATCTCAACTTTTTGAAGAAACTCCACAATCCCTTAACCACTGACGAGACCTTAGGGAAGGTTCTTCAAATCGAATCAATTATTGATCAACTGGCCAAAACTGTGCAGCATGATGAGGACAGTGCCATGAGGCTTGCTGCTCAGAAACGAACACATGACCATTTGCTCGAAAGAGCGAAAACTGCACAAGCTGAAGTCGATCGATTAGCAAACTTCGCCAAAGAAGCGCACCCTGATATCAAGGTTTGCAATGACAACATCTCTGACTGGGAAAATCATATCATCGTGTTGCAATCGCAGATTGACAAGCTATAGGCAGAAAATTGCTGAAGAGGAAGCCAAACGCAACCAACTCGAAGAGGACGTTAACAATTCGATTAAGGCTCGAATTGATGAGAAGGGACGAGAGGGTCTTAAGGCTTACAGTGCTTCTGCAGTAATCCTTGAAGAGGTTAAGAGCTTGGAAAGTGCCCGCCAGGTCTTCGATAAAGAGATCAATAGCTTAACCAAATTGTACTGGGAGTCTGTCAAGCATTTGTAATACCTTAGTTTTTATTTTATCAGTTTCGAACATTTTTGGTATATTTTGATTGTAATGTTCAAGACATGCCCAGTTTGTGGCAATTTCTTTTAACTGTCATTTCGAATCTCTTTGAAGTTTTATTATGCGCTTATCTTTACTTCGAGTCACTTTGACTATTTTAGCATTTGAAAACGCTAGATATCGAAGATTTACTTGGTTTTCATGATACACTCTGAACCCCTCTTTTTTAGTAACGGATAAGATTGTGCCTATAACAAAACGCGTAACTACTAAGCCATATCTCTGACTGGCTCTAGTTTCAAAACGAGTCAAACATCCGTTTTCAAAACAGTCAAGCTGAAATGGCGTGAATTCTGAGAAGAATTAGGAAACGGTTGAAGAATCATTAATGATCTTACCATTATATATATGGTCATTCTCTATCCGTTTTACTTACTCTACTCTGCAAGTCATAATAGTATAGCCACCATCACCAATTTTGAAAGAGAAAACATGGGTAAAGGCAAACAAATTGCGAAGAACACCGATAAAAAGAAAGCAACGTCTGCAAAGAAAGGACAACAAAAAGACTGCTGATTCCTCAAAGAAGACCAAGAAACCTTCTTCCAAGGGCGAAAGCTCAAGAACCTGCAGAGCTCCCCCTCCTCCTGAAGGGAAAACACCTTCAAAGGCTCAACCAGAGGTTTCCTCCTCAGAGTCTGATAGTACGGACCCTGATTGGGCAGAATTCCTTTCGACCTATGATGAAAACAGGGAATACCTTCGTTCATCAGACTCAGAAGTGGATTCGAAATGAAGACCCTTCAAGATCAACGTGCCACTTTTCTTTTGTAATTCGAATAAAATCTTAGCACTTTATGATGGATAAAAATCCAAGATAAGACCTTTGTATGATGAGGGATAAAACCCACCATTTTAATTCGAATATTTTATTTTATTGGCATCTTCGCAAGTTGCCACTTTAGTTATTTTGCTTTTCGAACTATTCTTGATTTATTCGAATCTCCTGAAGCGCTGGTTTATATCTTTTCAAATACTTACCATTTACACTCAAAGTACATTGATCAGGAGTTAACTCCTCTAACTCATAAGCACCGTTCGAATAAATCTGAACTATCTTAAATGGCCCTTCCCAATTTGGGGACCACTTGCCCAAAGTTCGATCTTTTCTATCCATGGGCAGAATGACTTTCCACACCAAGTCTCCAACATTAAAAGTTTTTGACTTCACTTTCTTGTTATAAGCCTTTGCAACTCTTTCCTTTTGCCTAGTCAAGACTTCTAATGCTCTTAATCTCTCCTCATCTAAATCAACCAACTCGTCTGACATCATTTCCCAATAATGATCAATTGGTATGTCCATTTGTTTTTGTATTCTGGGTGATTGCAAATGTATTTCGACTAGAAGTACAGCATCATGACCAAACGTCAGTCGAAATGGGGTAGTGCCAGTTGATTCCTTAAGAGAATTTCTACATGCCCATAAAACTTGATCCAACGTTTTATTCCAATTTCTTGGTTTTTGGGCAATATGTTTTTTAATCAAGTTAATGATAATTTTATTGGCTGCTTCGACTTGACCATTTGCTTGCGCGTAATATGGTGTTGAATTAGTAATCGAAAGCCAGTTTCTTGAGCAAATTCTTGCATCTTTCGTCCAATAAAAACTGAACCTTGATCAGTGGTAATTGTTTCAGGAATACCATACCTATAAATAATATGGTTTTGAATGAAACTAATTACTGCCTCCTGATCGACATTTGGTAAAGGCACTGCTTCAATCCATTTAGTAAAATAGTCTATTCCAACTAAAATATATCGTTGGTTTTTAGACGAAGCAGGCTTAACCTCACCAATTAAATCCAGAGCCCATCCTCTGAAAGGCCAAGGTTTGATTATGGAGTGTAACTCACTAGCAGGTACATGCTGTATCCCTGCATGCTTTTGGCATTCTTGACAGCCTTTAGCAAATTCTATGCAGTCTTTTAACATAGAAGGCCAATATAAACCTTGTCGAAATAAAAGCCATTTCATTTTATGGCCTGCTTGATGTGATCCACAGGCACCACTGTGAACATGGGAAACTGCTAAATATGCTTCTGATTCACTTAGGCATTTTAATAAAATTCCTTCTGCAGTCTTTTTAAATAATTCATTTCCCATAATCACGTAGTTCAAAGCCCTATATTTGATCTTTCGAGCCACATTACCTGTTGGATTTTCCAAATATTCAACAATGGATTTTCTCCAATCATTATCCAACATGTTGTCAATGGCAAAAATTTGAATTTTTTCCTGAAGATCATCCACGTTTTCATCCTCATTATCCTGTGGTGTACTTGCCCCCACAAGTTTTGGCATTGACAATTTAGTGCTCAATGGCTCTTGTAACACCAGTTTATCTTTTATTTCGATCAACTGAGTTAACTTTTCCTTCGACATTTTGTACCCTGAAGCTATTTGGGCTAAATCATTTGCTTCTTGGTTTTCTAGTCGAGGTACATGTTCAATATTAATATAATCGAAATGATTCAGAAGAGAACTTGCTATAACAAAATATTTTGCTAAGTGTTCTTTCACACATTTGTATTCTTGTGTTAATTGTCTCAATACTAACTCTGAATCACCCCTTATGTTAACATTTCTTGCCCCCAAGCTAATTAAAATTTCAAGGCCTGTGATTAAAGCTTCATATTCAGCCTCATTATTTGAGCAAAGACCTTTAATCTTATACTTGAACTTAGTTGGGATTTTTGTGGGGGATATTATTAAGATTCCAATCCCGGTTCCATGTTTATGTTTCGAACCATCGAAATACAAAATCCAAGGTTCAGTATCTACATAATCCTGAGGCATTTCGATCACTGAGTGATCTACAATAAAATCTGCCACAATTTGACCCTTAACAGATTTCAAGGGCTTGTAAGTTAAAGAATATTCTGTTAATGCTAAAGCCCACTTTCCAATTCTACTGTGCAAAATAGGCTTTGATAACATGTGTTTAATAATATCATAATGAGAATACACATAGACATCAACAGGCTTTATATATTGCTTAAGTTTAATACAAGAGAAATACAAACAAAGACAAAGTTTTTCTATGGCAGTATATCTAGTTTCTGCATCATTTAATACACGACTAAGATAATAAATTGCATGCTCCACGCCATTTTCATCTTCCTGAGCCAACATGCTCCCAATGGTCTTGTCAGACGCAGCAATGTACAACTTCATAGCTTTGTTTCGACTAGGAGGCATTAGTACAGGAGGCTTAATCAAATACTCTTTAATTTCATCGAAAGCCTTTTGATGCTCTTCATCCCATTGGAATGGTTCATCTTTCTTGAGTCGAAGCAATGGCGAAAAAGTTTGAGCTTTGCCACTTAGATTCGAAATGAATCTTCTCAAGAAGTTGATTTTCCTAGCAAAGATTGAAGTTGTTTCTTGGTCGAAGGAGGCTTTGTCTCAAGAATAGCCTTTGTCTTGTTCTGGTTTATCTCGATGCCTTTTTTATGCACCACAAAACCAAGGAAATCTCCTGCATGCACACAAAAAGCACACTTTAATGGATTCATTTTTAATCCATGTTTCCTCATTCGTTCGAAAGACTGCCTAAGGTAATCCAAATGGCTATCTTCAGATGAGGATTTGATGATTATATCATCTATATAAACTTGCATGAATGTGTCTATAAAATCATGGAACATGGAATTCATGGCCCTTTGATAAGTGGCCCCAGCATTTTTCAAACCAAAAGGCATAACAACCCATTCATAAGTGCCTAATGCACCAGGGCATCGAAATGCTGTTTTTGACACATCATTTTCAGCAATAAATATTTGGTTATAACCAGAATAACCATCTAACATACTTAAAAATTCAAAACCAGCTGCTGAATCTACCAACATTTCTGCTACTGGCATAGCATATTCATCTTTAGGTGTAGCATTATTTAAATCCCTAAAATCTATGCATACTCTAAGAGTTCCATTCTTTTTAATAACAGGGACTATATTTGCTAACCATTCGACATACCTGGCAGCTCTGATGAATTTACACCTCAGCAGCCTTTCGATCTCTTCCTTGATCTTGGACATGATTTCTGGTGCGAACCTTCTTGGTAATTGTTTTACTGGCCTCTTTCCTTCTTTAATAGGTAATTTCAGTTCGACCATTTCTCTGCTTAACCCAGGCATTTCGTTGTAATCCCAAGCAAAACAGTCTTTGAATTCTTTAAGAAGAAGCACCAGCTTTTCTTTTAGACTTGAAGTGATATTGGCACTGATATAAGTTGGCCTTTTGATCGAGCCATCTCCAATATCGATCTCCTCCAAAGGATCTTGTGCTTGCATCTTTGGCGCCTCACTCATAGGATCCTTCTCGAACCCCAGTGGCTCATCGTCATAAATGCAGTCAAGTCTTCGATCCTTTGTTTCTTTGATTTTCTGATCTTCGATCTTGGCTTCAACTGCCATATTTTGTTGAAACTCAGCCTCAAGGGCCGTATTTAATCTATTTTCGGCCATATAAGCCGTAATCCTGGCCCATGCAGTGGCCTCAGTCATAGTAATCTTCATATATATTCCACCCAGTTGGTGGAATGACTCCATCTTCAGAGGGAACAGTACCAATTTCTTCCCTCTCCCATATAAAGCCATGGGTAGGATGGAGCTTGACAGAATGGATAACACTGTCACTTGGCTCGAAAGCAGATTCCTTGTCACCACAAGGTGCTATATTAGCCAAATTTTTGTCAAAGGTTTGTGGAGTGACAATGTCAACCTCTGACCTATAGAAGCTTTGATCTGCCTCTATGTTTTCAACAATCCCATCCTCCCTCCAAATAATAAGTTTCTGGTGGAGAGTAGATGGTACAGCCCCAACTCCGTGGATCCATTCCCTTCCTAACAGCAGGTTAAAGTTAGCCTTGGATTGTACCACCAGGAATAGAGTTGGTCGAACTATACTGCCTACAGCAACATCAACTTGTATGGCTCCCAAAGAATAGCCAGTTTTGCCCTCATAATTAGAGAGCACAATGTTGTGGGCAGATAGATCAGTGTCATATTTCCCAATCTTGTAGAGCATAGATTGAGGCATCAAGTTGACAGCTGCTCCCCCATCTATGAGCACTTTGTTGATCCCAACATTTTCAACTTTTGCTCTGATCAAAAGAGGTTTGAGATGGCTTTTCATCCCAAGGCTTGGCTTCTCGAAAGAAGCTAATTGTTCTTCGATGCAGCCATTGTTCATAACATAGTAGCATACTGGCTTTGGGTCAGCCATATCAAAATGATCGAATTCACCTTCGATCTCAGTAACCTCAGATTGGACATCATACTCAGATGGCAAGATAGATACCACACAAATGACATCGAAATCAGGTTCAGAATCCAGCAAATCCTCGTCTTCCATCTTGTCTTCGTCCACTGGAGGAAAGAGTCTTTCTTTTGCTGGCCTCCTAGACACTTCTTTATATTGGCCAGTCTGCAGATTCTGTTGGGCCAATTTCTTTTGACGCTGAAACCTGCGTCATTGGGTCCTTGTCATAGGATTCTTACCCTTGTAATTGTTCCTATAAGAATACTTATTGGCCTCCTGTGGGCCAATTTGTTTCATTCCACTGGAACCACCCATTTCCATGGTTCCTTTGTTGAACCTTATGAGCCCCTGGTGCATCCATTTTTCGACAGGAATTGAACCAGGAGGAACAAAAGTATTCTTTCGACCAGATTTCTGGTTGTTGTTCGACTGCACCATAACCCTTTTACCTTTATCGAAACGCTGGTTTTGTTTCGCCCCCTTGTTGACAACTTGGTACTTCTTGAGGCCCTCAGTAGCCTCTCTATCACATACTGCACTGCAGCGAGGACACAGCATTACACTTTTGTTTTCGAGTTTGCATCTGTTCAAGAAATCGATCAAATCCTCTTCAGTCTGAGGATACACAACTTTCATCTTTTCATTGTAGTCTTCTTCAGATATGTCTTGAACTTGCACCTGAGACACCTCCATTGCTTCGACCATCATTATTCCTTGAGGCTCCGCATAGAGAGTTTCAACAGCTTTAGGTGTTTCAACATTCGCCTGAGTGGCCTTTGGTTTCTCACCAAACTTGAGTCTCCCTTCATTGAGAGCCTTCTGGACCAAATCCCTGAAAAGAATACAACGTGAGGTTTTATGGCCAAGGAAATTATGAAATTTACAATAACCCCTTTTCTTCTGTTGTTCGATTGGGGGTTCTTTTAAGCCCTTAGGAACAATAATCTGGTCATCTGTGACTAATAAATCAAATATTTCATCACATTTGGTTATGTCAAATGTATAAGTTTTAGACACAAATTTATCATTTTTAGGCTCAACAAGATTTTTCCCATTCGAAGGTCTAAGGAGTTTACAGACATAAGGAGGTCCAGGTTTTAATTCTGCTAAATCAACCTCATTGTCTTCGATATCTTCATAAGTGATATCGAACTCTTGGTCACTGTCATTTGCTTCGACATATGCAACCTTTTAGCCGTTCGACTTGTCGAACTCTATCAGCCAACTGAGCCATGTCCCTCAAATACTGAGTATCTAATTTCTTTCTAATCGAATAGTCTAGGCCACCAGCAGCCATTTCGACTAATTCATGTTCAGGTACTTGGGTGAAGCACCTTGCCTTTAAAAGTCTGAATCTATTCAGATAATCATCAATTGATTCAGGTGCTTTACGTCGAACACTTGCCAATTCTTTAAGGCTTATTTTTGATTGTCCCATGTAAAACTGTTCATGGAAAACTCTCTCTAATTGATTCCAATTATGTATGGAATGTGGAGGGAGGGTTGTAAACCATGTAAAAGCATTTTTTGTCAGAGAATTTGGGAAGTATTTCATCCTTAAATTTTCATTGTTTGCTTTGTCTCCTGCTTCTGTCAGAAATCTTGCAATGTGCTCAACAGTTGCTTCGCTAGTGTCACCAGCGAACTTAGTGAATTTTGGGATTTTGACACCCCTTGGTAGTTCAGTTTGAAGCACATATTCTGATAAGGCAGAAACAAAATTTGGTCTATGTAAACCTACATTCAAACCATTTTGGACTAAGATAGCTTCGACCAAATTTGCTATGTTATTTTGTGCCCCTAAGTTATTTTGTTGGACATTTCTAACCACTTCATCAGCATTTTGATTTCGATTTACTAAGACTATCCCTGGATTTGGTTCGATTTGTGGTTGGACTTGTGGTTGAACCTGTGGTTCGATTGGACCCACTTGTAATTGTCCTTGATTAAGCTGTACCACTATGTTATTGGGCATAAGCACCATAGCATTATTTGGTATTTGGATGTTTTGTATGGGTGCTAGATTCTGAATCTGGGGGACTGGTTGATTAGGAACATGTGGAGCCCCAAAGAAATCAGCCATCCTACCCATCTGGGTGGCTAACAATTGATAAGACTGGTTAGTATTTTGTATCAAAGGATTAAACACTGTACCAATTTGTTGTGTCAACATATTAACCATATCATGATTACTTTCATCCATTTGTTGCCTTAAAGACATCAAGGATGTATTAGTTAATGGTGGCACTGCATTTCGATTAACAGAACTGGAGGCCAAATGTTGGTTTGTAGGCGAGTAAACGCCAGGCACAGTTTCTGAATATAATGAAGGGCTAGTTTGTAACCCTTGCATCAGTGCTGTAGGCATACCATATGGCACATTCCTACTGTTGCCTTGATTCATATATTGTGAAAAAGGCATACTGAACGTAGAGCCAATTGTGCCTCCCCCTCTTACTGGGGATGACTGGCTCCCTACATTTCGGGGTATCGAAACTGCAGGGCCTGCAGTGGTGAAAGGCATCGTTGTTGACACATTGATAGGCATAGTAACGCCCATTGTCGAAGAACTGGGAGCGGATATGGTTGCTCCAGTCACATTCGCAGTAACTTCACTCGAAGTGTTTAATGCATTCGAAGGCGCTGACACATTATTGTTATCATTCATATTTGCATTTTCCATATTATTTGTGTTTGTATTTCTGGGTGGTGGTCTAACCATTTCAGGGAGTATTTTCCCACTCCTCAAGAACATGCACTAACGCAATTTCCAGAAAGAATGCACAAATAGAAACTTGCAAATCCAAACGAAAATATTTTTTGATAGAAAAGATTCAATTAAAGCACAGGTCCCACTGGGCGTGCCAATTTGTTTACACTGAAATTTGGTAAACAACCGCTAGTCTGGGTTAATTGCTTGCGAGACCAACTAGTGAATCTCAGGAGCATAGTACTTTGTTTGAATTCTTTAAATTGTTTGAATGTTCATTACGCATAAATATTTATTGTAGTTTTGGGAGAGTTAAACGTAAAAGTCACTTGGATTGCAAGCAACAAGGAAAAACAAGTTCTTAATAAACAAATGCTTTGTTTCGATCGAAACAGATAAATGAATAGAATTTAAATGAGAGGCATTAAACTTTACATGAAACTTAAAGTGCTTGAAAGATAAATTTACATGAAAAGTAAATTGCATAGAATTGTAAATGTGCTTTACAGAAAAGAATGGTTCACAGATTCATACTTGGATCTCATCTCACTCGTTTCTCTCGATAGCATGGGTACTTTGAGTTTTACAAGGATTTTTGTATAAATGAATTGCGACCTTGTTTCTGACTAAAAAACTACTATATATAGATTTTCGAAAATAAACTGTCCTAACGGTCGAACACTATCCTACTGCCAAATGTCCTGCCACGTACACCCTGCATGCACTTAACTGCTCCTTAGAACGGTTGTATCGCTCGAAGTCGAACTGAGTTTTGTGAAGTTTGTCAGAATTGTGCTAAGTCCAGAAATCTGTTGCTTTGATTCGATCATATGCTAGGTCGATTTGCCTTATGGTTCGAAGTCCTCTTTCTTGCCTTAGCCTTGTATTTGTAAATATTCCTTTGAACCTGTGAACAATTCCAAGAGTCTTTCTGTTCTTCGATTCGATAGAATCTTACAAGATTCCCTTCAGCATTTAATGCGTGTTGAGAGCATATTTTTAGTTTATAAAAAATATGGGCTAACAACAGTACATTACTGAATGTTATTCAAAATTGTGCCACAATTTTTTCAGTGACACACTCCAAATTTGAGAACCAAAATCGTGCCACGATATTCGAACCACGTGCCACGATTTTGCTGAAATACAAACATCAAATTTTAAGTCAAAACGCAACGGTTATCGTCTTAATTCAGTCATAACAAAGTTACCTCAAAAAAAAAATAACAAAGAAATGTGATCAAGATACAAAATTGCAGTGGTATCTAGTATTATATATGGATATTACTCTCATCATGTATTATTAAGTTTTTTTTAATGGAAAAAATTTTTTGAGATTTGAAAACGGAGTACAGTACAACAAATACTACAATAAGTAATTAGAATCGGGTACCGTTATTATTAAATAAAATTGTACATTTTGTAGAGATTAAAACAAAATAAAAATGACCAAAAATAAAAATAACAAGATATAGAGTAAAGTACACTCCCTTCTCTTCAAAGATATTAATATTCCACTTCCCATCCTTCTTAAGTTAAAATATACACTCTAGTCCATTTTAATTTTACTTAAACAAATTGGTCAAAAAAAAAAACTACTTAAAACAAAATTATATTAAAACTAATCTAATTATAATAAGCTCAACATCGTTCCACTATATATATGTAGCACAAGTTTTGACTCTAATACTCCTATCAACATCATTGATTAGTTCCTTTGCTTGTGAAGTTCCAAAAACTCCTATAAAGATAAAGAGAAACCATAAGAAAATGAAACTAAGCAGCATTTCATTTTTGTCCAAGCTTTTGATACTTCAATATATATCTGTTCAATGCCTTTCTACTCAGGATTTTGATTTCTTCAATTTTATTCTGCAGGTAAGTATGAATATTGTTGATTCGTTTAAGTTTATATTCATATTTTTACACTTTATTAATCTGATTATTCAGTATTGCATTATTGTTTGTTGATGATGCAGTGGCCAGGATCATACTGTGACTCAAAACTTGGCTGCTGTTATCCGGAAACCGGAAAACCGGCGGCAGATTTTACCATTTATGGACTCAGGCCTAGCTTCAATAATGGATCCTTTCCCTCAAACTGTGATATTCAGAGTGTCTTTGATAAATCTAAGGTATTCATTGTATTTAAAGTGTCTTTTATGATTTTATTAGTGTATTAGTGAAAAACTCATACATATGAGTCAAACGTAATTTGTTGTAGATCTCAGACCTTATTGAGAACTTGGAAATAAATTGGCCATCTTTGAGGTGTCCACGTCTCAAGAGTATTAAAATATGGTCACATGAATGGATGAAACATGGTACATGTTCAGAATCTAAGCTTACTCAACATCACTACTTTCAAACAGCTCTCAAACTCAAAGAACAACTGAACCTCCTTCAAATGCTTAAGGACGCAGGTAACAAGACATAATTTTGAACCATCTAATGACTTCTCAAACACTGATCTAGAAATTTTAACAAGTGGGATAAAAAATTCCATAAATGAAAAATTTATCTTGAATATACATATTATTTTTAACAATATAATAATTATAACATTTTTTTATATAAAATTACCTTTTTTTTAGTTTTTTTAACCTATGTTTTTAGGACATTCTATTAAATTTATAGTTTTTTGTAGTGTTATGATGAGCTATCTGGAGACAATAATTTCATATAAATGTAGTCATATTGCATAAATATTCAAGTATTTGTTAGCAATATAATAAACAAATGGGTCGGCTGGCTCCACTGCCCCTATGATGAATCCATCCCAGCACACAGATATATTTTGCAAATTAAATTTCTAATCATTTAAAGGCAATGAATTTCAGGATTTGAACCAAATGATCAATTTTACGACATAGGAAACCCTTTAAGTATTATACAAGAAGCTACAGGGTTTCTCCCAGGAATTGAATGTAATAGAGATTCAGCAAGTAACGATCAGATTTTAAAAGTTTACATGTGCGTGGATATGTCTGGGTCAAATTTCATTCAGTGCCCTAATCCGGTGGACAACTGTGGTGCGAAAGCACAATTCCCCAAGTTTTAAGAGAATTTGTATTTTGATTTTATAGTTACCGTTATATTTCTAAGAGTAAAAAACTCAATTTCGTCTCTCAGAATTTTATCTTGACTCAATTTAATTTCTCTCGATAAATAATACTAAGACATGTTAGTATCTCTATTATAATAAGTTGGAAACTTGTCGCGGTGATTTTTGGATATCAAGCTATTAATTAGCGTTGACTCGCAATTTTAAGTTCACCACCGATCTTTTATTTTTCCGAGGAAAAGGGAGAAAGTTCGAAAAACCCTATTTTTTAGAGATCAAAGGTCCGGGGGTTGGTTACGCAAAGGGAAGGTATTAGCACCCTAAACGTCTATAGTACTCTATAGGAACCTCTTGCTTATTTTTATCTTTATGCTAAATTGATTTATTTGTTTGTAAATAAATGCTTAAGTGTGAAAAGATTAAAGTGATGAAAGTAGAAAAGAGAGAAAATGTTTTTGTTATTTTTATTGATTGGGAAAGACAAAGTCTTTTGCCTACGTACCCGAGCGGGATCAAAATCACGTAGTTCGGGGTAAAAAGCCGAGTGATTGGTTTTTGATTGATTTTAAAGTTTGAAAAAAAGTTTTGAGAAAGATAAGAGGCCGAAAGGCATAGAAGAATAAAAAAGAAGTGAGTTTGATTGATTTTAAATTGAAGAAAAAGTTTGGATTGATTAAAAGTTGATTGAAATTTGATTAAGAAATAAATGACAAAGATTGACTTTTTTTGAAAGTTTGATTATAAAATGTTTTTGGATTTTTGACTATTTGACTTTTTTTGTGAAAATTTTGATTAAGTCCTAAGGTCCAGAGACTAAGTTATGCTGAGATAAGTCTGAAGCGCGCCGGATCCCTCAAAATGACGTTGGATCAAGTGAGGGTCCTTTTCTTCGGATACGGTCAAAATTACGCTATCGTCCTCGACATAAAGCATAAAAAAATAAATGTGGTGTCGGTGCATATTCTCATTTATGTTTATTTACATTAGACCTAGATACATTCTAGTAGCAATAAAATAAATAATAAAAATTGCATTAAAGTAAATATGCTAAAGGAAATAAAAATAATGCATGAAATGCAAAACAATAAATAAATATGGTGCATAAAATAAATAAAGAAAATAAAAATGCAGGACATAAAGTAAATATGATGCTGAAAATAAAATAAAAAGAAAATAAAAATGCAAGACATAAAATAAACATGATGCTAAAAATAAAAATAATGCAAGACATAAAATAAATATGATGCATAAAATAAAATAAAAATAAAAATGCAAGACATAAAATAAATATGGTGCTGAAAATAAAAATGCAAGACATAAAATAAATATGGTGCTGAAAATAAAGAAGGAAAATAAAAATGCAAGACATAAAATTAAATATGGTGCATAAAATAAAAAGAAAATAAAAATGCAAGACATAAAATTAAATATGGTGCATAAAATAAAAATGCAAGACATAAAATAAATATGGTGCTGAAAATAAAAAAGGAAAATAAAAATGCAAGACATAAAATTAATTATGGTGCATAAAATAAAAAGAAAATAAAAATGCAAGACATAAAATTAAATATGGTGCATAAAATAAAAAAAATAAAAAAATGCATGAAGGGCTGTAATTTAAAGGCAATAAAATAAAATGCATGGAAATAAAATAAAATAAAAAAATAAATGAAAAGAAAAGAGAAGAAAAAGAAAGAAATATAGAAAAAATAGAAAGGGGGGTGCAGGAGTAAGGGGAGGGGTGTGAGAAGCACGAAGAAAGAAAGCAGAAGAAAGAAAAAGAGGAAGATTGGGGCCGAGTGGGAGTGGGCCGCGCGTATAAAACTGATTTTCAGAAACATTTCCTCATTTCCTCTCTTTTCTCCTCTCTCCTCTCCTTCTCCCTAGAAAATCAGCTCTCCCTTCTCTCTAGCATTAGCCCGGCCGGAAGGATCTCCGACGCGGTGGTTGGCCGGCGGCGCCACCGCGCCGGAGCGGTTTTTGCTCCTTTTTTTTTTTTTAAAAAAACACGTTTCTAAGGATCCATTTTCTCACTCTTTCCGAATCTCAGCTTGTTTTGTACAAAATCTTTCACACAAAGTCTAGATCTAAGACTACCTTTTGTTTCGAATTCGGACCTTATGCGGTTCTTTTGTGTTGGTTCGGTTCGGCCTCAGTTTTGTGGTTGCCTAATGGAACTTTGGTTCGGTTTTGTGGGTTACTGGTTTGTGAGGTTCGAATTCGGTTTTAAGGTTTTGTGGAGGTCTGGACGAGTTTGGTTTTGTGAGTTATGATTGGTTTGGACTTGTGACCGATTTATGGGTTTGGCTTGATTGTGATTTTGATGCTGCCTTTCTGTGTTGATCTGGTTTAGTGGAAAGGGGACCGTGTGTGTGTGGGTGGTTCTGTGATTCTGGTTCTTCACGTTTTTTTTTATTTTTTTGTATGGTGGCCGGAATCCGGTTGTGTTGGTGTTTGGTGGTGGTTTGAGGGAGGTGCTATGGGTGGCTAGTGTACTGACTCTGACTGACACGTTTTGACTGATTCTGACCTCTCTGTACTATGCAATAAATGCTGTATTTAAAGGGTACAGTAACTAGGGTTTAGAGGACAAAAGGACCAAAACGCCCCTCTGGGCCTGGACTAAAAAATATACTGGAAGAAATAAAAGAAAAATAAACAGTAAAAATAGAAACAAATAATAATAAAAAATGAAAATACAAAAGTAAAAAAAAAGAAAACACTAATGATAAAAAACTAAAAAGAAATAAGCAATAATAATTAATAATAAAAATAACCAAAATAACAAAATAATAAAATAAAAAAAACGGTCGCCTTCGGAACAAAAATGAGGTATTTTAAAATACCTCCCTGCCGAAATTTCGTCTGAAACGACGAAGTTATCTGGTTTAAAAAGACAAGAAAAATAAATTGAAAATGGGTCAAAAATGGGGTATGACAGATGCCCCTATTTAAGTTTCTTCGTTACGGAGATTTAAAAGTGAAATTTTAAATCGACGGGTCGGAGAGACTTAAATACAGAGTACACCATTTTTGACCAATCTCAACTGCAAAATGCTATGAATGCAATGCTATGCATGTGATGCTGTGCATGTAATGCTGTGAATGTTCGCGATGCAAGTATGAATGCAAGACGGCGAAGATGGTTCGACTGGGGATAACAAAACAAAAGGATACCCGAGTCTGTTAAAAGAAACGGGGTCCGACTCCACTGGGGACAACATGGTTTTACTGGGGATAAATGTCAGCCGTTCGGGTTATTGCCGAACTAGCCAACTGACAAGAAACAAAGATAAATGTCAACTGTTCGGGTTATTGCCGAACTAGTCAACTGACAAGAAACAAAGATAAATGTCAACTGTTCGGGTTATTGCCGAACGGCCATTGACGACAAGAAAAAGTAAATGCCAACTGTTCGGATTATTGCCGAACGGCCATTGGCGACAAGAAATAAAGGTAAATGTCAACTGTCCGGATTATTGCCGAACGGCCATTGACGAACAAGAAATAAAGGTAAATGTCAACTGTCCGGATTATTGCCGAACGGCCATTGACGACAAGAAAAAGGTAAATGTCAACTGTCCGGATTATTGCCGAACTAGCCAACTGACAAGAAGCAAAGATAAATGTCAACTGTTCGGGTTATTGCCGAACTAGCCAACTGACAAGAAGCAAAGATAAATGTCGACTGTTCGGGTTATTGCCGAATTAATCAACTGACGACAGGAAACAAAGATAAATGTCAGCTGTTCGGGTTATTGCCGAACTAGCCAACTGATGACAAGAAAAAGGTAAATGCCAGCTGTTCGGGTTACTGCCGAACTAATCAACTGACGACAAGAAACAAAGGTAAATGTCAGCTGTTCGGGTTATTGCCGAACTAGCCAACTGATGACAAGAAAAAGGTAAATGCCAGCTGTTCGGGTTATTGCCGAACTAATCAACTGACGACAAGAAACAAAGGTAAATGTCAGCTGTTCGGGTTATTGCCGAACTAGCCAACTGATGACAAGAAAAAGGTAAATGCCAGCTGTTCGGGTTATTGCCGAACTAATCAACTGACGACAAGAAACAAAGATAAATGCCAGATGTTCGGGTTATTGTCGAACTAGCCAACTGATGACAGGAAAAAGATAAATGCCAGCTGTTCGGGTTGTTGCCGAACTAATCAACTGACGACAAGAAACAAAGATAAATGCCAGTTGTTCGGGTTATTGCCGAACTAGCCAACTGATGACAGGAAAAAGATAAATGCCAGCTGTTCGGGTTATTGCCGAACTAATCAACTGACGACAAGAAACAAAGATAAATGCCAGCTGTTCGGGTTATTGCCGAACTAGCCAACTGATGACAGGAAAAAGATAAATGCCAGCTGTTCGGGTTATTGCCGAACTAATCAACTGACGACAAGAAACAAAGATAAGTGTCAGCTGTTCGGGTTATTGCCGAACTAGCCGACTGACGACAAGAAAAAGGTAAATGCCAGCTGTTCGGGTTATTGCCGAACTAAACAACTGACGACAAGAAACAAAGATAAATGCTGGATGAAAGGTAAAAGCTGGATGAAATTTAAATGCTGGATGAAATATAAAAGCAGGATGAAATTTAAAAGCAGGATGAAATTTAAATGCAGGATGAAATTTAAATGCAGGATGAAATTTAAAAGCAGGATGAAAATTAAAAGCTGCATATAAGTTGTTCGCTAAAGAACTACCACTTGGCGTAAAGACATGATAAATGAAAGATGCACAAGCTGTTCATTAAAGAACTGCCACTTGGCATAAAGAGGGTGACATCTCAGGATGAAATACCGGGGATGACACTTGGGGAAAGAGTGTTCCAAATTATTCATGATTGATTGATATGGAAAGATATTCAAAACAAGACTCAGAGTGGTGAACGCAACCATGTATGAATGATATTGTTTGCACGCTGTATGTGCATGAATGCGTATATGCATGAATGTATGAATGTATGTATGATTTATGTGACTATACGAAGGATTGATTTGTGTGATAGTGTAATTGATGAATTTGACGAGACAAGATTAGACAAGTAAGGTGGGGAGTAAACACTTCCTGGGGAAGACGGTTACAAATTATTCATGATTGATTGAAATGAAAAGATAATTGAAGCAAGACTCATGGTGGTTAATGCAACCATGTATGAATGATATTGTCTTTATTGGGTATGCATGAATGTGTATATGCATGAATGTTTGAATGCATGAATGACGACACAACTTGCATGACTGTATGGAGGATTGATTTGTATGATGGTATGACTGATTAACTTGTGATTGTATGAAGGATTGACTGGTATGATCATATGAAGGATTGATTGGTATGATCATATGAAGGATTGATTGGTATGGTTGTATGAAGGATTGACTGGATGAGACAAAAATTGGACGGATAAGATGGAAAGTGACCCGACGTCGCATCGCAAACACTCGGTAATCTTCAATGGGGATGATGCCACTGGGGGCATATCAAAACAATGACGAGGTAAAGCCCGACATATGCAACAACTGATAGGGAGCAGACACTTCCTGGGGAGAGTGTGCCAATCCAAAAACCATGGTAGAAGAACTGGTGCTTCTGTGGTCATGCTTATTTCTGTTTTTTTGAGTCCCTAATTTTTTCCTGGACCGCCCTTTCGGGTTTTCGGTCCACCGGGAATATATTCTTTTGTATGCCCCTAATTTTTGCCTGGACCGCCCTTTCGGGTTTTCGATCCACCGGGACGCTCATTTTTGCCTAAGCCGCCCTTTCGGGTTTTCGACTTACCGAGCTCTTTTCTTTTTCTCTTTCTCTTTTTTTCTTTTTTTTGTTTGTTTTTTTGTATTTTTCTAAGCAATTGACCATGTTCAGCCTGCAAAGTTTATCCGCTCTCAGGATAGCTGTTGACGCCCCCTTCACTTATTCATGAATTCAAAGAAAATGTGTTTGTTGTTTGTGCTCTTCAAAAAGACATGAAAAATATTTATGATTTTGAAAAAAATTTTGTTTCAAGCACTACCATCAAAAATAGAAGAAGTTTTTTTATAAACTGAATAAATAGGAATTCCAAATGAAAGGCAATAGGCTCAAATTTATTTAAAAGTGTGGTGACCTGCCAATGGCATGGCTCCACGGATCTTACAAAGTTTGGAAAATGGTAAATATAAGGGGAAAGGCACATTGAACACAATAACCGCTATTCTCCCTGACAACTTTGAATTTCACTGCTTGGATGCTTCAGATTCAGAGTCTCTTTGACATTTAATGTGCCCCAAGTAAGTAGAGATCAGACCAATGCAGTTACTTTGTCCTTTGATCCTTAACTTTTGCATTGATCGCCTTTCGGGTTTTTGACCTATCAGGATGATTATTTTCTGTTTTATGTCTCTAATTTTTGCCTGGACCGCCCTTTCGGGTTTTCGATCCACCGAGACGCTCATTTTTGCCTAAGCCGCCCTTTCGGGTTTTCGACTTACCGAGCTGTTCTTTTATTTTTTAGACAAAGTATTTCTTGACTGCATCCGCATTCACAGGACGAGGGAGCTCATCACCGTCCATAGTCGTAAGAATCAAAGCGCCACCGGAGAAAGCTCTCTTGATGACATATGGACCTTCGTAGTTAGGCGTCCATTTGCCCCTGGAATCAGGTGGAAAAGATAGGATCTTATCGAGCACGAGGTCTCCTTTTTGAAACACACGGGAACGAACTTTCTTGTCAAACGATTGTTTCATCCTTTTTGATATAATTGCTCATGGCACAAGGCCTTCATGCGTATCTTTTCAATCAAGTTCGAACTGATCATATTTGTTTTAGCACCATTCAGCCTCTGACAACTTGGCTTCCATTAAGACTTTCATACTGTATACCAAAGGGAAAAGGGGTTGCCCCTGTTGAGGTACGCACTGAAGTACGATATCCGTGTAAAAGCATCCTTCTCAATTATCCTCTGGTTCTGGACGAAAAGCTCACGACTCTGTTGGGCTAGCTTTCCCTTCAAGGTTTCATGCTCTCGCTCGAGCTCCTGGTATCTTCTCTTCCAAGTTTCCTTTTCTTGCCTTTCTTTGGTTAACTGTTCATGAAACTCTTCCTTAGTGTCAAAGGGGATAGGCAAGGATGATGGTGGGATGGTGGAGGATAGGTATCTAGGTAGGTGGTAGGGTAGGCCAAAGCTCATGGTCCTATCAATAATCCACTGAGTGTAAGATTCATGCACATAATCTGATTTCTTCCCCAACTGACTTCTGCTGAGTCTGCGGATAGCGCTCCAAGCTTGTGCGAATCTTTCTCTTTTGTTCGAATGATCCCCATGGTTAAGATAGAATTCATTAGTCAAGGCAAGGTTGTTTGGTTCTGTCTTCATTGGGTACCCAAATTGTCGTCGAGCGAGGAATGGGTTGTAGCTAATTCCGCCACGCATACCCAGAAGAGGTACGTTGGGGTATTCACCACAACTCACAATAATCTCTCCGACGTCACTAGCTGCTTGGTACCAAACAATGTCTGATGAGTCAAGAGTCATGATTCTGTGAGGCCAAGAAAGTTTGTCAACATTGGTCTTGAAGGCACGGGATTGAGGTAGATGGAAAGTAAACCATTGATAGAGTAGAGGTGCACAACAAGAGATGGTTCCACGGCCAGCCTGGGTACGGTCATGGATGGAGTGGTAAGTATCGGCGAGTAGAGTGGGTACGGGGTTTTTGGAAAGAAAGATTTTGATGGCATTGATATCGATGAAGTTGTCAACATTTGGGAAGAGTAAAAGGCCGTATATAAGGAGGGCTAGGATGGAATGGAAGGCAAGTGTGCTAGCTGCTTCAGCAAATATGGAGGCTTGTTGGTAGAGGAAGTGGGTGGGAAGACCTTGGAGGCCTCCTTTAGAGGTGAGGTTTGCTTGGATGATGGAGGTTTCAAGATGGAGAGCAGCTGCGATGTCGGAGGGTTTAGGGGTAGGCTCAAGACCGTGGAATGGTATCTTGTCTGGCACGGGTAAACCAACTAGGTATGAGTACTCTTCAAGTGTGGGGACAAGCTGGTAGTCTGGAAAGGTAAAGCAATGGTAGAGCGGGTCATAGAACTGAACCAGAGTCTCCAGGCATCCTTCTTCAACATCTACTCTAAGAATTCTGAGCAATTTCCCATGATGAGCTTGAAAATCAACTGGATCACTTACTAATGATGCTAGCTCCCTTAATCTCAACAAGTTTGTTTTTTTGAAAAGGTACTTCCTAGTGCTTCTCAGTGGGATGTCCATATCTACAATGTTTACAAAAAAGCTCGTTTAAGTCCTTCGATAATTTGGATGAAAAAGAAAAGATTTTATGCATGGATGCATGTATGCATGATTATGCCAAAGTACGGAGAAAACATGGTGAGGTTAGGTCCAAAATGTTGGAGTCAAGGGTAAACACGCCATTTGGTAAGGACTATGGTTCCATATGTACCTGTATCACGGGTTCTACCAAGTTCCCAAAGTCATTGACCACTTCCGAATATTGTCGGATTACGGGACTGACTCCCGGTCCAACAACGTTCGTAGGAAAGTCTCGTTTGAGTGTTGTATCGCGTATCAACCAATTCAAGACTACTCTTGATTAGCCACCGCACTACGTCCTAAAAGGCCAAGATGGGTTAAAGGTAATAAAGGTCCTCAACTTCATAGGTCACTTGAAAATATCAATGCCAAACACGACTACTCATGCCAACATAATAATACTTCCAAGATTCCTCCATTGAGCGGGGTTATCACATGTGCCACATCCGAAACTCACTCTCGGAAAGCCACTATGATTATACCACCATCCTATCTTATGTTTCCCTCAAGTCCGGGTGTAGGACTTATCTCACCATTCACGTAAAAAGGTAAACATTTAGGCACATATTTACAATTACAAATAATAACAAAGCATAAAGATAAAGAAAAGCAAGATAGGTTTAACCCACTTAGGATTTTGGTCCCCAGTGAAGTCGCCATTTTTCTGTCGCGGTGATTTTTGGATATCAAGCTATTAATTAGCGTTGACTCGCAATTTTAAGTTCACCACCGATCTTTTATTTTTCCGAGGAAAAGGGAGAAAGTTCGAAAAACCCTATTTTTTAGAGATCAAAGGTCCGGGGGTTGGTTACGCAAAGGGAAGGTATTAGCACCCTAAACGTCTATAGTACTCTATAGGAACCTCTTGCTTATTTTTATCTTTATGCTAAATTGATTTATTTGTTTGTAAATAAATGCTTAAGTGTGAAAAGATTAAAGTGATGAAAGTAGAAAAGAGAGAAAATGTTTTTGTTATTTTTATTGATTTGGAAAGACAAAGTCTTTTGCCTACGTACCCGAGCGGGATCAAAATCACGTAGTTCGGGGTAAAAAGCCGAGTGATTGGTTTTTGATTGATTTTAAAGTTTGAAAAAAAGTTTTGAGAAAGATAAGAGGCCGAAAGGCATAGAAGAATAAAAAAGAAGTGAGTTTGATTGATTTTAAATTGAAGAAAAAGTTTGGATTGATTAAAAGTTGATTGAAATTTGATTAAGAAATAAATGACAAAGATTGACTTTTTTTGAAAGTTTGATTATAAAATGTTTTTGGATTTTTGACTATTTGACTTTTTTTGTGAAAATTTTGATTAAGTCCTAAGGTCCAGAGACTAAGTTATGCTGAGATAAGTCTGAAGCGCGCCGGATCCCTCAAAATGACGTTGGATCAAGTGAGGGTCCTTTTCTTCGGATACGGTCAAAATTACGCTATCGTCCTCGACATAAAGCATAAAAAAATAAATGTGGTGTCGGTGCATATTCTCATTTATGTTTATTTACATTAGACCTAGATACATTCTAGTAGCAATAAAATAAATAATAAAAATTGCATTAAAGTAAATATGCTAAAGGAAATAAAAATAATGCATGAAATGCAAAACAATAAATAAATATGGTGCATAAAATAAATAAAGAAAATAAAAATGCAGGACATAAAGTAAATATGATGCTGAAAATAAAATAAAAAGAAAATAAAAATGCAAGACATAAAATAAACATGATGCTAAAAATAAAAATAATGCAAGACATAAAATAAATATGATGCATAAAATAAAATAAAAATAAAAATGCAAGACATAAAATAAATATGGTGCTGAAAATAAAAATGCAAGACATAAAATAAATACGGTGCTGAAAATAAAGAAGGAAAATAAAAATGCAAGACATAAAATTAAATATGGTGCATAAAATAAAAAGAAAATAAAAATGCAAGACATAAAATTAAATATGGTGCATAAAATAAAAATGCAAGACATAAAATAAATATGGTGCTGAAAATAAAAAAGGAAAATAAAAATGCAAGACATAAAATTAATTATGGTGCATAAAATAAAAAGAAAATAAAAATGCAAGACATAAAATTAAATATGGTGCATAAAATAAAAAAAATAAAAAAAATGCATGAAGGGCTGTAATTTAAAGGCAATAAAATAAAATGCATGGAAATAAAATAAAATAAAAAAATAAATGAAAAGAAAAGAGAAGAAAAAGAAAGAAATATAGAAAAAATAGAAAGGGGGGTGCAGGAGTAAGGGGAGGGGTGTGAGAAGCACGAAGAAAGAAAGCAGAAGAAAGAAAAAGAGGAAGATTGGGCCGAGTGGGAGTGGGCCGCGCGTATAAAACTGATTTTCAGAAACATTTCCTCATTTCCTCTCTTTTCTCCTCTCTCCTCTCCTTCTCCCTAGAAAATCAGCTCTCCCTTCTCTCTAGCATTAGCCCGGCCGGAAGGATCTCCGGCGCGGTGGTTGGCCGGCGGCGCCACCGCGCCGGAGCGGTTTTTGCTCCTTTTTTTTTTAAAAAAAACACGTTTCTAAGGATCCATTTTCTCACTCTTTCCGAATCTCAGCTTGTTTTGTACAAAATCTTTCACACAAAGTCTAGATCTAAGACTACCTTTTGTTTCGAATTCGGACCTTATGCGGTTCTTTTGTGTTGGTTCGGTTCGGCCTCAGTTTTGTGGTTGCCTAATGGAACTTTGGTTCGGTTTTGTGGGTTACTGGTTTGTGAGGTTCGAATTCGGTTTTAAGGTTTTGTGGAGGTCTGGACGAGTTTGGTTTTGTGAGTTATGATTGGTTTGGACTTGTGACCGATTTATGGGTTTGGCTTGATTGTGATTTTGATGCTGCCTTTCTGTGTTGATCTGGTTTAGTGGAAAGGGGACCGTGTGTGTGTGGGTGGTTCTGTGATTCTGGTTCTTCACGTTTTTTTTTATTTTTTTGTATGGTGGCCGGAATCCGGTTGTGTTGGTGTTTGGTGGTGGTTTGAGGGAGGTGCTATGGGTGGCTAGTGTACTGACTCTGACTGACACGTTTTGACTGATTCTGACCTCTCTGTACTATGCAATAAATGCTGTATTTAAAGGGTACAGTAACTAGGGTTTAGAGGACAAAAGGACCAAAACGCCCCTCTGGGCCTGGACTAAAAAATATACTGGAAGAAATAAAAGAAAAAATAAACAGTAAAAATAAAAACAAATAATAATAAAAAATGAAAATACAAAAGTAAAAAAAACACTAATGATAAAAAAAACTAAAAAGAAATAAGCAATAATAATTAATAATAAAAATAACCAAAATAACAAAATAATAAAATAAAAAAAACGGTCGCCTTCGGAACAAAAATGAGGTATTTTAAAATACCTCCCTGCCGAAATTTCGTCTGAAACGACGAAGTTATCTGGTTTAAAAAGACAAGAAAAATAAATTGAAAATGGGTCAAAAATGGGGTATGACAGATGCCCCTATTTAAGTTTCTTCGTTACGGAGATTTAAAAGTGAAATTTTAAATCGACGGGTCGGAGAGACTTAAATACAGAGTACACCATTTTTGACCAATCTCAACTGCAAAATGCTATGAATGCAATGCTATGCATGTGATGCTGTGCATGTACTGCTGTGAATGTTCGCGATGCAAGTATGAATGCAAGACGGCGAAGATGGTTCGACTGGGGATAACAAAACAAAAGGATACCCGAGTCTGTTAAAAGAAACGGGGTCCGACTCCACTGGGGACAACATGGTTTTACTGGGGATAAATGTCAGCCGTTCGGGTTATTACCGAACTAGCCAACTGACAAGAAACAAAGATAAATGTCAACTGTTCGGGTTATTGCCGAACTAGTCAACTGACAAGAAACAAAGATAAATGTCAACTGTTCGGGTTATTGCCGAACGGCCATTGACGACAAGAAAAAGTAAATGCCAACTGTTCGGATTATTGCCGAACGGCCATTGGCAACAAGAAATAAAGGTAAATGTCAACTGTCCGGATTATTGCCGACCGGCCATTGACGAACAAGAAATAAAGGTAAATGTCAACTGTCCGGATTATTGCCGAACGGCCATTGACGACAAGAAAAAGGTAAATGTCAACTGTCCGGATTATTGCCGAACTAGCCAACTGACAAGAAGCAAAGATAAATGTCAACTGTTCGGGTTATTGCCGAACTAGCCAACTGACAAGAAGCAAAGATAAATGTCGACTGTTCGGGTTATTGCCGAATTAATCAACTGACGACAGGAAACAAAGATAAATGTCAGCTGTTCGGGTTATTGCCGAACTAGCCAACTGATGACAAGAAAAAGGTAAATGCCAGCTGTTCGGGTTATTGCCGAACTAATCAACTGACGACAAGAAACAAAGGTAAATGTCAGCTGTTCGGGTTATTGCCGAACTAGCCAACTGATGACAAGAAAAAGGTAAATGCCAGCTGTTCGGGTTATTGCCGAACTAATCAACTGACGACAAGAAATGTAACACCCATACTAACTTTAACTAGTATATTAGCATGTGCGTTAAACTGATACTGGATACATTTAAAAATTTCAATAATAATGATAATACATCACAAAAGTATGAATACAAGTATACTCGTTATACAAATAATCCAATTCTATTACAAATACTTATACAATGTCCGTTAAGCTCCTGAGCTGATACACAACGAGCAACTGTACTCCATCCAGCATCTCTGTGAAGAACTTCATCACGAACCTTTGATGTGCCTGTAACCCTGCACCAGAAGGAATGGGATGAGACATAATGTCTCAGTGAGCTCTAGCCCAACCTACTGTTGGCGACCACGGGGAACCTAGGGTCGCCATGCCTACCTTGGCAATCTCGGGGATTTCCTAGGATCGCCAAGTCTTTAACTGCCTATGACTATAAATCCTCCTGTAACTATAACTTAAACTGCCTATAACCTCTTATTGTCACTGTCTATAACTATAACTGTAATCTGCCTATAACTTTAACTTAGTGATCGACGGGAAACCTAGGACCACTTTCTGATAACTGTCTATAACTATAACTATAACTATGAGTTTCCTGTGACTATAACTGTAACTGTGACTTTGACTATAACTGTAAAACATAAAACATATAAACAGTTTGATAGCAGTTTTATGTTAGCTGTTAGCGTTGAACAAACAATTATCTGAGTTCATTTTACGGAGGGCACCCCGGGTGGAGCAACCCCGAGATACGTCTCCCTATAAACCGGTGAAATTCCTATTATATCAGGCTAACACCGGACTCCCTATGAAACGTGTGGACAACCCTCTCGGAGAAGTCCCATCCGGCGAAATCCCGGAGTCTGATGAACACGCCCTATGACTGTGAAACGTGCGAACACGCCATTATCTTTGATCTTTAATTTCTTTAACTATAACGTATGAACATATAATCAGTCACTTTAATTCTATAACCATCCTGTAATCTATAACCTGTAACCTATAATCTTGGCTTATCGTTCTCATAAGCCGCCTATAATTGTTGGAGAACCAACACTATAAACATATCTGTAACTATAATTGTTTAAACATTCTCATTCCTATGCATTCCAAAGGAACACTTCTATAACTTTGTTCACCTCTTTAGGCTCTCAAATTATCAAGCTATAAGCCTTCCCTAATGATCTAATCATGCTCTAAGGGATAGGTCCTTTAACATTTAAAAGGGATACATAGCCATTACACATCGCTTAATGAGTTTGGGATAGCATTGGATGGCTGAAATGGTGCAAGAAAAGTGAAAGAATTTTCATGTTCTGTCCCCTTCAAAATCGTGACACGATTTGGCAATCGTGTCACGATTGCTTGCCCAGAAAACGTGTTAATTCCTGCCTGTAAAATCGTGACACGGTTGCAAAATCGTGACACGATTTTACCTGCAGTTGGACAGCATAGGGCAGTTTCAAAGCATAATTTTCACCATTTTTGGCACAATCAATCACACCCAAACATCATACAGCTTATGGTACATTTCTAAGTCCTATAAACAACTTATAACATGTGTAATCAAGGAAAATCCATCAAAGGGAAATAGGGTCCTATGAATCACAAATTGTTCAAAAGACTATAAACCTTAAGACTTAAACAAGGAGGGTGCTAAAACCCACTAGGAGCTCACCTTAATCCCAAGAAGATGCTTGCTAAGTTAGAAATCCAAACCCTAGCTTGAAGCTCCAAAGTCTCTACTCAAGACAACTTCTATTTCCTTGGCTTTCCTTCTTCTTCTTGCTCCAAAATTTCCCAGCACAAGCTTGCTTACCAAACAAAGGTTTAGGGAGAAGTTTGCTAGCTTAAGGGGTGGTGATTTGATGATGAAGATGAGGAGGAGGTTGGGGGCGAAAATGAAAGAAGAATGGAAGAGCAATTTTCAGATTTGTGCAAAAGAAAAATGAGTAGAAACCTTGCCAATTTCATATTTATCCTTTAAGCCTTTTCCCTTTATTTACAACTATGCCACTTCTCAAATTACAATCTTGCCATTGCTTGCAAACGAAGTTTCTAACGCTTATAACTGATACTTCTAAGCGGGATATTACACTCTACCCCCCTTAAAAGAAATTTCGTCCTCGAAATTTAGAAAATCCTTCTGAGATCCTGAAAGATAAATCCTTTTTACCTCTTTATCTACTATGAAAATTTCCAATTCTATTAGCTTATTTGAATTTCATGGCAACTCTAGGGTCCGACATGTAGATTAGTCACGCATCCTGATTAAACCATACTGGTTAAAACTTGTTCTTTAGCCATGATTCCCGTTTCTATTAACCAAAACATATGACAATCTCTCTCCTGCTGAAAGATCTGTTGCATGTTACATAACTATTATCTGTTAAGACGTATGGTTATCTGAACCAACATTTCCATCTTATCTGACTATGATCTCTGTTCGACATACTTCTTGTAAATCCAAATTTAAAATCGTTAAGTCTTGAATTTCATTTACCGAGTTCTATCAGTTCTTCTTTAATTGACCGTTTAATCTCAACCTGAAGACGTCGGGTCGATCTGATTTTCCTCAATTATTCCTGTTTTCCGAGGAATCTATTACATTACTTTTTGTTCAAAGAACTTTTGTCGTTAACTTTCGTCTCGCAAGACGACCTTTTACTGTTACTTTCGTATCATTCTTCATATAAATCTATTCTTACACTGGAAGGTATCTGATATGGAGTATTCTCAAACGGAATCGAAGTCTATTACAACTACCTTCACGTTTCAAATATAAGGTGGCGGCTAAACTTATGGTTTACGTTCCTTTCTTTCTGTTGTCCTGGTGTAGCTATTATCACAACCATAAGCTTTGCTCACATTCCCACTGCGGAAATCCTTAAGCTCGAGAAATCACATAAGTCAGTTATGCTCTGATTAATAAATCAACAATAACATGTAGCCAAAGATTTTAGGAACTTTCTTCTTTACCAATACTTTCAAACTTATGAAAATCCAATATAAGTAACGTGTACACTACTATCGGATACACGGTACATCGCATCATCATTGTCCAACTAATAGTACGTCACACTTAATCAAATTATACTTGAGACAAAACCACGTCAACCAAGGTCACTCTATTAACTCTTTAATTCATGCTTGTACTCTTTGAGTAACTACAATCCCATAAGTAACTATGATTACATCCCATAGACGTTATAACTTAATTCGTTCAAGAACATTCTCCGTTTTCTAAAAGAAAACTCTATTCTGTTCGCTATTCAAAATAGCATTCTTAAACTCTGAATCCTTTAATTCATGACTTGAATTCACGTAGCCTTTTACTATAAACTATGAGTACTCTTCTGATCTATGTAAAACATTTCCTTCCTTTAACTGTTAACATTAAGTTCAAGAATTTCTGAACTTCTCAATTGAGACTTTCCTGCTATAACATTTCCGACTGCGTACCACGGTTACCGATACATGTCTCACGACTATAAAATATGTTACACTACTATCTAAGTAGCATAAACTCTGCCTGATCAGTATACATAATACTAATCATAACCTGTTACATACCTGTTACATGCGACATGCTAGCATAACGTGGGTACGATGCGGAATAACTGTATGCCACGGCATAATTCCTCTTTGGTTAAACTTACTATTCAAATTAACTTTAAGTTACTAAGCTAAACAGCTAGATCACCGTATAAAATGTGGCCTTCGTCGCTATGTACTTATTTTGCTATAAACACATCCTTTTAAGTTATCAAACTGCTTCGATTCTCTTATCTCATGAGTTTTTGAGGTCTATAACATTCCTCGATTTATCTATTAAAATCTCCTGTTGGAACTGATGATAAGTTCAAGTCATCACTACTTACACATATTCTGTAACTTGAGAATTAATCTCTGAATGCCTTTCCTGTAATTCCTCTGACAAGAACTTCACAAACATCCTTTCCTCTAAGCTTCAGCTTGATTTGTCTATTAACTCATAATTGGATTACTTCTCCGCTGCGCAACTCTGATTTTTAACAATTCACCTTGAGATAGAAATAATACACCACTATTACCATATAAAATCTCCTTGGCCAATCCTTTGACTTAATAACTTCGTAATTACCATATATGACCATCTTACATTAAAATTTCTCTTGTGGTTTAATTCACCTGTTAAACTTACTGATTGCTCGACGTTTGACTGTGCGTTTCCTTTCGAACATAAACAAAATTCTTACTTTCACGAAATACACCGAAACCTGTAAACAGTCTTTAACAATGAATACGAGCCCAACTATGCTCCTGTTAAAACAACTTAAGTTCATACATTATTTACTTATGGTAACTCCTAGAAACATTCTATGACTTCCGGAAATTCTCGTCTTTCATATACTTGATCGATTAATGAATTGAGTCTCATCCTATAATCATCCGTAGGGATTTCACATCCACAACCTTTTTCCAAGACACTTAGGTCCACATAACTCTAACATAACTCTTGGTCACTACAGAAATAATCCGTCTGTATAAACCCCACTTTTACCGGCTCTCCTGTAGATTTCAACACATGCTACACCTCTTCGAGTACCCGATTAATAAATCTGTAAGCTTCAATACTTAATATTTTCCATTGGATCCTTCCTATAACTTATTAGTGTATTCACAATTCTATTCTAATCTCGTCATCTGAATAACATTCCATATGTCTTCTCGACCGTTGCCCTCTTCATGGTTTCGAACAACCCAAGGTATATATTTTCTACCATCTTTAACACATACCAACAAAAGGTGATCTTTTTCGGCTTACCCGATTACTTGTGTAAGGAACCCATCAAAAGAAAACATAGGACTCCTTAACTTCATCCATAACTTTAACTGTAGCTTATATATAAGTGACGTTCTTCCTGTTGCCAGAGCCTCACAATAGTTCTTGGCTAACTGCTTGAAACCGGTCTACTATAATCTGACAACATAAGATTCAACCATTTATCCATACTCCTACCGGGGGTTTCCTTTACTTATCACTACGCTCGCTATCTTTATACCAAGCATCTTGGTGTTCCATAATAAAGGAAGGTAATCTATTTCATCCATCCGATATTTCGCTTAATACATAACTAAGTCTCTTACATATCGGATATCAAAATCTCTTCCGATCAAGCGCGAAAGTCCTTCCATCCTTACACACTGTATCCTTACTGAAAATCCAGAGCTTCCAATCGTTAACTGGTCATTCCTTATTCCAAGTCGCTGGGTTAGGTATCACAATCCTTTGCATCTGCAGCTGGAATTAGAACTCTAATTTTACAATTCACTTTAACTTTCCCAATTTCGGTTCCCATTAAGATTCCAAATCAATTCTTAGTGTATTCCATAATTCTTTACTCTACACATCTCCTCGGAGAAGACATCGCTCAAGGATGCGTCCAACAGTTAAGGTACTTGACCTTACTCTTTAATACCTCATGTATTCCTGAAACTTTGCCATTTACAGGCTCAAATACTTCATCATTAGAATCCGTCCTTTGACATTAAACACTTGTCAATTTCGTCATAAAAACTGACGTCTTAACCTTTACCCTTCGCACACTTCTTTCCTCCTTGGTCACATTCAGCTCTCGGATATTTGTCCTAACTGTCATATACTAGACTGAGTTGATCAGGCTCAACTAGACATGACATTTAGAACAACACCTGGAACCCAATGATTCCACTACTTTTATTGAATCTTAAATGACCTATGGCACGGTCTGAATCGACCAGCTCTGATACCAATTGTAACACCCATACTAACTTTAACTAGTATATTAGCATGTGCGTTAAACTGATACTGGATACATTTAAAAATTTCAATAATAATGATAATACATCACAAAAGTATGAATACAAGTATACTCGTTATACAAATAATCCAATTCTATTACAAATACTTATACAATGTCCGTTAAGCTCCTGAGCTGATACACAACGAGCAACTGTACTCCATCCAGCATCTCTGTGAAGAACTTCATCACGAACCTTTGATGTGCCTGTAACCCTGCACCAGAAGGAATGGGATGAGACATAATGTCTCAGTGAGCTCTAGCCCAACCTACTGTTGGCGACCACGGGGAACCTAGGGTCGCCATGCCTACCTTGGCAATCTCGGGGATTTCCTAGGATCGCCAAGTCTTTAACTGCCTATGACTATAAATCCTCCTGTAACTATAACTTAAACTGCCTATAACCTCTTATTGTCACTGTCTATAACTATAACTGTAATCTGCCTATAACTTTAACTTAGTGATCGAGGGGAAACCTAGGACCACTTTCTGATAACTGTCTATAACTATAACTATAACTATGAGTTTCCTGTGACTATAACTGTAACTGTGACTTTGACTATAACTGTAAAACATAAAACATATAAACAGTTCGATAGCAGTTTTATGTTAGCTGTTAGCGTTGAACAAACAATTATCTGAGTTCATTTTACGGAGGGCACCCCGGGTGGAGCAACCCCGAGATACGTCTCCCTATAAACCGGTGAAATTCCTATCATATCAGGCTAACACCGGACTCCCTATGAAACGTGTGGACAACCCTCTCGGAGAAGTCCCATCCGGCGAAATCCCGGAGTCTGATGAACACGCCCTATGACTGTGAAACGTGCGAACACGCCATTATCTTTGATCTTTAATTTCTTTAACTATAACGTATGAACATATAATCAGTCACTTTAATTCTATAACCATCCTGTAATCTATAACCTGTAACCTATAATCTTGGCTTATCGTTCTCATAAGCCGCCTATAATTGTTGGAGAACCAACACTATAAACATATCTGTAACTATAATTGTTTAAACATTCTCATTCCTATGCATTCCAAAGGAACACTTCTATAACTTTGTTCACCTCTTTAGGCTCTCAAATTATCAAGCTATAAGCCTTCCCTAATGATCTAATCATGCTCTAAGGGATAGGTCCTTTAACATTTAAAAGGGATACATAACCATTACACATCGCTTAATGAGTTTGGGATAGCATTGGATGGCTGAAATGGTGCAAGAAAAGTGAAAGAATTTTCATGTTCTGTCCCCTTCAAAATCGTGACACGATTTGGCAATCGTGTCACGATTGCTTGCCCAGAAAATGTGTTAATTCCTGCCTGTAAAATCGTGACACGGTTGCAAAATCGTGACACGATTTTACCTGCAGTTGGACAGCATAGGGCAGTTTCAAAGCATAATTTTCACCATTTTTGGCACAATCAATCACACCCAAACATCATACAGCTTATGGTACATTTCTAAGTCCTATAAACAACTTATAACATGTGTAATCAAGGAAAATCCATCAAAGGGAAATAGGGTCCTATGAATCACAAATTGTTCAAAAGACTATAAACCTTAAGACTTAAACAAGGAGGGTGCTAAAACCCACTAGGAGCTCACCTTAATCCCAAGAAGATGCTTGCTAAGTTAGAAATCCAAACCCTAGCTTGAAGCTCCAAAGTCTCTACTCAAGACAACTTCTATTTCCTTGGCTTTCCTTCTTCTTCTTGCTCCAAAATTTCCCAGCACAAGCTTGATTACCAAACAAAGGTTTAGGGAGAAGTTTGCTAGCTTAAGGGGTGGTGATTTGATGATGAAGATGAAGAGGAGGTGGGGGGCGAAAATGAAAGAAGAATGGAAGAGCAATTTTCAGATTTGTGCAAAAGAAAAATGAGTAGAAACCTTGCCAATTTCATATTTATCCTTTAAGCCTTTTCCCTTTATTTACAACTATGCCACTTCTTAAATTACAATCTTGCCATTGCTTGCAAACGAAGTTTCTAACGCTTATAACTGATACTTCTAAGCGGGATATTACAAGAAATAAAGGTAAATGTCAGCTGTTCGGGTTATTGCCGAACTAGCCAACTGATGACAAGAAAAAGGTAAATGCCAGCTGTTCGGGTTATTGCCGAACTAATCAACTGACGACAAGAAACAAAGATAAATGCCAGCTGTTCGGGTTATTGCCGAACTAGCCAACTGATGACAGGAAAAAGATAAATGCCAGCTGTTCGGGTTGTTGCCGAACTAATCAACTGACGACAAGAAACAAAGATAAATGCCAGCTGTTCGGGTTATTGCCGAACTAGCCAACTGATGACAGGAAAAAGATAAATGCCAGCTGTTCGGGTTATTGCCGAACTAATCAACTGACGACAAGAAACAAAGATAAATGCCAGCTGTTCGGGTTATTGCCGAACTAGCCAACTGATGACAGGAAAAAGATAAATGCCAGCTGTTCGGGTTATTGCCGAACTAATCAACTGACGACAAGAAACAAAGATAAGTGTCAGCTGTTCGGGTTATTGCCGAACTAGCCGACTGACGACAAGAAAAAGGTAAATGCCAGCTGTTCGGGTTATTGCCGAACTAAACAACTGACGACAAGAAACAAAGATAAATGCTGGATGAAAGGTAAAAGCTGGATGAAATTTAAATGCTGGATGAAATATAAAAGCAGGATGAAATTTAAAAGCAGGATGAAATTTAAATGCAGGATGAAATTTAAATGCAGGATGAAATTTAAAAGCAGGATGAAAATTAAAAGCTGCATATAAGTTGTTCGCTAAAGAACTGCCACTTGGCGTAAAGACATGATAAATGAAAGATGCACAAGCTGTTCATTAAAGAACTGCCACTTGGCATAAAGAGGGTGACATCTCAGGATGAAATACCGGGGATGACACTTGGGGAAAGAGTGTTCCAAATTATTCATGATTGATTGATATGGAAAGATATTCAAAACAAGACTCAGAGTGGTGAACGCAACCATGTATGAATGATATTGTTTGCACGTTGTATGTGCATGAATGCGTATATGCATGAATGTATGAATGTATGTATGATTTATGTGACTATACGAAGGATTGATTTGTGTGATAGTGTAATTGATGAATTTGATGAGACAAGATTAGACAAGTAAGGTGGGGAGTAAACACTTCCTGGGGAAGACGGTTACAAATTATTCATGATTGATTGAAATGAAAAGATAATTGAAGCAAGACTCATGGTGGTTAATGCAACCATGTATGAATGATATTGTCTTTATTGGGTATGCATGAATGTGTATATGCATGAATGTTTGAATGCATGAATGACGACACAACTTGCATGACTGTATGGAGGATTGATTTGTATGATGGTATGACTGATTAACTTGTGATTGTATGAAAGATTGACTGGTATGATCATATGAAGGATTGATTGGTATGATCATATGAAGGATTGATTGGTATGGTTGTATGAAGGATTGACTGGATGAGACAAAAATTGGACGGATAAGATGGAAAGTGACCCGACGTCGCATCGCAAACACTCGGTAATCTTCAATGGGGATGATGCCACTGGGGGCATATCAAAACAATGACGAGGTAAAGCCCGACATATGCAACAACTGATGGGGAGTAGACACTTCCTGGGGAGAGTGTGCCAATCCAAAAACCATGGTAGAAGAACTGGTGCTTCTGTGGTCATGCTTATTTCTGTTTTTTTGAGTCCCTAATTTTTGCCTGGACCGCCCTTTCGGGTTTTCGGTCCACCGGGAATATATTCTTTGGTATGCCCCTAATTTTTGCCTGGACCGCCCTTTCGGGTTTTCGATCCACCGGGACGCTCATTTTTGCCTAAGCCGCCCTTTCGGGTTTTCGACTTACCGAGCTCTTTTCTTTTTCTCTTTCTCTTTTTTTCTTTTTTTTTGTTTGTTTTTTTGTATTTTTCTAAGCAATTGACCATGTTCAACCTGCAAAGTTTATCCGCTCTCAGGATAGCTGTTGACGCCCCCTTCACTTATTCATGAATTCAAAGAAAATGTGTTTGTTGTTTGTGCTCTTCAAAAAGACATGAAAAATATTTATGATTTTGAAAAAAAATTTGTTTCAAGCACTACCATCAAAAATAGAAGAAGTTTTTTTATAAACTGAATAAATAGGAATTCCAAATGAAAGGCAATAGGCTCAAATTTATTTAAAAGAGTGGTGACCTGCCAATGGCATGGCTCCACGGATCATACAAAGTTTGGAAAATGGTAAATATAAGGGGAACGGCACATTGAACACAATAATCGCTATTCTCCCTGACAACTTTGAATTTCACTGCTTGGATGCTTCAGATTCAGAGTCTCTTTGACATTTAATGTGCCCCAAGTAAGTAGAGATCAGACCAATGCAGTTACTTTGTCCTTTGATCCTTAACTTTTGCATTGATCGCCTTTCGGGTTTTCGACCTATCAGGATGATTATTTTCTGTTTTATGTCTCTAATTTTTTCCTGGACCGCCCTTTCGGGTTTTCGATCCACCGAGACGCTCATTTTTGCCTAAGCCGCCCTTTCGGGTTTTCGACTTACCGAGCTGTTCTTTTATTTTTTAGACAAAGTATTTCTTGACTGCATCCGCATTCACAGGACGAGGGAGCTCATCACCGTCCATAGTCGTAAGAATCAAAGCGCCACCGGAGAAAGCTCTCTTGATGACATATGGACCTTCGTAGTTAGGCGTCCATTTGCCCCTGGAATCAGGTGGAAAAGATAGGATCTTATCGAGCACGAGGTCTCCTTTTTGAAACACACGGGAACGAACTTTCTTGTCAAACGATTGTTTCATCCTTTTTGATATAATTGCTCATGGCACAAGGCCTTCATGCGTATCTTTTCAATCAAGTTCGAACTGATCATATTTGTTTTAGCACCATTCAGCCTCTGACAACTTGGCTTCCATTAAGACTTTCATACTGTATACCAAAGGGAAAAGGGGTTGCCCCTGTTGAGGTACGCACTGAAGTACGATATCCGTGTAAAAGCATTCTGTAACATCTCATGCATGTCCTTGTAGGTGGTTACCATCTTCTGCACCATCTTTTGGTGTATTTTCTTTCTTTGTTTTTTTTGCTTTTGTTTGATTTTTTTTTGCTTTTGATTTTTTTTTTTGCTCTTGCTATTATTTTTTGCTTTTTTTTTTGCTTCGATGGCACCATTCATCTGGGATTTGATCAGGAATACTGTAGTGTCCAAGTTAATCACTTTCAGTGCTTCTTCATGAGGCTGAATGATGTTCTTTTTTCATATTCTAGTAACAGAGAGATCTTTTCGAGAATCCCTTTATCCTCCTCCTCTTCAGCTTCATAAACAGGGAACTCAAAGTCGGGAGAGAGCATAGGGTTACATCGTTCAACGGGTTTATTGATGCTTAGTCTGCATATGATTGATGATTGATTTTAGAAAATGAGTGAACAATGCAGATTTTTTTTTGAAATTGATTGGAAATAAAAGTAAAAATGAAATATTTTTGGGTTTTTTGTGTTACCATTTTCCAGAAAAAGCAAAATATAAAACAGACACAGTCGAGGACAAAACGACTTTTTATTTGATGATGGGAATGCGTGAAACAAAAAGCCCTACACAAGTTCACTTTCGTCTCGGGCGGACCGAAAGCATTTTTTTGAAAAGACAAGACAACAAAACACATTACAAAAAAGCTCGTTTAAGTCCTTCGATAATTTGGATGAAAAAGAAAAGATTTTATGCATGGATGCATGTATGCATGATTATGCCAAAGTACGGAGAAAACATGGTGAGGTTAGGTCCAAAATGTTGGAGTCAAGGGTAAACACGCCATTTGGTAAGGACTATGGTTCCATATGTACCTGTATCACGGGTTCTACCAAGTTCCCAAAGTCATTGACCACTTCCGAATATTGTCGGATTACGGGACTGACTCCCGGTCCAACAACGTTCATAGGAAAGTCTCGTTTGAGTGTTGTATCGCGTATCAACCAATTCAAGACTACTCTTGATTAGCCACCGCACTACGTCCTAAAAGGCCAAGATGGGTTAAAGGTAACTAAAGGTCCTCAACTTCATAGGTCACTTGAAAATATCAATAACAAACACGACTACTCATGCCAACATAATAATACTTCCAAGATTCCTCCATTGAGCGGGGTTATCACATGTGCCACATCCGAAACTCACTCTCGGAAAGCCACTATGATTATACCACCATCCTATCTTATGTTTCCCTCAAGTCCGGGTGTAGGACTTATCTCACCACTCACGTAAAAAGGTAAACATTTAGGCACATATTTACAATTACAAATAATAACAAAGCATAAAGATAAAGAAAAGCAAGATAGGTTTAACCCACTTAGGATTTAGGTCCCCAGTGAAGTCGCCATTTTTCTGTCGCGGTGATTTTTGGATATCAAGCTATTAATTAGCGTTGACTCGCAATTTTAAGTTCACCACCGATCTTTTATTTTTCCGAGGAAAAGGGAGAAAGTTCGAAAAACCCTATTTTTTAGAGATCAAAGGTCCGGGGGTTGGTTACGCAAAGGGAAGGTATTAGCACCCTAAACGTCTATAGTACTCTATAGGAACCTCTTGCTTATTTTTATCTTTATGCTAAATTGATTTATTTGTTTGTAAATAAATGCTTAAGTGTGAAAAGATTAAAGTGATGAAAGTAGAAAAGAGAGAAAATGTTTTTGTTATTTTTATTGATTTGGAAAGACAAAGTCTTTTGCCTACGTACCCGAGCGGGATCAAAATCATGTAGTTCGGGGTAAAAAGCCGAGTGATTGGTTTTTGATTGATTTTAAAGTTTGAAAAAAAGTTTTGAGAAAGATAAGAGGCCGAAAGGCATAGAAGAATAAAAAAGAAGTGAGTTTGATTGATTTTAAATTGAAGAAAAAGTTTGGATTGATTAAAAGTTGATTGAAATTTGATTAAGAAATAAATGACAAAGATTGACTTTTTTTGAAAGTTTGATTATAAAATGTTTTTGGATTTTTGACTATTTGACTTTTTTTGTGAAAATTTTGATTAAGTCCTAAGGTCCAGAGACTAAGTTATGCTGAGATAAGTCTGAAGCGCGCCGGATCCCTCAAAATGACGTTGGATCAAGTGAGGGTCCTTTTCTTCGGATACGGTCAAAATTACGCTATCGTCCTCGACATAAAGCATAAAAAAATAAATGTGGTGTCGGTGCATATTCTCATTTATGTTTATTTACATTGGACCTAGATACATTCTAGTAGCAATAAAATAAATAATAAAAATTGCATTAAAGTAAATATGCTAAAGGAAATAAAAATAATGCATGAAATGCAAAACAATAAATAAATATGGTGCATAAAATAAATAAAGAAAATAAAAATGCAGGACATAAAGTAAATATGATGCTGAAAATAAAATAAAAAGAAAATAAAAATGCAAGACATAAAATAAACATGATGCTAAAAATAAAAATAATGCAAGACATAAAATAAATATGATGCATAAAATAAAATAAAAATAAAAATGCAAGACATAAAATAAATATGGTGCTGAAAATAAAAATGCAAGACATAAAATAAATATGGAGCTGGAAAATAAATAAAGAAAATAAAATGCAAGACATAAAATTAAATATGGTGCATAAAATAAAAAGAAAATAAAAATGCAAGACATAAAATTAAATATGGTGCATAAAATAAAAATGCAAGACATAAAATAAATATGGTGCTGAAAATAAAAAAGGAAAATAAAAATGCAAGACATAAAATTAATTATGGTGCATAAAATAAAAAGAAAATAAAAATGCAAGACATAAAATTAAATATGGTGCATAAAATAAAAAAAATAAAAAAAATGCATGAAGGGCTGTAATTTAAAGGCAATAAAATAAAATGCATGGAAATAAAATAAAATAAAAAAATAAATGAAAAGAAAAGAGAAGAAAAAGAAAGAAATATAGAAAAAATAGAAAGGGGGGTGCAAGAGTAAGGGGAGGGGTGTGAGAAGCACGAAGAAAGAAAGCAGAAGAAAGAAAAAGAGGAAGATTGGGCCGAGTGGGAGTGGGCCGCGCGTATAAAACTGATTTTCAGAAACATTTCCTCATTTCCTCTCTTTTCTCCTCTCTCCTCTCCTTCTCCCTAGAAAATCAGCTCTCCCTTCTCTCTAGCATTAGCCCGGCCGGAAGGATCTCCGGCGCGGTGGTTGGCCGGCGGCGCCACCGCGCCGGAGCGGTTTTTGCTCCTTTTTTTTTTTAAAAAAACACGTTTCTAAGGATCCATTTTCTCACTCTTTCCGAATCTCAGCTTGTTTTGTACAAAATCTTTCACACAAAGTCTAGATCTAAGACTACCTTTTGTTTCGAATTCGGACCTTATGCGGTTCTTTTGTGTTGGTTCGGTTCGGCCTCAGTTTTGTGGTTGCCTAATGGAACTTTGGTTCGGTTTTGTGGGTTACTGGTTTGTGAGGTTCGAATTCGGTTTTAAGGTTTTGTGGAGGTCTGGACGAGTTTGGTTTTGTGAGTTATGATTGGTTTGGACTTGTGACCGATTTATGGGTTTGGCTTGATTGTGATTTTGATGCTGCCTTTCTGTGTTGATCTGGTTTAGTGGAAAGGGGACCGTGTGTGTGTGGGTGGTTCTGTGATTCTGGTTCTTCACGTTTTTTTTTATTTTTTTGTATGGTGGCCGGAATCCGGTTGTGTTGGTGTTTGGTGGTGGTTTGAGGGAGGTGCTATGGGTGGCTAGTGTACTGACTCTGACTGACACATTTTGACTGATTCTGACCTCTCTGTACTATGCAATAAATGATGTATTTAAAGGGTACAGTAACTAGGGTTTAGAGGACAAAAGGACCAAAACGCCCCTCTGGGCCTGGACTAAAAAATATACTGGAAGAAATAAAAGAAAAAATAAACAGTAAAAATAAAAACAAATAATAATAAAAAATGAAAATACAAAAGTAAAAAAAACACTAATGATAAAAAAAACTAAAAAGAAATAAGCAATAATAATTAATAATAAAAATAACCAAAATAACAAAATAATAAAATAAAAAAAAACGGTCGCCTTCGGAACAAAAATGAGGTATTTTAAAATACCTCCCTGCCGAAATTTCGTCTGAAACGACGAAGTTATCTGGTTTAAAAAGACAAGAAAAATAAATTGAAAATGGGTCAAAAATGGGGTATGACAAAACTGATTTGTTTTCAAAGTAAAAATGTCATGGTCTACTTTTTAAGCGTTGTCTTTTTGTCATAAACTAAATTGGACCGTAAAAGATTATGAGGATCAAATTGAGTTTTCGCTCTTGCACCGAAAATGCATCTTCAATAGCTCGGGTCGCTGCAATCCTTCCAAAATCACGTTTTTACCTTCGTCTGCTCGTCCAAACGTGTTTTCCCTTGATCTAGGGCTCCAGTACATATAGACGTGTGTTTCCCTAAATTTTAGGGAAAGTAAGCCTGTGACGCAAGCTTGTTGCTCGTGATACGAGGTCAACAGAACTTAATCCCTTGTCATGTCACTCAATATAGTCTCGATGTGGGGCTCGTAGCCCGCGATGCAAGGTAGACAATGGTGAACACCTTGCATGATTTTCATATCTCACGATGCAGGGCTCATAGTGTTGGTCGATATGACGATAGTAATATGAATCTAGGGGGGGGGGGGGGGGGGGGTTAATAGATTCTCTCAAAAAAAATTACGCACGAAAACGTTTTTAAAAAATTCTTTGCAACGATTTGTATATTGGAATGGTGATACGAATACTAGAGTAATCAAGCTAAAACAATGTTTACACTTAATTGATTTTGAACAAGCTGTTCACAATTGATACAATGGTTCACAATCAAATATCCAGCACTTAAATACACGACCTTAACATTCTCAAATCAAACCACATTTCAGCCCCTAAGTTTCTCCCCTTTTGCAACTTTCAATCTTGATCATTCAAAATCAACCATTCAAGACAGTAGAAGATCAAGAAATCAGTCCCAAGCCATGTTCTTTGCCCTATAAATCTGAAACTTGCTCAACAAAACACCCCACTTGTTTTTACTGTCTTGAATGATTGATTTTGAATGATCAAAATTGAAAGTTGCAAAAGAGGAGAAACTTAGGGGGCTGGAATGTGTTTTTTTTTAATAGGGGGCCAAAATCGCAACTAGTTCAAAATTAGGGGGCCAAAAGTGTGTTTAAGCCAACTAATTACACAAGCAAGTTACACAAATTGAAACTAGCTACAACACAATTGATGAATTGATGGATACAATGATTCCTAATATGTCAAGTGATTAATCAACTTATAGAGAATCAAGTTTTATCAAAAGTAAACAAGTTATTGAAGCAATTAATAACTTAACACATGTTCAATCATTTCATATCACAATTCATCAGATTGTACGAAAATTAAATGTGGAAAGTAAAATATAAGGGAAGAGAAAATATAGGAGTATAGAGGTTCCCCCAATCGTCCTTGCTATGGATCAGTATGTCCTCTCTTCGTAGAAAAATATACAATCTTCCACTATGATTTAATGTTTGCACACAAGTGCTACAAGGTTTGGTTACAAGTAATTAACGAAGTTTGTGACTCTTTAACTCTAAAGATCACCAAGACCCTAAACCACTTATAGCAAGATCACCTTCAACTTGATTCCAGTCCGGAACCACGAACTTAACACCCAAATCCTTCAAATTTTCTATCACAAGAGATCCTTCAAGAATCTTCGTCTAGATTCCTTCTTCCACTTTCCATCGATTTCCCTCGAGATTAATGAACTATAAAATCCTATACCTTGTAAAGGAGAAAAAGAAAGCTTCTTATATCCTTTAGATCTTTGAGCACGTCAAAATATTTGAATGATTTAAACCATTACAAAAGCTACAATTGTCCTTCTAGATCTAGATCCAAATTCTCACCAAGAATTGGGAAGAAAGTGGTTTCTTATCTTTTTGGAGAAAAGGAGAGTAAAGAGAATAGTAAAGAATAATTCAATGAATGTGTCAAATGAGGTTAAGATATATTTATAGGTGTGAGTGCATAGTGTAAATTTTGCTTTTTTTTTCTTCAAAAAATACACAGTTTGAATCGATTCACACATAAGTTGAATCAATTCAAATGATTAGATCTGAATCTGGACAGCATATAAAGATTAAATCGATTCATATGAAGGTTGAATCGATTAATATGAACTTCATGAAGATTGAATTGATTTGATGATCCTTCTGTGCAATGATGAATTAATTCAAAATAAGTTTGGAACTCCCTGTGTTTTGTGAATCGATTCAGACAGTCAATTATGACTTCTTGAATCGATTCAAATCTACAAAAATGAATCTAGAAGTCTATGTTTTGTGTGAATCGATTCAGACTGTCAGTTATAACTACTTGAATCGATTCAAGTACATAAAAATTGTTTTAAAAGACTTGAAAACGCACATAACACCCATTACAAAACAAGAAGTATTTTATGCATGCTAAAGAGTTTTAGTGCAATGTGAGAAGATGTTTTAAACCTAGAGGGACAAATTTCACGTGATCTAAAATTATCCTAGAGTGACAGACATCGCTCAAAGCCCTAGAATACTAAAAAAAGGAATATGAAACTATACATAGCATGCGATGCGAGATTGGCAGTAGCTGACTTTTTGGTTTCTTCAGTCCTTGCTTCATTTCTTCTCACTAGAACGTCTGTAACGACTATGCCCCCTCATCAGTGATAAATTTGTAAAAAAAGTATAGCACGGTCGCAGAGTTGTCTGGTTGATGTGCATTTCAATGGTTGCAATGCTATTTCCTTTCTTTTGTCCTCTTATGCTTTTTGAACAACTTGTTTACAAAACTCGACTAAGATGCACATAAACTAACTACTTTAACTCCAAAATGACTCTAAAAGTGGACTGAAGCACATATATGATTTCTTGTCATCACAGCCCACACACTTGAACTTTTGCTTGTCCTTAAGCAAACTTACTTGTAAATTAAAATTCACAGAAAAATAACACACCTCCTTGAATGATAAAAATACTATAAAAAAAAAATTACATCTCACAACGATGAAGCTACCGATGTCTTTTGCATTTTCCTACTCAAAGTAATTAGGTTTCTACTACTTGTTATTAATCTATTCAGTATTTCCATATTTACCTAATCAATTTTGAATGGGTACAAAGAGAGCATTTTTTTGTGAAGGGACCTGATGACATGATGATGGAGGATCATATGACATTTTTTGCTATGTTTTTAGTACTTTTCTTTGAATTTGAAGACAAATAAGTTGAGAGATAGAGGAGTTGTCAATTGTTTGAGGAACATATTGTATTTTTTCACTCGATTCGTTGTAATTCATTTTTATCCTAGATCATACAACTCAATAAGTGTTTTAAGTATTTTGTAGTGAGAAATCATGTAAATCGACAAATCAAGACATCACATGAAGGATCAAGGATATGAAGATCGAAGTCAGTGGTTCTTAAAAGATTCTTGAAGATAATACAAAGTGAAGAAAATTCATCTCAAGTTCCTAAGAGTTTCCAAACGGAAGAACAATCGAAAACGGGAGAAAAACGCAAGAATTTGCACATCACAGGTTGTCTCAGGCACCTGGCCATGCGCCATTAGCGTATGAGGCAGTGTTGCTACTGCCTCAGGCACCATTAGCGCCCTTGTATGCGCCATTAGCGCCCATCTGCAGGCAGAAATTGCATGTAGCTTGTTTCCAAGCTGGATCGGTGCAAAAAACCCAGTTTTCTTCTCATAAACCCTAGTTAATTATTTTCTATAAATAGAGACCCTTGAACACATTATTGTTCATTCAGAACACCAACGGTTCAAGGCAAAGGTCAAGCATCAAAGCTTCGAGGCAGGATTTCTTCCTTCTCTTGTTCTCTCTAGGGTATGTTTTCTATTGTTTTGTTATGATGTATGTTGCCATGAGCAACTAAACCTCTTGATTAGGGTTCCACGATGAACCCCTTCTTATTTGCTGGATTTTATTAATAAAATTTTCATTTAGTTTATGCTTTTATTATGCCCGATTTAAATTAGATCATGCCTATTCATAATGCTTTTTTCAATTGGTTAATTTAATTGTAATCTTGAAGAATGATCCGTAGGATAAAAGTAGGCACTGACAACCCGAAATTATATCAATTCCATTGGCTTTTGTAATTATTATTTCCTATAGAGATTAAGAAATTCAAATTTGAACTTCGGCCGTTTAATACTTACTTCTTTGGACAATGTCATACATAACCTAGGTTAGTCCAACACATAGTTGTTGTGAGAAGCTTCGTGGTGAGTTTTATCCGCTACTTTCATTAAACCTAATCTTGTATTGGGCAAGGGAATTTAACCCTGCAATTCTATTCATTTTACTTTACTTTCACCCTCTAAAATAAGTTTTATTAATTACTAAGTTGAATGACAATCCCCGTGGAGAACGATAAACTTACTACTTTATTACTTGTTACGATTTGGTGCACCTGCCAATTTCGTCTGTAATATCCCGTTTAAACATGACTTTTAACAGTATCACAGGAATTAAACGAACGGAATGGCATTATAGTAATTATGGAAGAGGAGGATTTAAATAAGTGGGATATGAGATATTTCTCATTTATCCTCATCCTCTCTCTCTCTAAAATATGAGTTTCTTCCTCCCTCTCTCTCTAATTTTCGTGCACCATCATCATCATCACTACCAACCTCCTAATCATCATTCAATCTTGTGGATTAATGGCTAGAAAGCTTGGTTTAAGGTGTTGGAACAAGAAGAAGTTAAAGAAAAGCAAGAAAAGAGCAAGATATCAAGCTAGGGTTTTGAGGAAAGTTGGAAAGCAAGCTAAACCAGCACCAAATCAGTTTGAGGTGAGCTCCCTAGGGGTTTTAGAACCCCTCTTTAGAGATTTATAGAGATTTTCTTCATATGTCAAGTTTATGGTTTTTACCCTAATTTTCCTATACTTGCTTATTCCTTGCTCATATGTGTTTTAAACTACCAATTTGTAATAGAAAATCATTCCTAACATGTTTGGGATGTTTGGGTAACTTGGAATGAGCAAAAATGGTGGAAAAACATGATTTTTAACAAGTTTTGACCTGTCATGGTCGCTACAGCGACCAGCCGTCGCTACAGCGACCAAACAGCTTGAATTTCTGCCTACGGTCGCTTCAAGCGACCAGCCGTCGCTACAAGCGAGCAGTGCATTTTTCAGACTTTTACCTACAGTCGCTGTAGCGACAGGCCGTGGCTATAGCGACAGCATCAGGACAGCACTTGACAGCTTTGCTGTTTTGGGCATTCTGGTGCGTGTAGGCATGGTTTTTCACTCCCGTTTTCTCCTGAAACATTTTAGAAACATTATCCACCATTTTAACCCATCCAAAAAGGCTTCCAATGGTTGAAAGATTATAGGAGCAAGGAATACGCAAGGCTTGGAAAATGTACGAACAATGGTTAAAGGAATAGGAAAATTCTAAGAACGGCATATGACAACGATGTGTCGAATCCCTTGATAGGAAAACATGGATCATAGTATGAGTGCAAGGATTTTATGGATAGATTCCTTGCACATGAGTTGATAACTCTTATGAAATGCAGACGACTTTACTAAGTCAAGAACCTACTTTAGGTATAAGAAATCATAGATGTATTCAGTTTAGAATACAAGGATTATAGGAATGTTTCTACAATCATAGTTACAGATAAGGTTTATAGTGTTGGTTTTCCAACGAATATAGGTGGCTTATGAGAACGATAAGCCAAGAATCACAGGTTATAGATTATAAGTTACAGGATTATTATATGATTACAGTTACAGATTATATGTTCATACGTTAAAGTTAAAGAACTAAAGATTAAAGATATTGGCGTGTTTACACGTTTTATAGTGGCGTGCTTGCACGTTTTACAGTGGCGTGTTCATCAGACTCCGGGATTCGCCGGATGGGACTTCTCCGAGAGGGTTGTCCACACGTTTTATAGGGAGTCCGGTGTTAGCCTGATATGATAGGAGTTTCACCGGTTTATAGGGAGACGTATCTCGGGGTTGCTCCACCCGGGTGCCCTCCGTAAAATGAACTCAGATAATTGTTTGTTCAACGCTAACAGCTAACATAAAACTGCTATCGAACTGTGTATATGTTTTATGTTTCATAGTTATAGTTAAAGTTACAGTTATAGTTATAGTCACAGGAAACATACAGTTATAGTTATAGACAGTTATCAGAAAGTGATCCTAGGTCTTCCCCTCGATCACTAAGTCATAGATACAGACTTGTTCACAGTTATGGATTTAGGCAATTATAGTTATAGTCATAGGCCGTTATGGCAATAGATATAGATAGTTACAGCAAGGTTATAGGCAGTTTAAGTTATGGTTACAGGAGGACTTAAAGTTACAGGTAGGTTATAAGACTTGGCGATTCTAAGTTTCCCCTAAATTGCCAAGGTAGGCATGGCGACCCTAGGTTCCCTGTGGTTGCCAAACAGTAGGTTGGGTAGAGCTCACTGAGACATTATGTCTCATCCCATTCCTTCTGGTGCAGGTTTACAGGTTAGTCAGAGTTTCGTGGCGAAGATCTTCATAGAGGTACTGGATGGAGTGCAATTGCTCGTTGTGTACCAGCTCAGAAGCTTAGTGGACATTTGTATAAGCATTGTATTAATATTGGATTATTTGTACAACGAGTAATATGTATTCTTTCATTTGTGATGTATGAGTTTTATTATTGAAATTTTTAAATGTATCCAGTATCAGTTTAACCCACATGCTAATATACTAGTTAAAGTTAGTATGGGTGTTACAATTGGTATCAGAGCCTGGTTGATTCAGACCGTGCCATGGGTCATTTAAGATTCAATAAAAGTAGTGGAATCATTGGGTTCCGGATGTTGTTCTAAATGTCACATCTAGTTGAGCCTGATCAACTCAGTCTAGTATATGACAGTTAGGACTAATGTTCGAGAGCTGAATGTGACCAAGGAGGAAAGAAGTGTATGAAGGGCGAAGGTTTACAGCGTCAGATTTTAAGACGGAATTGGCAAGGTATTTAATGCCAAAGGATGGTTCTCTAACGGTGAAGTATCTGAGCCAGTTAATGGCAAAGTCTCAGAATTATGAGAGGTATTTAAGAGAAGGGTCAAGTATCTTAACTAGTTGGACGCATCCGTGAGCGATGCTTTCTCCGAGGAGATGTGTAGAGTAAAGGATTATAGAACACTCCGAAGAATGATTTGGAATCCTAACGGGAACTGTAATTTGGAAAGTTAAAGTTAAGGGTTGATTAGAGTTTTAATTCCGGCTGCAGATGCAACGGATTGTGTTACCAAACCCAGCGACTTGGAATAAGGAATGGACAGTTAATTATTGAAAACTCTGGGCTTCCAGTGAGGATATAGTGTGTAAGGTGGAAGGACTTGCACACTTAAAACGGACGAGATTTAAATATCTGATAGGTAAGAGACTCATTTATGGATTAAGCGAATTAAATGGAACAGGTTACCTTCCTTTATTGTGGGTCATCAAGATACTTGGTATGAGGAACGCGAGTTTAGTAACAAGTGAAGGAAACCCCGGTAAGGGTATGAAGTAAGGGTTAAATTTTATGTTGTCGGATTATAGTAGACCGGTTTCGAAGATTAAGCAGGAAGGTTGCCCCTAACGTACGAGTCATAGTTAAAGCTACGGTTAATGTTAAGGAGTTCTATGTTCCCATTTGATGGGCTCCTTACACGAGTATTTTGGCAAGCCGACAAAGATCACCTTATGTTGGAAGATGTTAAAGATGGTTAATATATATATACCTTGGATTGTTCGAAACCATGAAGAGGGCAACGGTCGAGTAGACATATGGAATATTATACAGATAACAAGATTAGATTGGAAGGGTGAATGTAGTAACAAGTTACAGGAAGGATCCAATGGGAAATAATAAGAGTTGGAATTTAAGATTGATTAATCGGGTACTCGAAGAGGTGTATCATGTGTTTGAATTTACAGGAGAGCCGGTAAAAGTTGAATTCTATCCAGACGGATTATTCCCGGAGAAACCCGAGGAGTAACCAAGAGTTATGTTAGAGTTTTGTGGACCTAAGTGTCTTGGAAAAGGTTGTGGACGTGAAATCCTTACGGATAATTATATGATGAGACTCGATTCATTAATCGATTAAGTATATGAAAGACGAGAATTTCCGGAAATCATAGAATGGTCCTGGAAGTTACCACAAGTGAAAAATGTATGAACTTAAGTTGTTTTAACAGGAGCATCGTTGGGCTCGTATTTATTGTTAAAGACTGTTTATAGATTTCGGCGTACTTTCGTGAAAGTAAGAACATTGTTTATGTCCAAAAAGGAAATACAAAGTCAAAGGATTGGCCAAGGAGATTTTGTATGATAATAGTGGTGTACTACTTTTATTCCAAGGTTAATTGTTTAAATCAGAGTCGCGCAGCGGAGAAGTAATTCAATAATGAGTTAACAGACAAATCAAAGCTGAAGTTTAGAGAAAAGGATGTTTGTGAAGTCCTTGCCAGATGAATTACAGGAAAGGTATTCAGAGATTAATTCTCAAGTTACAGAATGATTGTAAGTAGTGATGACTTGAACTTAGCATCAGTTCCAACAGGAGATTTTAATAGATAAATCGAGGAATGTTTCAAACCCCGAAACTCATGAGATAAGAGAATCGAAGCAGGTTGATAACTTTAAAGGATGTAATTATAGCACGCGAAGGAGGCCACATTTCATACGGTGATTTAGCTGTTTAGCTCAGTAACTTAAAGTTAACTTGAATAGTAAGTTTAACCAAGGAGAAATTATGCCGTGGCATACAGTTATTCCGCATCGTACCCACGTTATGCTAGCATGTCGCATGTAGCAAGCATGTAACAGGTTGTGATTAGTATTATGTATACTGATCAGGCAGAGTTTATGCTACTTAGATAGTAGTGTAACATATTTTATAGTCGTGTGACATGTATCGGTAACCGTGGTACGCAGACGGTAATGTTTTAGAGGGAAGGTCTCAGTTGAGAAGTTCAGAAATTCTTGAACTTAATATTAACAGTTAAAGGAAGGAAATGCTTTACACCGAACAGAAGGGTACTCATAGTTTATAGTAAAAGGCTACGTGAATTCAAGTCATGAATTAAAGGATTCAGAGTTTAAGAGTGCTATTTTGAATAGCGAACAAAATAGAGTATTCTTTTAGGAAGCGGAGAATGTTCTTGAACAAAATAAGTTATAACGTCTATAGGACGTAATCATAGTTACATACGGGATTGTAGTTACTCTAAGAGTGCAAACATGAGTTAAGAGCAAGAAGAGTGACCTTGGATGGTGTGGCTTTGTCTCAAGTATAATTTGATTAAGTATGATGTCTCGTAGTTGGACAATGATAATGCGGTGTACTGTGTACCCGATAGGAGTGTGCACGTACTCGATCGTGTATGGAAGCTATGTGCTATGGACTGCATTGTATGATGATATGTGAGACGGCTTATGCCACATGTCACTTATACTGGATTTTCATAAGTTTGAAAGTATTGGTAAAGAAGAAAGTTCCTAAGACCTTTAGCTACATGTTATCGTTGATTAATTGATCGGAGCATGAGTGACTCATATGATTTCTCGAGCCTTAAGGATTCCCGCAGTGGGAATGTGAGCAATGCTCATGATTGTGATAATAGTTACATCAGAATGTCAGAAAGAGAAGAACTTGTACCATAAGTTCAGCCACCTCCTTGTATTTGAATCGTGAAAGTAATTGCAATGGACTTTATTTCCGTTTGAGAATACATCAACATCAGATGCTTTTCAGTGCAAGAATAAATCTATGTAAGAATGCTACGAATGTAACAGTAAAAGGTCGTCATACGAGGCGAAAGTCAAAGACAAGAATTCTTTTGAATTAAAAGTAAAGTAATAGATTCCTCGAAGAGTTGGAATAATTGAGGAAAATCGTATCAACCCGACGCCTACATGTTAAGATTGAACGGTCAATGAAAGAAGAACAGATAGAATTCAGTGAAGGAAATCCAAGACTTAATAATTTTAAATTGGATTTGTAAGAAATATGTCGAACAGAGATCATAGTTAGATAAGATGGAAATGTTGGTTCAGATAACCATACGTCCTAACTGGTAATAGTTATATATTATGCATCAGACCTTTCGGTTGGAAAGAGATTGTCACATGTTTTGATTTACAGAGATGGAAATCATGGCTAAAGAACAAGTTTTAACCAATATGGTTTACTTGAGGTACGTGACTAATCTACATGTCAGACACTAAAGTTGCCATGGAATCCCAATAAGTGAAAAGAATTGGAAATTTTCATAGTAGAGAAAGAGGTAGAAAGGATTTATCTTTTCAGGATCTCATAAGGATTATCTAAATTTCGAGGACGAAATTTCTTTTAAGGGGGGTAGAGTGTAATATCCCGTTTAAACATGACTTTTAACAGTATCACAGGAATTAAACGAACGGAATGGCATTATAGTAATTATGGAAGAGGAGGATTTAAATAAGTGGGATATGAGATATTTCTCATTTATCCTCATCCTCTCTCTCTCTAAAATATGAGTTTCTTCCTCCCTCTCTCTCTAATTTTCGTGCACCATCATCATCATCACTACCAACCTCCTAATCATCATTCAATCTTGTGGATTAATGGCTAGAAAGCTTGGTTTAAGGTGTTGGAACAAGAAGAAGTTAAAGAAAAGCAAGAAAAGAGCAAGATATCAAGCTAGGGTTTTGAGGAAAGTTGGAAAGCAAGCTAAACCAGCACCAAATCAGTTTGAGGTGAGCTCCCTAGGGGTTTTAGAACCCCTCTTTGAGAGATTTATAGAGATTTTCTTCATATGTCAAGTTTATGGTTTTTACCCTAATTTTCCTATACTTGCTTATTCCTTGCTCATATGTGTTTTAAACTACCAATTTGTAATAGAAAATCATTCCTAACATGTTTGGGATGTTTGGGTAACTTGGAATGAGCAAAAATGGTGGAAAAACATGATTTTTAACAAGTTTTGACCTGTCATGGTCGCTACAGCGACCAGCCGTCGCTACAGCGACCAAACAGCTTGAATTTCTGCCTACGGTCGCTTCAAGCGACCAGCCGTCGCTACAAGCGAGCAGTGCATTTTTCAGACTTTTACCTACAGTCGCTGTAGCGACAGGCCGTGGCTATAGCGACAGCATCAGGACAGCACTTGACAGCTTTGCTGTTTTGGGCATTCTGGTGCGTGTAGGCATGGTTTTTCACTCCCGTTTTCTCCTGAAACATTTTAGAAACATTATCCACCATTTTAACCCATCCAAAAAGGCTTCCAATGGTTGAAAGATTATAGGAGCAAGGAATACGCAAGGCTTGGAAAATGTACGAACAATGGTTAAAGGAATAGGAAAATTCTAAGAACGGCATATGACAACGATGTGTCGAATCCCTTGATAGGAAAACATGGATCATAGTATGAGTGCAAGGATTTTATGGATAGATTCCTTGCACATGAGTTGATAACTCTTATGAAATGCAGACGACTTTACTAAGTCAAGAACCTACTTTAGGTATAAGAAATCATAGATGTATTCAGTTTAGAATACAAGGATTATAGGAATGTTTCTACAATCATAGTTACAGATAAGGTTTATAGTGTTGGTTTTCCAACGAATATAGGTGGCTTATGAGAACGATAAGCCAAGAATCACAGGTTATAGATTATAAGTTACAGGATTATTATATGATTACAGTTACAGATTATATGTTCATACGTTAAAGTTAAAGAACTAAAGATTAAAGATATTGGCGTGTTTACACGTTTTATAGTGGCGTGCTTGCACGTTTTACAGTGGCGTGTTCATCAGACTCCGGGATTCGCCGGATGGGACTTCTCCGAGAGGGTTGTCCACACGTTTTATAGGGAGTCCGGTGTTAGCCTGATATGATAGGAGTTTCACCGGTTTATAGGGAGACGTATCTCGGGGTTGCTCCACCCGGGTGCCCTCCGTAAAATGAACTCAGATAATTGTTTGTTCAACGCTAACAGCTAACATAAAACTGCTATCGAACTGTGTATATGTTTTATGTTTCATAGTTATAGTTAAAGTTACAGTTACAGTTATAGTCACAGGAAACATACAGTTATAGTTATAGACAGTTATCAGAAAGTGATCCTAGGTCTTCCCCTCGATCACTAAGTCATAGATACAGACTTGTTCACAGTTATGGATTTAGGCAATTATAGTTATAGTCATAGGCCGTTATGGCAATAGATATAGATAGTTACAGCAAGGTTATAGGCAGTTTAAGTTATGGTTACAGGAGGACTTAAAGTTACAGGTAGGTTATAAGACTTGGCGATTCTAAGTTTCCCCTAAATTGCCAAGGTAGGCATGGCGACCCTAGGTTCCCTGTGGTTGCCAAACAGTAGGTTGGGTAGAGCTCACTGAGACATTATGTCTCATCCCATTCCTTCTGGTGCAGGTTTACAGGTTAGTCAGAGTTTCGTGGCGAAGATCTTCATAGAGGTACTGGATGGAGTGCAATTGCTCGTTGTGTACCAGCTCAGAAGCTTAGTGGACATTTGTATAAGCATTGTATTAATATTGGATTATTTGTACAACGAGTAATATGTATTCTTTCATTTGTGATGTATGAGTTTTATTATTGAAATTTTTAAATGTATCCAGTATCAGTTTAACCCACATGCTAATATACTAGTTAAAGTTAGTATGGGTGTTACATCGTCCATCAAGTTTTTGGCGCCTTTGCCGGAGATTATTGATATTTAGACAAGGTAGTCGGTGAAACTTATTTTAAAATTAGGGTTAGGTCTAGTTAAGTTTTTCTTTTATTGTTTTTAATCTTAAGTTTTATCTTTTAATTTATTAGGGTTAGCAATTTTTTATTAGTAATAATAAGGAGTTTGTTTAGTTTGTTTTATCTTTTTAGGAAGTATATCTTTTTAGATTAGGTTAAAATTTATCTTTCCTATTTCTTAGGTTAAATTTGTTTCCTCTTTGTTTTAGATTAGATTAGTTTTTATTTTCCTTATTTCTAGGTTAGTTATATTTTCTTCTCATATCTTATTTAAAAATAAATATTTTTTGTTTTATCTTAAGCTAGAATCTAGGATAGATTTAGATTTTATTAGTTATATTCCATCTTTTATTAGTTACAAGGGTAGTTCACATAAACCCTCTAACTCTTTCACCATGAATTTCTCTAGAGGGTCATTTGATTACCCTTATTTCCCTTATATTCCGCCTTACTATCAAGGATGGAGCACTCCACACCCCACACCTTATCCTACCCCTTGGGAAAACCCTTATGAAGAAGAAGAAGACATGGAGGAAATAGGAGAACTGATGGAACAACTGTTCAAACTTACCTCAGAGGGTTTTGAAACAATAATCCAGGGCCAGATAACCATGAACGAAAGACATAATGCATCCATGACCTATATCACTGAAACCTTGATCAATATTACTTTCGCCATTATGGAAGTAGATGCTCTCGACCAAATGATAGACCAAATAAACGAGTGTAGCTTGACAAGAGACAAAGTACTTATTCATGATACAACAACTTCCATCATCCCCCAAGAAAACAAACCAGAGTCACATTCGGTTGAGTTGCTTAAAGCAATAGGTGAAACTAAGGTAACACCTGCTTTAGTAGAAAAGATAGAACATAGTCCAGCTTACAACAAGTTCATAGGAGAAATGATTGCTACAAAGAAAGGCCTTAACAATAAGGAAACTATAATTCTCAGTCAAATCGGTAGTTCTATTGTTAGGAACATTATACCTAAGAAAAAGAAGGACATAGAGATTTTATGTATTCCGTGTTCTATTGGGGAAATGACATTTAAATCAGCCATGTGTGATATAGGGATCGACTGTAAATTTGATGCCATTGTCAATATTCAATAAACTAAAAAAGGTGAAAATGAAACCATCAAACATAACCATGACCCTAGTTGATGGTACGATTAGAATCCCAGAGGGAGTAGTGGAACATGTTATGGTAGAAACCAACCAAGTCATCTTTCCGACCAATTTTATTGTCCTTGATATGAGAGAAGATCGGAAGTGTACATTACTTCTAGGGAGACCATTTTTTACAACAGCTAGAGCCAAAATCAATGTTGAAATCGGGGAATTAACTTTCAGAGCTGGAGGACAGAGAATGAGATATAAGGTGTTTGAAAGAGGCAAAATCACCAGTCGCCAGTAAATTCTTGAAAATTGGTCAGCAATAAATTCTTGAATTCATAGGACATCGGGTGAGCTAGCTGAAATCCATGTGTGATATGTCCTCTGTTAATCCTTCTGCCAAAGTCTCCAAAAGTACATCTTGGAGGTGGTGGTGGTCGTGTTTGATTTGCTACCATCTTGACTTCCTCCGTGAATTTTAGTTCGCTCACAACCTTTTGATTTGCACGTGCAGTCCTCTCAATTTCAGACTCGTGGAGAAGTGGTTCAACACCTTTCTTGTTGTGCATAAATTAAATGATACCTTATATAGCACTGCAGACAATCAAATAAATAGAATATTAAGTACTAGAAACTGAAAAATAAAATAATAATAATAATAATAATAATAATAATAATAATAGCCAAAAAAAATTGAACTATAAATGAAAAAAAATTAAAACAAATATCCTAAGCAATGTTGCAGTTGCTTTGTTGAAATGAATCAACAATCCCCAGCAACGACACCAAAAACTTGACAAAAAAATACTAGAAGGTGTACTATTGTGTCGATAAGTAGTAATATTTATAAGAAGTTCGTCTCCATAGGGATTGTCTAGTTTGAACTCGACAACTACAATTATGATTAGGATATGTGTAACAAAAGGCGGGGGGGCTTTGCACACTGCAAGTTGATTGGCTTGGTTGCCTTGAGAGAGAGAGAGAGAGAGAGAGAGAGAGAGAGAGAGAGAGAGAGAGAGAGAGAGAGAGAGAGAGAGAGAGAGAGAGAGAGAGAGAGAGAGAGAGAGAGAGAGAGAGGGCAACTAGGTCATGTTATATTTCCTTCCTTAATTGTTTGGGTAACTACAGACTATAAATTTAGTGTGACTGATTACTTGATTTTAAGACATTTAAATAAAATAGCTAGGCCAATGTCTTGATCCAGAATACCAAAATAAGTAAACAATTATCATTAGTATATATCTAAATCTATTCTATAATTCAATGGTTAAAATAGGTTAAGCCATCGAAGTTAGGGTTAGTAATCATTGTGACCTAGATCAATTTATGGACATCCGTAAATGCATAAAAAAGCATTAAGAACAATATTAACCGAATAAAACAGCAAAGTAATCAATTGAAATTCATAGAATAGTTTAAAGTTACATAATCAAACAATTACATGGAAGTTTTTCTTTCATGACCTAACCTAGAGAGGATTAACTACTCATAGTTACTAAACATATACAATTGAATATGAATAAGAAAACATGAGAAATGGATCACCGATTGATAATTCATTGGCTCCTAAATGGCTCGGGTCGCTCTAATCCTACTAAAATCGCATTTCTGCCTTCGTCTGCTTGTCCAAAGGTGTTTTCCCACTAACATAGTGGTCCAGTATATGCAGGCACGCATTTTCCTAAATTTTAGAGAAAATTGGCTCGCGACACAAGCCTATTACTCGCAATGAGAGGTCAACATAATTGAATACCTTGGCCTATCACTCAATACTCGCAATGTGAGGCTCACAGTCCCCGACGCAAGGTAGACAATGGCGAACACCTTGACTGATCTTCATATCTCATGATTCGGGGCTCATAGCCCGCGATGCGAGATCAATAGTAGCTGACTTTTTGGTCTTCACTCCTTGCTTCATTTCTTCTCATCAGAACGTTCGTAACGACTATGCCGCAAGCATCATCAGTGGCAGACTTGTAAAAAGAATACCACGGTCACAAAGTTGTTTGGTTCAGGTGGATTTCCATGGTTTCATGGCTATTTCCATACTTTAACTCTAAGATGACTCTAAAAGTGGACTAAAAACCCTATATGATTTCTTATCATCAAGGTGCATGTGTCTGTAACTTGTGAGTTTTAAAAAAGGAGAGGGAATAATGTGTGTTTTCCACTTGTGTCCTTTTTTTTCTATTCAAATATAAGATATTCCGATCATTAAAATAGCTAATTAGCCAAACATTACACCATAAGTAGATCATTACCTATTGTTAAGGTAAAGTACCAAATTAATTCTTAATCAAATAGATACAACTTTAAACATCAGACTTGTTCTTTATTTATACACCTATTAGAATCGTTAACTTGGCAAGCAAAGAATGAAACATGCAACACCAACAGACAAAAAAATAAGACACATACGGTTACATAGATCTAGAATACTTTTGTCCTCCATCACGTATGATAAAACCCTTGGAAAATTGCTCTTTAAGCTTCAAAAAATTTTCTCCTGCACCTTAAAATTACCTTAAGTGCATCTGGGATACGAGCCTATGGTAGTTAACTGCGGTTGTGTAGCGAACGACAATTAATTGCCATTATAGATATTAAGGTAATTTTGGGGTGCATGAAAGCAATTTTTGAAGCTTAAAGAGCAATTTTCAAACCTTTCTGCATCTTGTTTTACAGCTGGGCTTGTGCTCGAGAATGGGCTTAGAATGTTTAACCACCCCGTCGTTATTTTTCAAAAACCACACCCCTCTGAATATATCAACCTGGATGGATAAAAACACAATGTTTTTCACGCAAGGGGGATAAATACGAAGAAAAAAATTGTTTTTTTTTTCCATCCAAATGGATAATTATGCACGTGAGCAATTTTTATGAATCATGGGGTGGAAAAATAAGCTCATTTTAATTGTACCTCTAAATTTTCTAATATGTCACCCTTATATCTCAAAAAAGATAAATCCTGCTATATTTAATAATATAAACATAGCCTAAAATACGTTAGGAATTTTAACAAGTTAGGAATCTCATTTTAATTATACATTTACTCTTTAAAAATATTTTCTATTTTCATTTTCTAAAATATATATTCATTTTAACTTGTCAAAAAGACATGAGATTCTTGAAATGAATCATCTTTTTTTTTTTTGTGATAATTTTAACGATTTTATTAACAAACATGTGATTTATACTTGAATTTTTCTTATTTTCGGTAAAAAAAAATGATTTTTAACAAACGTTCTATATCATTTTGGCAATATTTAAACATTTGTTACCGTAAATCATTTCATTCTAACTTTTAACTTTACAAGACGTGCAATGACATAAAATTTAAGAGAAAGTTAAAATATTGTGTTAAATAGTTATACTTATACTATAAGATACTTCAAAAAATAGATGTACAACTATCGACTCGAGAATTAGTCCCATCGTAGATCCAAATGACATATATCATGAAAATACTTTGGGGTGTCTTCTGGACCTTAAAGATCCTAATTTGAGTGTGTTGGTAAAAATAAAACTCTAAATCGTTGCATCAAAAAGGGAAAGGAAAAAAAAGCACAAGGGTGTATTTTTTTAACGAAAACAGGGTTGGTGCTTTATTGTTCTGTGTTGTTTTTTCACTATATGATTTTTCTTTGCTTACATTGGACATACTCATTTTAAACCTATTTCATTAAGATTATTTGGTGATAATATCACGTTGTTTGAGTAAGAAATAACTGTGTTTGCTTACGTTTTTTCGCCTCGAAAAAAATTATTCTTTATAAAAAAAAAAGTCATTTGTTAAAAAATTATTATGCAGAAAATGAAAAGCTATACATCAATTACTTTTAAAAAAAAGTATTTTTATAGAAGAGAGAAAAACGCAAAATTATTATTGATAATTTTAAACAAACGGAAAATAATTACAGTTGTTTTTTAAAACCATGTAAAGATTCGAAGCTTATTATCAATTTTAAACAGTTAGAAATATAACTTATTAGAAATGTGTAGTTTGGTGATCAAATTAAGCAAGCATATAGTGGTCCTTTTTATTTACCTATCACAGTCAATTTTGAAAGACTTTTTGTAAACAATATTTAAAGTGGTGTTTGTACTTTCACCTTCAACACTAATTATCAAATTTTTAAGGATGTGATGTGATATGAAAACAACGAAAAAATGACGTGACAATATAAACGTTTGTCTTGTAAGATAGTGTGAGTGATTTTAAATAATGTGATGTAAAAAATTGAAGAATAATACGACAATATAGAGTTTTGTAATGGTCGAATTATTCCTTATTTTATGTGGTAGATAATATATATGAGCATTTGATAAAGGATTAGAGTATGCAAGATGTGCCAATTAGTTAAGACATCTTCTATTTTTTTTAATGTCATTATGTTTTTTATTTACAAAAAAAGTAAGTATAATAAAATAATTATGCATATGCATTTTGGCAAGAGAGTTCACTTTGTAAATTATTTCATGACTCAATTGACTTTGAAATTTAGTTTTTAAAAATTTGTTGTAAAAAACAAACACAAAATGACGGAATGACAAACCATAAAAACTTCTATACTGGAAGTGTTAGTTACTGTGTTTCAAACTGCTGCCACGTTTGCTAATTTTGTTTAAATATTTTAAATGTTTCCTAGTTTTTAGTTCAATTTCTTTTTCCCTATTTTTCATTCATGTTATTTCTAGTATTCTATTGTGACTTAACTTATAGGAATATGACCTCATGGGTAGTTATCATTATATTATGTATTTGTATATTGGAATTGAATGAGAAAATACAACTCTTCTTCTACTTGTTTTTGTTGAACTAAATGTATTTTAGAATAAGTCTCTAAAATTTTGATAATAACAATGTATGAAAGAATAATTGGATACTTTAATGTTTGTTCAAGTGTGCAGAATAATAGAATAAAATTCTGACTCTGAAGTCAATAATTCTGGTTGTGATGGAAAATGCTCTAAAAACAAAAGAGAAACTTTGATGACTGATGCCCAAAACAAGCTTTGAGGACAATATGGCGGTCAACAAAAAGTCAAAGCTATGCTCTGAAGGATGAAGTCAACGGTTAACGCTCTGATGATTATCTAACCAGTTTTGTCTTCTTCTGATGGAACGTCACTTTCCAAGTTCTGTAGTACGTTTTGTCCATGCTAGTTTAAATAAAGACCACATTGCAGAAACGGACAAAGCTCTTACAAGATGAAGAGGAAGCAACATATCATTTTAAAAGAAGCATAAAAAAAAAAAATTGAAGTACTATTCAACGAAATTATCCTTTAGAGGAAAATATTTCAAACGTGAAGAAAGCTTGTGATGTGCTAGCAAATTTCTTCAACAATGACTTTATTCAATTCAACTATATAAGGACCCTGAGCAGTTGAAGAATATAGAGAAGGCTTAATTGCAGTTTTGGCCCCCTAAGTTTCACAATCTGGCGATTTTGGCCCCCTATAAAAACAATAAAAATTTTAACCCTTAAGTTTTCCTCATTTTGCACTTTTGGCCCCCCAGACCAATTTTGACTCAATCATGCACACCGGTGTCAAATGGGCTGGCCCGGCCCAGCCCGGCTCGGCCCGGTGGGCCAATGCGTATAACTGGTCTGGGCCAGCCCGGCCAGCCTGATGTATGAGATGTAAAAATTGAGCCCGACCCGTATTTCATTTTTTATTTTTTAAGCGATGAAATGTACAACAAAAAACTACTCTTTTTTCACATACACACCAAAAGGATCAATAACACAAACAACTCACAAAATAACTACAACATCATCAAATATTATTCACACAAAATAGTTAGGGCATAAACATTCACCCAACCTTACAAAGTGCAACCTTAAATAATCAAATATCATGAGTCTGACAATTCAAAATAGATTAACAAAAGAAATTATAATACATGAAAAGTGAAAACTTGGTTCAAAACGACAATTCAAAATGAGTCTGACAATTCAAAATGTTACGAGTCTCTTTGAGCAATTCAAAATGACTAAAAAGTGTATCTCTTGCTCTAAGTCCCTTGAGCACCTGGTTCATCGTACAAGTGTATCTCTTCTACTTCCACCACATCTGGCTTTGGCTTAGGAGAGAGCGTAAGATTGATTAGGGTTTTGTCTTGGACTTGGAGTGAGCCTAAAAAATAAGTGGCTTTTTTTCTAAAAAAATAAAATAAACACATACCAAAATAATTTTTTTAATTAACTTTTTTCATATTTATTTTAAATGGGCCAGCCCGATGGGCCGACCCCGCTTGGCCCGTGTTTTAAATTGGGTTGAATGGGCTGGGCTAAAAAGGCCCGATTGCTTTTTGGCCCAACTTTTTGAGGCTCTGCCCAGCCCAAAAAATGGGCTAATGGGCCTGGCCCGTTAGCCCGGCCCATTTTTGACAGCTCTATGCACACGTGACACCTCACTTAAGTGATTGAGATGCCACATGTGTAATTTTTTAATTAAAAAATAAAAAAAAATGTGTATATTTGTTGACTTAAAAAAAAGAAAAGGAAAATGGAAAAGACAAAAGATCGTGGAGATGGGATGAATATCTCTCTCTTTCTCCTCATCACCAAACCCAGCAAACCCAAGATCTCTCTCATCACCAATTCAAGTTCCTCTCTAATTAGAAAGAAAATTGACAGCTGAAGGTGAGAAAAACACAAGAAGGGGGTTGAATTGTGTTGACTTTTTCTGGTTTCTTTTTCTAAGTGTTAAAAGTTGTTCAAAATTTGAAGTGTACAGATTCTGATACAGAGTCTGAGTGCAGCGGATAAAGTACAGAAACATAAAGATAGAGAGAGAGAGAGAGAGAGAGAGAGAGAGAGAGAGAGAAAGAGAGAAAGAAAGCAGACACAAAGCAATTTTATACTGGTTCCTCCTACAACCCAGGAGTAGTCTAGTCCCCTTGCGCTTCCAAGGGATTTCACTAATCACTCAGGATTACAAATTGCTCAAAACACTTCCAAGAGACTTTCCTATGTTCAAGCACAACTGCTCATGACTTCTTGCTCTAGGACTCTTCCTAAAGACTTCCCTGCTTAAGCACACCTGCTTAAGACTTCCTGCTCTAGGACTCTCCTAAAGACTTTCTTGCTCAAGGACAACTCCAAGAGGCTTACAAGTGTTCTAGCACGCAGGCAAGAGACTTCCAATGCTCTAAGGACACGCCTAAGAGACTTCTAGTTGCTCAAGGTTTCACCAAGAGACTTATACGCTCAAGCTTCACAAGTTGAGACTTCTAATTTGTTCTACACTTGATTTAACAATGTTTAGTGTATATAAACAAATGAACATACCTTCTTACAACTCTAGGATTTTTAAGATATAAACTTGAATACAAAAATCCTAAGTGTTTTGCGCTATATGATTTTGACAGAGTAATGGCACAGTTGAATAGCAGAGTCTTGTTAATCTTCTTCATGGTCTTCAGCTCCTTTTATAGGCAGGGATTTAAGAGACGTTGGAGAAGAGTGTCAGCGCAAATAGAGTCGTTGAGAAGCTTCAATCAAGAACGTTGGCCCTTTTCCTGATATGGATAATCTCGATGAATGGTCTTTGAATTTTCCTTTGCTGAAAGTAGAATTATCTGTTGCATTCTCTTTGTTCTTGATGTCCTTTGTCTTATTGTGCACGTAGATAGAATAAGACAAAAGAACTGCACATATCAGAACCTTGATAGTGACAGTTCACAGAATAAGACAAAACCTACGTGGATTTTGGGTCCCTCAGGATTTTCTCAAATCTGAGGGTAATCCAAGTCTGTAGTGTCTGCTTCTGAGTCTGATGACCATCACAGAGTCTATTGAGGTAACTCACCAGAATCTGTGTGGTGCCCGTCTTCTTAGGACTTTGAATTCTGGTTGACCTTCCTTTTGATCTTCTACCGTAGTCTTCTTAGCTTTTCTTGATCATTTTAATGCTCTTCATATGTTCATCCTTGAATGATAGATTCTTCCTTGATTATGCACACTTGAACATATGTTAGTATTCCCATTGTTCTTCAATACTTTGTTATCATCAAAACCTTAGAGAAATTGTACAAGACTTTTCTTGTTCCAACAACAGCAACTACAACTTTGTCTATGCCTCATCACCAATTCAAGTTCCTCTCTCTAATTCAGCTTCAAGATCTCTCTCACTTTCTCTTTCTACCTCTCAACAACCACCATCACCACCTCTCTAACATTCCTTTTCCAAACACAAACTATGGATCTTAACACTCACCAGCCACCACAGTTGAACACTTCAATTCCATGGTCCAATCCCTAAACCCGTCGTCGCAGCTCTTATGTCTCTCCCCATGCCAACAATCACCGCTATTAACGGCCACACCTCCGCTGCCAGATTTTTGCTCGCGATCTGTCATGACTATGTTTTGATGGGGAGTGATTAAGGTGTGTTGTATATGTTGGAGGTGAACCTTGGATTGTCTTTGCTGGATTATTTCGCAACGATGTTTAGAGAGAAGATTAAGTTGCGGTGGTGTTAAGGAATGTGATGTTGGGTGCATGATAGTGTGTAGAGTATTGTTGAGGATGTTCGGTGAATTTGGGGACCTCCCTTTTGTGTGTTGAAGATTGTTAATTTTCTGGATTTTTGAGAGAGGAGTTCAAGCATGATGACGTGTTGTTTTGTTGCTATTCTTTTTAATTTTCTTTTTTTTTTCATTTATTTTATTTCATCACTAATTACCTCGCTTTTTTATTTTTTTTAATTAACATGTGGCATCCCAATCACTTATGTGAGGTGCCACGTGTGCATTGACTGAGTCAAAATTGGTCTAGGGGGCCAAAAGTGCAAAAGGGGACAAACTTAAGGGTTAAAATTGTTATTGCTTTTTATAGGGGGCTAAAATCACCAGATTATGAAATATAGGGGGCCAAAACTACAATTAAGCTTATAGAGAACTAGAAGCTTTCAAACTATACAAAATCTCTGTTCAAATTTCAAGCACACAAAAACACTTAGAAAAATTCTTACAAATTTTCAATCTTAGAACTTCTCAAGTGTTTATAAATCACTCTCAACTTAATTTAGTTTACCACTCTTTGAGTCTGAGGTGTAAACATCAATCAAATTATTTGTAAACTCTGATTGTAGAAGTCTTCAAGGTGAGGAAGGAAATCTTAGACTTGTGTGTCTAAGTAATTGTAATCTTGTGTGATTATAGTGGAAAAATCTTTCTTGTGTGAGGGGGCTGGACGTAATCTTGGATTGTGGGGTGAACCATGAGAAATATATGTGTTTATCTCTTCTCTCTTTCTCTATTTATATTTTGCACCCTCTGATCAGTTTTTAACTTAGAAAAGATTTTTAAAAAAAGGAAACACAATTCAACACCAACACTTCTAACTCTACTTCAGAATCCAATTCCAAATTTGATTCTTATTTGTCTAAACCTCTTGCATTCAGTGGTGATGCTGAGAAATTTTCCTAGTGGAAAAACAAGTTGTATAGTCATGTCATATCTATTGATGAAGAGTTATGGGATGTCATTGAAGATGGCACCAACATCTCAGTGAATGCAGATGGATCTGCTCTAAACAGAAAGATTTTTACAAAAGAGCAAAAAAAGCTTTACAAGAAACATCATAAAGCTAGAAGTATCATAGTGAACACTCTTCATTTCCATGCGTATACTAAGATTGTTGACAAATATACTACTAAGATTATATTTGATTCCATGTATGCTGCTTATGAGGGCAATCAACAAGTGAAGGAATCCAAGGCAAATCTTCTTGTCCAACAATATGAATTATTCAAAATGAAGGATGATGAAGATATTGAGATTGTGTTCTCAAGGGTTCAAACTATGGTTTTTGGTATGCAAGTTCTGAACAAGAGTTATACTACAATTGATCATGTAAAGAAGATTCTGAGAAGTCTTCTTGTCATATGGAAACCCAAGGTGATTGCTATTCAAGAAGCTAAAGACTTGAATAACCTGAGCCTGGAAACTCTGATAAGCTCCTTGAAGAGTCATGAAATGTAGCTACTGGAGGATGGTACTTCCAGAAAAAGAAAGTTTATTGCTATAAAGTCAAAGGGTAAAACAACAAAAGCACTTCAAGCTGTAAAGTCTGAAGAAGACACTCTAGGAGATGAGACTGTTGAAGGTTCTGATGAAGATGAAATGACATTTATGTCTAAGAGGCTTCATCCCATGTATAATAAGAAAAAGTTTACCAGAAGAAACAGTGGTGCCAAAAGGTTCCATCTCAAAGATAAGAAAGATGAACCTAAGGTTTGTTTCAACAACAAGAAGCATGTTCACTTTGTAGTTGAATGTCCTGATCTTCTGAAGGAAAAAACTAAGAAGAAAAGCTTCAAGAAAGATGCTTTCAAGAACAAGGTTCAGAAAAGTCTCATGGAAACATGGGAAGATATGGATGTTGACTCTGATTAAGAAGAGGAAGCAAATGTTGTTATGATGGAAATTACATCATCAGAATATGATTCAGAACTTAAAGATGAAGATGAGGTATTTTCTGAACTTACTCGTGAAGAGTTAATCACTGTCATTAAAGACCTGATAAGAACTTTTCAAACTAAATCAAAAAGATTTAAGATTTTGCAAAAATAATACAAAATTCTACTTGAAAAACTAAGGGTCTGGATAAAGAGTTGAGGATCTCATAATCAATAATCAAATTTTAAAAGATTCTCAATCCTCTAACATCCATATTAACTCTGATAAATGTCAAATTGCTTTAAGAGCTTTTCTCTAATGACATTGCTAGAAGCAAGATAGCTTCAATAATTTATTGAGTAATTAAGAAAAACAAAGAGGCATTGGGTATACAGAAGATGAATATAAACCGAAGGTTCATACTCTAGATGGCAACAAGAACAGTCCTCTTAATACTAGATCAACATTCATAAATGAACATTCTATGTTGGGACTTATGTCAGTGATTGAGACAAACTCAGTAGATGAAACTTTATCAGATGATGGGTGGATTGTTGCAATGCAAGATGAGCTAAATCAATTCCAAAGAAATGATGTATGGGACTTAGTGCCTTAACCCGTATGAGAAGAACAACATTGGAACCAAATGGGTTTTCAGAAACAAACTTAATGAGCAAGGAGAAGTGGTATGAAATAAGGCTAGACTTGTAGCTCAAAGTTATAGTCAGCGGGAAGGTATTGATTTTATTGAAACTTTTGCTGCTATAGCTAGATTAGATACTATAAGATTATTATTATAATATGATGTAAACCATGATATCATTATGTATCAAATGAAGGTTTAAAGTGCATTCTTGAATGGTCTCATTTTTTAATAAATATTTAATTATATTAAGAAAAAATTGAACATGCATTTTATTCAACAATGATACTAGCCTCTAAGTAGAACATAAGAATCAGAATTCTAATCAGAAGGAAGAATGATCTTCTGATCAGAACCTCTTATGAGAATCACGCTCTGATGAAATTGATCCTCTAATCAGGTGATCCTCTGATATAAGAATTATTGGCTCTGACATAAGGATATTTTTATTCACTCTAATGAATGATAAGTGGAAAGGTTAGAAACTATTTTATTGACACTTGTCCCTCTTATCTGTCATGATTCTAAAACGTCTTTCTATTGTGGGTAGTAACTGTTGGGTAACGATTACATAGACAGAGTTAGTTGGTTTTAAATGTTATTTTCTCGCACCCCGTACTGTCATCATTGTTAAAGCTCTTCAATCTTATCTGTTGGATTCTCACTGTTCTCAAGAGAGTTAAAAACCCACATCACTCACTTCACACACTTTACACTCTTTGCATTCCGACACTTTAATTTTTTGAAGCTTTCTCAGATAACCGCCCAAATTTTCTCTACCTTTAGAACCCTAAATCTCAAGAATTCATAATTGGCATCTTCATCATCTTCTGCAATCAACGAAGCGGCTACTAGTGAATCAATGAAACTGACATCTCAAGAGACGCTACAACTAGTTCCTAAAACTCTTAGAAACAATGAAAATGATGTAACAGTGCTCAAAGAAATTGTTGTGGATTTTGAGAATCTTGCTCTGAATGGGTTTAACCTCAAGCTAGAATTAGAACATCAAGGATGACGTCCTTACTTCGAGATGTTAAATGGGCCAATCTACACAAATTTGGTCACAAACTTCTAGACAAGAGCTTCAATCCAAGAAGAAGAAGAAGAAGAAGAAGAAGAAAAAGGAAAAGAAACATAATTTGTATTCGCAAGCTAACTGAGGAGAGTGTATACATTAATAACATCATCAATATCTTGTTTAGTAAGAAGGGAAACACAGGGAAAACTACAAACCTTCTTCCTAAGTACAAGGTATGGTTCAAAATCATCCTAAGTTGCTTGATGCCCAGAGATTCTAGTGTGGACAACATCAACTGGGATCACAAACACATTATCTTTTTTTTTTTTGTCAAGGAAGCAGAAGATAAACCTCCCATTTATAATGTTTAACTAACTAAAGGAGTGTATTGTGGATTCAAGGTTGGGAAAGAAGAAATTCATTCCTTATGGGTGACTTCTATCATAGATCTTCATTAAAGGAAAACTTGTGCAAGGGATAACAGAGTTTGGCATTGTTGATGAGCAAGAGATTGCTTATGGCCAACCTCTATGAGGCTCTAATGTTTGGAAGATGAAGTTGATAACCCAGGAAACTATGATCAATCCTACTCCTTTTGTGCCTAAAGAAACTATTCACTCTTCCCAGTGTTAATGGAAGATTATCATCCCATCACTGATAAGTGCCTAAATGTTGTTATATTTTGGTACAAATTAAGGCACTTATGTTTACTTGTTGTACAAGTTACCTTAGGATTAGGGCATAAATGTGTTAGAAATGCAATGAATGTGATCCTAAGCCTTACCCCATGTGTTTATGCAGGAAATACATGCTTGAACCTGATTGATGCAAAAGATTGAAGGTTTTCTTGATGCCATCGCTACAAGCGCAGGACTCATCGCTAGTAGCGAGGATAGGCAGAGATTTTCAGTGATCCATCGCTTGAAGCGCAGGACTCATCGCTAGTAGCGAGCTTAGGCAGGGATTTTCCAGGGTTCATCGCTTGTAGCGATGAACCGGACGCTTGAAGCGAGCCTAGGCAGGGAATTTCAAAGGCTGGTCGCTAGTAGCGACAGACCTTGTCGCTATAGCGACCACAGGGGCGGTTTAATGCTGATGGTGACGTGGAGCTCTTTGATTGGCCAACTGAAGTCCTCGCTACAAGCGACAGGCTGGTCGCTTGTAGCGAGCGTACATTTTCTCAGCATATTTAAGGATTTTTAAGCTCATTTCTAGATAGATAGTTTTTTATCAGTTATAATATTTTCCAGAGCTTAGAAAACTTGTTATCTTTGAAAGAGAATAGGCATAGAGGGAGAAGAACTTCAAATAGCAATTAGATTTGGATTGAAGAAGATCTTCAGAAGCTTTGAGACATCAAGCTCTCACATATCTTCATCTTCCTTTCTTATTTTGCAAGAGTTGTCATGAAAATGATCAACCAATCTCCTTTGTTGGGATTGATAGGTAATCAATCACTCATGTTGTAAACTTTTGATTATTCAATATATGATTCTAGCTATTTTTTATATACCAATGAATTTCTTCTTGCTTTTCAATCTTATGTTTGATTTAAATGTTGTTGAAAAAGACTTTTGAATCTAGGTTAGGATGATTTTCTATCAAGATAAGAAATTCTAGAAATGGGATTTGGTTTTGATAATTACATTATAGTATTGGATCATAATGCTTTTGGATCGTTTAATAGATTGAGAAATCATCGATTAAACGATACAATCGATCTCACGACGTCATTTGGGAAATCAATGATGTTATTGAGCAATACGTAATAATGCAATATATAAGAAAACGCTAGAATTCGTATTTGTAATCAATCGGATATAAACGATGTTTGATTGATGAAAGTTAATCCTAACACCTTCTATGTCCTATTACTCTACCATTTATTTATTATGTTTTAAAATTATGAGTAGTGTAGTAAAACAAACGATTAAACCCTAACTTAAGACGATAATCGAAGTTGAACGGAATATGATATCGCATTAATCCCTGTGGAACGATATAAAAACTAATACTTACTTTTGTTCATTCAACAAAATGGCGCCGTTGCCGGGGATTAAAGTTATGATGTTATAATCATTGCAACTTTAATTATGGTTTTAAGCAATTTTGCACAAAATTCTTTTATGTATATAACTAATACTTCTTATCCATCTTGTTTGCTAATTCTTTGTGGATAGATTATTGAAATCGTTTATGCGAGGTCAAGTTTCGGAGGACCAACTTCTTTTTGATTCCGAGATTGAAAGAACAGCTCGTAGAGCCAATAGCAAGAATCGGAGAAAGAAGCAACAAGCTAAGAGGAGGCAACAAGAGGAGAGTTCTGTTTCTAGTCATTCATCAAGTCCTAATCCAAGCCAAGAGTTACAAATGGCTGCAGCTGGAGATGGTTCAGGAGGTTCTGGGGTGCCGTGTACTAATAGTCCACGCCGTTTTGCACAATTGGGGAAAGCAACGCGGACTACCAAGCAAACGGAGATGAAGACGGGGATATTACAAATTCTATATGCTAATCCATTCTCAGGATTGGACCATGAAGACCCGTTCCAACACCTCACAAAATTCTATGAGATTGCGGGAACCCTTGGTGAGACGGAAAATAATGAGGAGGCAATGTGGATGAGGATGTTTCCACATTCATTGATAGGCAAAGCTAAGGAGTGGTACTTGGACCAACCTCCTACGGTAATGACGAACTGGAATACACTTGAGGAGAAATTCCTTGAGAGGTTCTTCCCTCAGAATCGGTTTATGGAGGCGAAGACAACCATTGCGGTGTTTTCACAAGGTACAAGTGAAACACTATGTGAAGCCTGGGAGCGTTTCAAGTCAATGCTCAGAAGATGTCCGAACCATGGATTTGATGAGTTAACACAAATTCATCTCTTCCGGAACGGAATGCAACAACAATCCAAGCTTTTGCTTGACGCTGCAGCTGGTGGTTCTTTGATGGCCAAGAGCGCGGAGGATGCTGTTGCTATTATAGAAAGAATGGCGTTGAACGATCACCAAGCTCATCACAACCGGAGCCAAAGCCAAAGGAAGACGGGAATCTTAGAGTTGGGAACTAATGATGCGATCCTTGCACAAAACAAGTTGCTCACGCAACAAGTGGAAGAGTTGACAAAGAAAATGGCCAACCTTCCCCAACAAATGAAGGACATCCACAACGAACAAAGAAGACAACACCAAGTCGCTTCTTGCGAGCTTTGTTCGGGAGACCACCCAACCGGATTCTGTCCGCCCCCCACAGAAGAGGTAAGCTATGTTGGTAATCAACCAAGGCCTCAACAGTTTCAAAACCAATTCCAAAGCCATCCAAACAACTTCCCAAGAGGGAATAATCCAAATTATGGCCAAGGTTGGAGAGGAGAAGCTGGCCAATACAACCGACAACCTTACCAGAACTATAACCAATATCAACCTCCACAACAAAACCGCAACCAATCCACCGATGAAACCCTCAATTTATTCATGCAGCAGTCAATGGCCAACCAGAAGAACACCGATGCGTCCATTAAAAACCTGGAGACGCAAGTGGGTCAATTGGCACAACAACTTTCTCAAGCTACTCAACAAGGCGGAACCTTTACCGCCAACACACAAACCAACCCTAAGGATCATGCGTCATCATCGAAATGACAATTAAGTCATTTGGATGAGGAAGTCCTTGCAACAAGAGACAACGAAAATTGCAAGGCAATAGCTACAAGGAGTGGGAAGGTAATTGGCCAAGGTATAGGGGATAATCTTGAAGTAGAGAGAAGGGTGGTTGAGAATGAGGTGAAGGAGAAGGATGAAGATGAAGGGCATGAGGAAGAAACGGAGGATGTACATATAGAGGATGTAGAAGTAGAAAAAAATAATAAGGATGTAGTTGAAAATGAAAACATTGTATGGAAGAAGGATGTGGTGAAGGAGAAAGGCAAGAAGCAAGATATAGTGAAGAATGCACCAACACCGCACCTACCTTACCCAACTACACCAGCCAAAAAAGAGAAGGAGAGGCAGTTTGCTAGGTTCCTTGAAGTTTTCAAGAGGTTACAAATCAATATACCATTCTCGGAAGCCCTAGAGCAAATGCCTACCTATGCCAAGTTCATGAAGGAAATCCTTTCCAAGAAGAGGAGGTTTAATGAAGAAGAAACAATTTTGCTAGACGCAAATTGTAGTGAAATCATCCAGAATACATTGTCAAGGAAGAAGAGAGATCCGGGCAAAGTTACATTGCTCGTGTCCATTGGCAATGTTGATGTCGGCAAGGCACTTATTGATTTGGGTTCAAGCATCAACCTAATCCCACTATCCGTTGTCAAAAGGATAGGTGATATAGTTGTGAAGAGAACCAACTTAACCTTGCAATTGGCCGACAAATCCTACACTCGTCCCTTGGGAATTGCTGAAGACGTGTTGGTGAAAGTCGACAAGTTCTTGTTCCCCGTCGACTTTGTAGTGATGGATATTTCGGAGGATGATGATGTGCCACTACTTCTTGGAAGAACTTTCATGCAAACGGCACGGATGATGATTGATCTTGACGGAGGCTTAATGAAAGTCCGTGTGGACGATGAAGAAGTCAATTTCAACATCCATGAAGCCATGAGATTCCCTAGTGATAAAGCTGCGTGTTTCAAGATGGATGCAACGGAAGAATTGATAGTTGATACGAGAAACCAGTTGCATGACTTGACGCATCTTGAGAGAGTTTTGACAAACGCACTAAGTATCCTAGGAGAAGAAGATGAGCATGAGCTTGAAGAGTGTTTGAAGGAGCTCGATTCGTTGAAGGAAATTCCTCCTCACAAAGCCAAAATCGAGGAATTGACGAATGATGCTATAGTAGAAGAAGTGAAGCCGGAGATGAAGATATTGCCCTCACATTTGAAGTATGTGTTTCTTGACAAAGAGGGTACCAAACCGGTGATCATTAGTAGCTCCTTATCAAACCATGAAGAAACAAGATTGGTCGAAGTTTTGAAGTCCAACAAAGAAGCAATAGGTTGGACACTATCCGACTTAAAAGGGATAAGTCCTTCCTATTGTATGCACAAGATCATGATGGAAGAGGATTATAAGCCGGTAGCACAACCTCAAAGACGGCTAAACCCAAACATGAAAGAAGTAGTCCGGAAAGAAGTAGTGAAGCTACTAGAAGCCGGCATGATATATCCGATCTCGGATAGCACTTGGGTTAGTCCGGTTCAAGTTGTCCCTAAGAAGGGAGGTATGACGGTTATCACGAACGAGAAGAATGAGCTCATACCGACAAGAACCGTGACCGGTTGGAGGATGTGTATCGACTACCGGAGGTTGAACAAAGCAACTAGAAAGGATCATTTTCCTCTACCATTTATGGATCAAATGCTAGAGAGGCTGTCAGGACAAGCTTTTTACTGTTTCCTTGACGGGTATTCAGGTTACAATCAGATATCGGTGAATCCAGACGATCACGAGAAGACTGCTTTCACATGTCCTTTTGGGGTATTCGCATATCGACGCATGCCGTTCGGTTTATGTAACGCTCCAGCAACATTTCAAAGATGCATGCAAGCTATTTTTGCCGACTTGATAGAGAAAAGCATTGAAGTGTTCATGGACGACTTCTCAGTTTTCGGGTCATCATTCGAGTTGTGCTTGAAGAATCTGGACACGGTACTGAAACGGTGCAAGGAAACCAACTTGGTGCTCAATTGGGAGAAGTGTCACTTCATGGTAACCGAGGGTATTGTCCTTGGTCACAAGATCTCCTCCAAGGGTATCGAAGTTGATAAAGCTAAGGTCGACGTGATAGGAAAACTTCCACCACCAGTCAATGTCAAAGGAATCCGAAGCTTCTTGGGCCATGCCGGGTTCTATCGGAGATTCATTAAAGACTTCTCAAAAATTGCAAAGCCATTGAGCAACCTGCTCAACAAAGATAAGTCTTTTGATTTTGATATTGACTGTTTAAATGCATTTAATAGTTTAAAGGATAGCTTAACATCCGCACCCATAATCACCGCACCAAATTGGAACTATGATTTTGAACTTATGTGTGATGCTAGTGATTATGCGGTAGGCGCGGTGTTAGGTCAACGCAAAAACAAAATTTTTCATGCTATACACTACGCAAGTAAAGTTTTAAATGACGCACAAGTCAATTATGCTACCACTGAAAAAGAATTACTTGCCATAGTGTTCGCATTAGAAAAATTTCGTTCGTATCTCATTGGTTCAAAAATTGTTATTTGGACTGACCATGCAGCTATCAAGTACTTGATTACCAAACCCGACTCAAAGCCGAGACTCATCCGTTGGATGTTGCTACTCCAAGAGTTTGATTTGGAGATTAAGGACAAGAAGGGGACTGAGAACCTAGTAGCTGATCATCTGTCCAGATTGGTGAACAATGAGATAACGAAGAATGAAAGGGACATCCTTGAAGAGTTCCCGGATGAACAGTTGCTTATGGTGCAAGAAAGACCATGGTTCGCGGACATGGCCAATTACAAAGCAACGGGGTTTATACCGGAGGATTACACATGGCAGATGAAGAAGAGGTTGTTGAGAGACTCCACTCAATTCATTTGGGATGACCCGTACTTATTCAAGATTGGAGTAGACCACTTAATAAGAAGATGTGTTGCTAGAGAAGAAGCCAAGGACATCATGTGGCATTGTCACAACTCGCCATATGGTGGTCACTACAGTGGAGAAAGAACTGGAGCTAAAGTTCTTCAAGCTGGCTTTTATTGGCCCTCGTTGTTCAAAGATTGTTATGAACATGTGAAAGAATGCGAGAGTTGCCAGAAGACCGGAGGGATTTCAAAGAGGAATGAAATGCCTCTACAAAGTATCCTTGAAGTCGAAGTCTTCGACTGTTGGGGTATTGACTTTGTAGGGCCATTTCCATCTTCTTTGAACAACGAGTATATTCTGGTGGCTGTCGACTATGTGTCAAAGTGGGTTGAAGCAATAGCATCTCAGAAAGCCGACAGCAAAACGGTGGTCAAGTTTCTGAAAAGAAACATCTTCTCCCGATTTGGAACTCCAAGAGTGCTAATAAGTGATGGAGGTTCACACTTCTGCAATCAGCAGTTAGCAAAAGCACTTGAGCACTATGGAGTAAAGCACAAGGTAGCTTCACCATACCATCCACAGACGAACGGTCAAGCCGAGGTATCCAACCGTGAAATCAAGCGGATACTTGAGAAGACCGTGTCATCTTCAAGGAAGGATTGGGCGATGAAACTGGATGAAGCGTTGTGGGCCTATAGGACCGCATACAAAGCTCCTACGGGTTTCACACCATTCCAGTTTGTGTATGGGAAAGCGTGCCACTTGCCGGTCGAGTTGGAACACAAAGCGTTTTGGGCGCTCAAGTTTTTGAACTTTGATCAAGAGCAAGCTGGGGAGAAGAGAAAGCTTCAAATGCATGAGTTAGAGGAAATGCGTGACCAAGCCTATCAGTCAAGCAAGCTCTATAAGGAAAAGGTTAAACGGTATCATGACAAGAAGATCATGAAGAGGGAATTCAAGCCTGGTCAGATGGTGTTGCTGTTCAATGCAAGGCTACGACTATTTCCGGGTAAATTGAAGTCCAAGTGGTCCGGTCCGTTCATGATAAAGGAAGTAAAGCCTTATGGAGCTGTGGAACTTGAGGATCCTATCACCAAGTCGACATGGACAGTGAATGGACAAAGGCTTAAGCCATATTTTGGAGGTGAAGTCGTTCGGCACACGACGACAATTTCACTCATCGATTCATATGCGTAAGCGAAACAGGCGTCGATCTAATGACGTTAAACAAGAGCTTGTTGGGAGGCACCCCAATTTTGTAAGTATGTTGTGTTTTTAGTGTTAGTTTACTTCTGTACAAGTATTTATGCATGTTGGGATAGTGGCTAGAACTCAAAAATTTATTTTTCTGTTTCCTGTCATGGTCGCTACAGCGACCAACTCATCGCTGTAGCGATGGAATTTACACTACGTCGCTGTAGCGACGCACTTGTCGCTTGTAGCGACAGTTTTTGCACTTGCGCTTGTAGCGCAACAGTACGCTTGTAGCGATGGGCTTTTTGCCTGTCGCTGTAGCGACGAATTGCGCGCTTGTAGCGAGCGTATCAGAAAACAGTTTTATATTACCCAGGCCAGTCCTGTCGCTTCAGCCACCCCCAACCACTTTCATTTATTACTTTATCCTTTTTAACTTACATTTTCGCACCTCTTTCACTTCTGTACACTTCCATTCATTTCTGCATATCTGTTCAACATCATTTCTGCAAATCTGCACATCCACTCTCTGTACGTGTTTAATCTTACTCAACAATCACTCAGGTATGTATTTCGCACCCCTCTGTTACTGATTAGTTGCTTTTTACTGCTTATATGTGCCTGCATGCTGATTTGGGATTCTAGGGTTTAGGGTTTTTGAAAATTTTGAACTTAAACATACCCTATTGTTTACCCATGTTTATACTTAGTTTAAGCTGTTAGAAATGACCTAGAATCACTAGGAAAACTCTCCTTTCATCCTCTTGTTTATAGAAATCGTATTTTGAAAAAAAAACCTATGTAAAAATTCAAATAAATTAGGGTTTTTGAGGATTTAGGAAGTTTAGGTGATTGTTAGTCATTTATTCTAGCTTTAATCTTATTTTCGCATGCTACAAGTAGGTTAAAATCAGAAAAATCATGAAATTTTGAAATGGGTCTCCTCGCTAGAACAGCGCTAGTAGCGAAGGAAACAGGCATTTTCTGGGTTTCGTCGCTACAGCGACAGTCTGGTCGCTTGTAGCGAGCGAACCCAGAATTTGTTTTATTTTTGTTTTGATTGAAACTTGACTTGTGTCCTACCTGATTTTCATCTGTTTTAAATCATTTTGTAGGAATGGCACCTAAAACCTCGTCCAAACGACAAAGGAATGTTGAGAGCTCGTCGTCACGACCAAGAGTCAACATTCCACAACACGATGCGAGTCGTTTCCTAAGCTGGAGGAACCAAGAGAGATACGAGGAGCTGAGGACAAGACGCATCTGGTCTGAGAAGAGGTTTGAGATTTCTGAAGAGGGGGAGTATAGAGGCTTAGCTGCCATGATAAACGAGAGGAAGTGGGGTATTCTTTGCACGCCACCCCGGAAGATCAACTATGACATTGTGCGCGAATTTTACGCGAACGCAATCCCCTCTGATCCTTCTGATGAGTTTACTTGGACTACTTTCGTGCGAGGACGCACCATCACTTTTGATCGCATGTCTATCAACGCATATTTGGGCAAGCCTCTGGAGCTACTTGCAGAGGATCATCCACTCGTACGTTCTAGGCTATGTGACTTCTGTGAGCATCAGAAGAGTGGCAATTGGGATCATGAGATGATAGCACGAGAGATCTTCCAGGAGGGGAAGAGCTATGATGTGAGTAGGGCTTCGGGTAAGCCTTTCCGAGCATTTCGTGATGACATGACCACTGAGGCTCAGGTAATCCTTACCCTGATTTTGTATAACATCCGCCCCAAATCTCACACATCCTCCACCACCCTAGATGTGACCCCTCTTATCCATTATATCCTCACTCAGCGTCAGGTTGACGTTGCTAGACTGATAGCAAATGAGATGAGGGTAGTTGTTGAGAGTGGTTTATTACCCCCGGGCAAACCTAAATGCCCTCTGACTTTTCCCGGGTTGATCATGGGACTATGTAGGAGAGCTAGAGTTCACATGCCATCACAGGTTGATGAGGAAATTAAAAACCCTATTGATGATAGATACATCAATAGGTACTGCTCTACACCTGCACCTGTTGCCCCACCACCACCCCCTCATACCTCAGCTGGACCGTCATCCTCAGCAGGACCTTCTCATATGCCACCACCACCACCTGAGCATACTAGCCACCCTAGCCACCCGACCATTCCACCTTTGGACTTCTCGAGTTGGGATTCTGCTACTGTGAGCTCATTCCTGTTGGCGCAGAATGCGTCAAATCACCGGGCACTTACTACGATTCAGAGCCATCTGCACGACAGTGGCCAAAGCCCGTGGACACCTGCTTTCTTCTCAGAGCACATTGCTTGGCCTGGGGACAGGCCATTCTTTCCAGGAGGGGCAGATGCAGCGGATGCTGGTGATCAGCAGGATGCTGGTGACGATGGTGATGACGACGCAGATGTGGATGATGATCTGGGTGATGACTCTTCAGCTGCTACAAATTCTATTGATCGCATGGCAGCTGACTTGATAGACTCTGAGGACGACATGGCCACAGACTCGGATTGATGCTGCAGATCTGGATTTGTTTTCCCTTTCGTTTTATTTATTCAGCTTTGTACTTTAACATTTTGATTTATGCTTTGTACTTTGAGTATGTTTTATGTACTTTGGATGATGTACCCCTTTTTGCTTTTATGTTATTTATATTTTGGGTATAACATGTTAGTATAGTTATATTTTATCTATGCTTTAGTATTTTTGTTAATTTTTTTTTTTGATTTAATCCCAACAAATTTTGAAAGAAAGATGAATGATTCAAAAGCAATGCTTGAACTGTGAATCATCTGAGTGATAATGATAGAATGAGTGTTAAAGCGCGCAGCTAAGGTACTCGTTTTCTTGTTTTTCTAGGTATATTCGTAAATGTGAATAAGTTCTTTACGCACACAAGTTAATTTATTCAGTTTTTAAGCAAGCATGTGTTTAGTTTTGAACCAATGTAGAACTAGCCAAAAATGTGAGGAATCCTCAACCATTGTATATATGCAGGAGACCAATAATCATGTTTAACTCAGTTATATTATGTTAAATCTGTTGTTGTTTTAATTTGTATAAGAGCATTGAAATGATCAAGGCAATTTTTTGAAATTGAGAGAAATACTTGACCAAATGAACCTACCCTGTGAGATGTGTGAGTATCTGTTAACCCATCTGAGCCTAATGGAATCAGAATTGTTAACTGTGGACTGTCAATTTAATAAGCTCTTTTGCTTATTTAAATTGCCGGAGTTTGTAAAAAAATTCAGTTCACAATTAACTCTTTGTTAAATTCTGATAATTGTTTTCTTTTGAACCCTTATCCATCGTTTTTATTGACCTTTGCCATAATAACAAAGGAACATTCGATTAGGGTATCATTGGAATAAGTTGGGGAGAAAGGAAGGTTTTATTTAAGTCAATGTATGGTGAATGTGATATTTGATCTTGACAACAAGAAAAAGAAAAGAAAAAAAAAAGAAAAGCAAACCAAGAAAAAGAAAAGAGAAAAATGAAAAGGTTTGCAAGATTTCAAAGAAAAAAAAAAAAAAAAAGTTGTCAAGAATCAATCAAGAATAGAAAAGAATGAAATTCACCAAGTGTTGTATTGGAGAAAGAAGGAAGTTTTAATTCGATTGAATGTTTCCTTTTGCTTGGCCATTTGAATTCAAATATCCCACATATGACAATTCTTTTGTAGCCTAGCCCAATTACAACCCTTAAAGACCTTTTGATCAATGCCTTTTATGCTTTTGGAAATGATAATTAGATAGACACATAATTTGATTGTATGTTATCATGTTTATTGGATGAGTGTTCATAACCCTTACAAATGATTTCAATTGTTCATATACTTTATAAAGAAGTGTGTTAGGTTTGGTTCAAATTTAAACATGTTGCTTGTTTAGGATTGTATGATTTAATTCCTTGTGTTTAGAACTAGTCACATTTGTAGAATGTATCTTGTTTGATGAGAAACTGGACTTAAGCTTGCGCAATCACATTTGAATCACTCACTTGATATTTATTTCTTCGCACTTTTGAATCCTTTGCTAAATTGCTCAATACTGTGGTTTTTAAAGCTATGAAAATTTCCTTTTGTTCTTTGGTTTGAGGACAAACCAAAATGTAAGTTGGGGAGAGTTTGATAAGTGCCTAAATGTTGTTATATTTTGGTACAAATTAAGGCACTTATGTTTACTTGTTGTACAAGTTACCTTAGGATTAGGGCATAAATGTGTTAGAAATGCAATGAATGTGATCCTAAGCCTTACCCCATGTGTTTATGCAGGAAATACATGCTTGAACCTGATTGATGCAAAAGATTGAAGGTTTTCTTGATGCCATCGCTACAAGCGCAGGACTCATCGCTAGTAGCGAGGATAGGCAGAGATTTTCAGTGATCCATCGCTTGAAGCGCAGGACTCATCGCTAGTAGCGAGCTTAGGCAGGGATTTTCCAGGGTTCATCGCTTGTAGCGATGAACTGGACGCTTGAAGCGAGCCTAGGCAGGGAATTTCAAAGGCTGGTCGCTAGTAGCGACAGACCTTGTCGCTATAGCGACCACAGGGGCGGTTTAATGCTGATGGTGACGTGGAGCTCTTTGATTGGCCAACTGAAGTCCTCGCTACAAGCGACAGGCTGGTCGCTTGTAGCGAGCGTACATTTTCTCAGCATATTTAAGGATTTTTAAGCTCATTTCTAGATAGATAGTTTTTTATCAGTTATAATATTTTCCAGAGCTTAGAAAACTTGTTATCTTTGAAAGAGAATAGGCATAGAGGGAGAAGAACTTCAAATAGCAATTAGATTTGGATTGAAGAAGATCTTAAGAAGCTTTGAGACATCAAGCTCTCACATATCTTCATCTTCCTTTCTTATTTTGCAAGAGTTGTCATGAAAATGATCAACCAATCTCCTTTGTTGGGATTGATAGGTAATCAATCACTCATGTTGTAAACTTTTGATTATTCAATATATGATTCTAGCTATTTTTTATAAACCATTGAATTTCTTCTTGCTTTTCAATCTTATGTTTGATTTAAATGTTGTTGAAAAAGACTTTTGAATCTAGGTTAGGATGATTTTCTATCAAGATAAGAAATTCTAGAAATGGGATTTGGTTTTGATAATTACATTATAGTATTGGATCATAATGCTTTTGGATCGTTTAATAGATTGAGAAATCATCGATTAAACGATACAATCGATCTCACGACGTCATTTGGGAAATCAATGATGTTATTGAGCAATACGTAATAATGCAATATATAAGAAAACGCTAGAATTCGTATTTGTAATCAATCGGATATAAACGATGTTTGATTGATGAAAGTTAATCCTAACACCTTCTATGTCCTATTACTCTACCATTTATTTATTATGTTTTAAAATTATGAGTAGTGTAGTAAAACAAACGATTAAACCCTAACTTAAGACGATAATCGAAGTTGAACGGAATATGATATCGCATTAATCCCTGTGGAACGATATAAAAACTAATACTTACTTTTGTTCATTCAACAATCACCATGGAGGATAATAAGGAAGTGATCCAACAATTAATAAAAATGCACATGTTAGAAGGTCAATCCATATCTCTTCAGAGTATACCAGAGAAGGCTTCTGAAGTTTTTGGATCCAGGAAGAGATAAAACTCCTCTGAAGCTCAACCAGATCCTAAGAGAAGCACCATAACTAGGAAAACCCCTAAGGCAAGAAGTACGCCTTCTAAGTCTTCAACTGCTGAGGTACCTCCTCCTACCTAAAAAGGAAGGCTAAGGAAGCTGGTTATACCAGAAAAAGAAGAAGAAGAAACTAAGCAAGTTTAACATATTCTTGCTACAGTTGTGGAAGAAGCTGAAGTAGAGGATGAGAGTCCTCTAATTAGAAGGGATGTGAGAGATTCGTAAACTGAAACTGCTATTGAAGCTGCTTCTATTGTTGCTGGGATACCTTATGAGGAAATCACTACAAAAGTTACTGCAAAAGAAGGTATATGTGAACCATTTTCTTATATTAATGTGAATCTTCACCACCCCCTACTACATATAAACAACAACCAAACCAAACTTCAATTTTACCATTTGAACACACCATTAATAATGAACAACCATCAACCTCTTAACACTCACCTCACAAATCACCAAGTCCACCTCCACAAACTAATATTATTCAGACCTCACCTACACAAAAATCACTTGCACCGATCATATCATCTCCTCAAGCTTCTTTTCATAAATGATCCTCACATATACGTGCCGAGCTTATAAAGTTACAGAATCTAAAGGCAAGGAACCCTTTGTGCTTCTTAACTTTAGTTTAGATTCTGACTCATCTGCTAAGTCTGATGATGAATCTGTACCAAACCTTGTAGGTCTCGCTCAAGCATACATCCGTGTAAAACATATCTACAACTACAAAAACAAACAAAAACCCTTGTTTGTGATCACATCATAACTTCCAGATGATTAGCACATCTCTTGAAATGATCAAGATGTTAACCATTCTACCTCTGCATCTAACCATGTATGTGTGACCTTATTTCCTTTTGGACAATCTTTTGTTTACCATATTGATCCCCCTTCTGATGTTGAGACTTTGATTCTTGAGCTAGAATCAAATTAAGATGTTCAACCCATGAAAATACACTCTGAACCAGCATCAAATATCAACCGACAACCTAAACCTACCTCTCATATCATTCTACCTTAACCTGAACCCATAACAGAAGCTACGATTGAACCAATTATTTCTTTAACTGCTATTTCTTCATCTTCTATCAGCCAAACTCCCATAAACTACTCATCTTTCAATTTAACCTTATCCAAACCACGACTCACTACTTACCCTGAACTTGAGGAATTCAACACTGGCATATAAGAAAGGCTGAATAACTTGTTGGATGAAATGGCAGAAATCGATAACTTTGAAGAAGATGATCTTAAATGGAATAAGCTCAGAAGTAATGTGAATGACTTTCTGCTGAAACTAAAGGAGTCTGAAAGAGAACAAGTAAATGAAAAGAAGGAAGCTACAATACGGACTTAGCTGATCTAAGGAGGAATCCTATGTGTCACCTGCCACCTCCTTCTGACGACATTCCAGAGGTATATGAGTTTCCAACACTGGAACCTGATGTTCCTTTAGTGCCTTTAAGGCCAGAAGATCTGATCATTCCTAATTCTCAAACTCAAGCTTCTTTTGATTATGTATTAGCCTCTGAGTTACAATCTTTCAAGGAAGAAGTTAGAACTCAACAACTAGGGCATTAAAAAATTAGGCTGCCATGAAGACTGCCTTGGACAACATTCAACAACTTCTGATCCAATTAACATCTAAGCAAACCTATAAAGGACGAGTGTTAGCTAACATGTTTAAGATTGTTGTTACTCTTAGAAATCATGGTTGGGTCTAACACAACCCCACAAAACCGGCTTGTGAAGTGAGGATTGCCCTCACTTATAAACACATTGTCATACCATCTCCTATCCGATGTGGGACTCTTAACGCACCCCCTCACGACCAGCACTATTGGGCTGGTTCATGGACATAAAATGGTGGGTGGCCCGATAGCAGGTGGCCCAATGGACCTTGAAGAGGCTCTGATACCATCTTAAAAATCGTGGTTGGGCCTAACACAACCCCACAAAACCGGCTTGTGAGGTGAGGATTTCCCCCACTTATAAACACATTGTCAGGCCATCTCTTATCCGATGTGAGACTCTTAACAGTTACATTCGCAGATTTTATTTTTATTTCTCATTTTGTTTTGAATATTTTAATGTTTCATAGTTTTTAGTTCAGTTTCTTTCCCTAGTTTTCAGTTTGTTTTATAGTATTCTATCGCGTGAAAACTTATAGAAACATGATCTTTTTTTTTTTGACAAAAATAAACGATATTCATTTATTCAAATTGATAGGGTATATCGATACAATACAAATTCAAAGTAGCTAAAAACAAAAAAGATGAATCTGCGAACAAACTTACATCATCCATGTTAATAGTGTAAAACGGCAGAGTACCTATGCCTAAAAATATGACTATATTCAAGTCTCTAGAATACTCATGTTTCCGGATCTGCAACGTTGACGACGTCAAAGTCATTGATTGGATATGCACTTGCTCAAAGCTAATCTTTCAACCTGAATCAAATAAACACCGCACTAAGACGGAAAATCAAAAACACACCGCTTGCACAAGGACGGAAAATTAAAACAAACAGAGTCGTGTGAAGACGACAAAATCATCAAAGCAAATGAAAGAAGACTGAGAATATGTAGAAATCACTTATTTAACTAAAAAAAAAGAATGAAAAACAATTCTGAGGTGTGATTTTTGGTCAAAATTGACCCTATATTACCCCTCTTCGTAGACAAAAAAAAAAAGATAAGTGATGACAGCTAGAGTTTGAAAAGGAGAGAAGAGATTATAGAAACATGATCTTAGCAGATAATTATCATTCTATTATGTATTTGTACGTTTGAATTGAATGAGAAAATACAACTCTTCTTACATTTGTTCTTGCAACTGCCTTTAATTTTTTCCGCTGCAATTTTACAAAACAACAACAGGAAGAAATAATTATCAATCGTATGATTTTAAATTATTTGATATAATAACGCAATGTGAAATTAACATTACAATGGAATCTTTTGCATTTTGATAAAGATGAAATTGTTTAATTGATTTAATCACCATTTTGCAAATAAGAAATCTATGTAAAGAAATGTTGAAAGGTCGCTCTTTGTTTCATCCAACCGACTTAATTTGAAACTAATTAATGTCAAAATAAAGTTGGACCATAACGAGGAAGTTTGATAAAATAGGCTAAATGCCTTGAGTAAAAAAAAAGGTATATGCTGCCACATCAAAATACCCTCCTATTTGCATTAGATCTGTATTAAAAAAAGTGCAAATTTTCACATAAGACATCCCAAGTGACAAAAAACAAAGTGGGCCATGTAAACAAGGGTGGATGAATGAAAATTGAAAATACTTTTATGGTTTTACACCCACCTATGACACGACAAAATTGAACATCCTAATGTGATTAAACTTATTAGTTCCCCTTACCCTTTATTTAGTTTGCTTCAAGCCTGCAATGCAACAACAATGTCATTCTTATTCTTAGGTGAGATGTCAATAACAAATGGCAATGCTTAACTTCATATGAATCCATTGACCCACACATATATATACAATATTGAAAGCTACCAACAAATTTCTGTTGCCTAACTCAATATAAAAATTCAATAATGATCCAAAAAGAAAGGAAAATCATTGTCTTTAGTTAGTAACTTATAAATAAAGTTTGCTGTATTATTAACTGTGAACGTAATGGTAACATGAAGTTTGATTGAGTATATACCCTTCATCCAATTATGTAACGACATGTTACATTTTTATATTAATTTATCTTAAAATAAATCTAAATATTAAATAAATTGAGTTGGTATCTATCTAAACTCTAAGATACCTAAAAAATTATTATTAGCAATACAATTTCATTGATAGCTACAAAAATGTTAATACATAGGGGTCATGAGTTTGAATCGAAGATTCTCCGCTTTTCACCACTTAAACATATGAGTTTAACTACTAACCTATTTGGTAAAAAACTAACGTTTGCAATTGTTGGATGCTTTGTGTTTCTTCGTAACATGAACGAGGTGTTACTGCTGGATGGTAGCAAAAGTTACATTTTAAAAAAACCCTAAAAAAATATTAATAATAAATATGAAAGTTTGTTTTTTTAAGTTAAGTACGAAAGTAACATATCACCTGATAGGTGCAAACGAAGCTTTTGGCAAAATATGGGCATTTTAGTAAATAACTCTCTTGCCGGCTATTAGCCTGCCACTTTCACAAACTTAATATTAAACGTATTTTATTGTGGAATTTTTTAAAAATTCACAAATAAAATTTTATTTAGATCAATCAAATATTTTTTTATACAAAAAATAAATTTTTTCAACAAAAAATAATATAGTATTAAGATCCTAATAGTATATTATTTTTATGGGAATCTATTGGTATTTTAGCTTATACTCAGTTTGTAATGCTAAATTCATTAGTTCAATTTAAAGAGTATTAATTAAAAACCTAACAATTAAGAAAATAAAAAATAGGCAAAGGCTAGGCAAGCAAGTGGGTTTCTAGATTCTACCTTAGGAAAAAAAAAGTGTTCGGCTGTTTGGTATATACTAAGCCTTTATTTGGTTCAGCTTCTAGAGGCCCTCGAAGCGCTTTTTTTTCATCTAACGTGATTTTTCTATCTTGCAAAGGTGTTTGGATTTCATTTATTAAATCAATTTTGTGGTCCAAAATCGATTCTCCATGAAGCAGGAAATCTTAGCTTCTGCGGGTAAGCAAATTGATTCTACATTATTGTTGTACAGTACATATTCTTCAACTACTTTTATTACCTTTTTTAAATATTTGTCATCAGAGCATACCAATGATGTTTGCCATTTAAATACAACTAAAACCTCTTTTGGTAATTACATGTCTAAAAGCAATTTCCATCCAAAGTACCCAAACACCATGAATTGTTAAGAATCAATTTTGCATGAATGTATCCAAACACAAATCACTTATAGTCAAAATCACTTTTAACCAAAATCAATTCTACAAAATCAATTATATCAAAATCAATTCTTCCCACCGCACAACCAAACACACACTTATACTATGAATGCTCCAAGAAGAATTGGAGCAGGACAAGACCAAAGAAGAAATGGACCAGGTCAAGAACTAGGAAAATTTAAATAAATTTTAAAAGGAGAAATTTGACATTTTCTCTAGATAATTCAATTGAGTTCAAACTCAAACGAATAAGTAAAAAAAAACAAGTCTAACAACTAATTATTAACGTTTTAAAAAATATATTGACATCTTCAAACAAATATTTTTCTATACACAATTTTCAATTATCAAACTCTAAAACAAATGATTAAGGGTCCATCTTTCAAAAAAAAAAGATTAAGGGTCCAAATATGTATCACTTATCCACACTAATTCATGTTTGATAAATTATCTCATATAAAATAATTCTTTTAAAAATAACTAAAACGGATGTTAAAATACTGATCTTTGGTATATTATATAGAAATATTGCAATATACAAGAGTTTAGGTTCAAACTCTAGATTCCTTATTTATATATCTTAAAGATTAGGCAACCCGACAAATAAAATATCGATCTTCCCTAAAAGAAATTACCGATGTTTTAGTATGTTATTCCTTACTTATTTTTTTTAGTATGTTATGTTACTCCATTATAGATCAAAACAAAATAATTTTCGGTTATGTTTAGTACAGTATATCTGCATGTTGGTATTTTCTTTTAAAAAAAACAAAATCTGCATCTCGGTATGTAAATCGCATTTGCTATGTAGATTTTATTCATGAGACTTTAAATTCAATAATTTCTTCGATCATTACGTCAAAATAAAAATAAAAAAAATCTTCGATCATTTTTACTTGTGACTTTTGTATACATTTTTATTTTTATTTATTTGTCATTTTCAAAATTTAAAGAATATCATTTTGTTAATATTAATATATAACACTCTTATTTGTTACAAATAGAAAAATAAGTGGAATAAGATCATAAATTGCTAAATACATCATACAAAAGTTATAAAAACTCTATCAAAAATAAAAACAAAATATTAGTTTTCTTATTATGTGTAAATAACATTGAAAAGACAACTAAAAATGAACAAAATGTGTATCTTATACTAAAATAGTGTGAAACTTTTAGAAAAACTTAAAGACTTTTGAAATTTAAAATCAAGCTATTTGAGCTTATCAATGATATAAAGGAGCAAAAAGACTTTGTTATTGGATTTTGTTGGTAAATCAAGTGTGAGTAACATATTCCATATCAAATGGAAAAATGAATGTTGAACACTTTATAAGTGACACGACCTATAAACCTAATGTCTTAAGGCTTTGTGTTAAAATACGGTGTCTTTCTCACTTATATGATTGTTCAAGATCCGATGTGATGTTCCCCGGACCTGACATGACATAACTTTTAGAAATTGTGGTGGGCCTAACACAACCCCACAAAACCGGCTTGTGAGGTAAAGATTGCCTCAACTTATAAACACCTCGTTCAAAATTAAAATATTAAAAACGTTAGGTACATTGAGAAATAAGAGGAACTAACAACTCGAGCGGATCCAAACTCCAAAAATACTAAAAAAAAATGGTGTAATTTTTTTTAGACAAAAGTGATGTAATGAAACATTAATTATAGTATAAACATACTATTAATTGAATACAAACATAAATAACCATTAATTAAGAGTTTTCTTTTTTTGGGGAAATAACCATTAATTAGAGCAAACAACAATTAGCAAGTTTTTTTTTTTTTTTTTTTATACAAAATGTTTCCCATTGCATTTGATACACGTGAATTAGCAAGTAAAGAACAAACAAACCATATACTTTCTTCCCCAAAAAAGTTTAACCATATTTTCTATTGCTAATTTTTTCCTTAATCATTTTATCAAAATATTTATGACACAATCAATTAAAATAATATTCATGCTCTATCAAATGAACTCGTTAAAACATGTTAAATAAAATAAAAGTTTATTTATTTTTATGTTCAAAGGTTTATTGGATATTATTTGAGTGTCGCATTTGATTAATTCACTTTAGCAAATATTTTTTTTAGGGGCATTTTAGCAAGTATTTGTGTATTCACATTTAACATATAATATTAATATAAATTAAAAATTACATGTTTATTTACATGTTCACCCTTCCATTTGAATCCGAAAAATCTGATAACACCGGAGAAAACGGTGTCCGAATAGTTGTTTTTACTTTTCAATCACGCGTCTCTTTCTTTAACATATTTTTATTTTCCTTTTCCAATTAAAAATTAATTATTTTCTATTTTTAATATTTATTTCTCTTTCAATCACTTCGTAATTCGTACACTATTAGTAGTATTAAGTTTGAACATTGAAGAAAACAACGCAAATTCAGGAAAAAAAAAAAAAAAAAAGAAACTTCAAACTTATATAAAACACTGAAACAACAATTTCACTTTCTTTCTCTTCACTTTCTCTCTCTGCATTTCCGCCATTTTCTCGAGAAAATCTCTCACAAGGTACAGCGATTCTCTCACTCTCTCTTTCTCTTTCTCCTTCACCACTTTACATTGCGATTCTACTTCCTTTTCAACCTCGATTCTTTCTAATTTCTTCGATTTTCTTTCTGATTTTTGACTCTGTTTTTACTTGCTTTTCGTTCAGATGCTTGTACAATTTTTCCAGAAATTAACTGTAATTCTTTAACGGTTTTTTTTTGGTGTAGTTTTGTGCTAATTATTGTTCATGATTTGTTTTTGTTTTCCCGTTTTTGTTGTGATTCATGCTTTAGATATTAATTTGAGATCAATTAGTTTATGAAGAAGCTTGAAAATTAACGCGTTTAAGGTTCTAGAATTTTCATTGTAAAAAAAAAAAAGTTCTGGAATTTTCACACACGGATATGTATATATAATATAAATATATAAATATAAATAGATATTTTCTTTTATATATGCATTTGTCCATTTAGTTATTTTAGTAGATTTAATGCTGAATTTGTGAAATAAATAAAACCATGAATTTAGTAATTTTAGTAGATTTAATGCTGAATTTGTGAAGAAAAAAAAAACCATGAATTTAGTAAGATCTGAGATTAAATCGGTAGTTATAAATAATTGATTTCAGAAGTGATTTTGAGGTGTTATATGTTTCTGAATAATGCATCATTTGAGATTTATATTAAATTTAATTTATTATTTTCTGTGATTTATTTTTGTGTCATCAAACCATTAGTCAATTTATTTGTCTTTGTTCTCTTATATTTTGATTTTCATTTGTTTTAATTCCTAATTATTATTTTTTGAGGGAAATTCCTTTTTTTTTTTGGTGAACTTTTGAGGGAAATTCCTAATTATTACTATTGTTATTTTTTTTAGGGGAATTGTTGTTGTTGTTATTATGTTGACGTTTCAAATTTCTAATGGAATATAAATATGAATTATCGTATTACTATGTTGACCAAATATAGGGTGGTTGTTTGCCTAGGTTGGGCATTGACTAGTAAACGTTTATTTATTGACACAAAACTTTATTTAAAGTGGCTGCATTAAACTTGAATAGAGTAAAGGAATTGACTAACAACATAAAAATGTCTGATGATTGGAAATAATATCCTATGTAGCACGGCATTTCTAATCGAAGATGTGTCTGGTGTCCGACACCAACACATATATTGAATTATGTCATTTTTCCCAATTTATTATCGGTGTTGATGTGTCAATGTTTGTGCCGTGTCCGGTGCTTGTGTTGATGGCACCTTCATTAGATTGCTAGCAAACAATAATTTCCCAAAGCAATGATAAATCTTGAGTTTCAATTGGAAATAAGTTGTGATTCATATTTCTTCACAGAATGTAAAAAATTCAACTTTTTTTGAGATAATCTTTGAGTTTGATTACTATTGATATGTTAGTGAATTAAGGCTTGAAACCAATTACAACAATAGAAAACTAATAGATGCACACAAAACTGATAACTGAACAAAACAGTAATATTAAAACAGTAGTGATATTAAACAATTAAAACAGTAGTAATATTAAACATCTGAAAAACAATTAAAACAGGTGTCATGTCAAACAGAGAAGAGAAGAAATTGAACACCAAGAGTTAACGCAATTCATTCTTAAAGCCCCTTTTTCACACTATTTTTTCTCACTTTCCTTTGATCTATCGTTCGATCTTTCTAATTTTCTTTTTACAATGTAGAGAGTTTACATGAATATGCGTCACTTCTATCTTACTTAGATTGCCTACCCACATTAGAGACACTCAATGCTATTTATAAGGCCCCTGTATTCAAGCTTTGCTGAAAATATAATTTTGTTAAATCGGGTTGCGACCATTATGTGATTGTAATTTGTAACAGAATGTAACAACCTTTCACAAAATTGTAACAGACTCACATATGCTGCAACATCTCTGTAGCATGACCACTTGTAACAGATTTTGAGACACTTCAACATGATTTTGTTAGGATACAATATCTTTTTTTTCTTTTTTGACGGGAATGTTAGGATACACGATTTGTTCACTTGAAAATCATACATCTTAATTTTGGTTTAAATCTTATTTGTACTGATTTGTGGTGTTTTCATTCTTTTGTTTGTGTAGTATCTTCCTAACAAAAGGTGGTATGTTTCTTTAAGCGAAAAAAGGATCATACACTTGCTTTTGATTTGTATTAATCATATTGACAGAACACCATGTTTGATTTATTTTATTCACATCTACTATAATATTTAAAGGCATAATTATATGAACTTATTGTTTTGAATTCAGGTTCAGCATGCTTGCTACATTTGACGTGCTTTTGATATAGTTTTCATGGTGGATATGTCAGTATACCAAACACGCTTCTAAAGGCTGGTAGTTACTTGGTATCATATAGACAGCGGACTTGGAAGAAAAAAGTTAACTTTTACTATATCTTTGTTCCTTATTGTTTCTACTCTACCATTTTTTGCTACACAGTTACGAAAAGGAGTTGTCTGAAAGACAATGATCAATTTGGTTGTAATTTGGCATCCTTATGATCAAGTACCATAAAGACAAAGGGATATTGTTTCATTTGTAGGATCATCAAGATGAAGAAATTGTACGGAGGAGTTCTGATTGCCTCATCGTTTACACTGTTTATGCTTATGATCCTGCGATATGGGGTCATGAAAAATCCTATTGGTGAAGGTTATTTGACTATACCCGTCTTAATTAATGGTACTAATCCTCTAGAATGGATTAATCCTGTGATTCCGCCTGCTATTCATAATCCAGTTGCTACTTCTCAAGTTATTTCTGCGGACATTTTAGTATCTAGCCTCTTTGCCAGGAACAACTTTTCCAAACAAGAGCAGCAAACTCTGCAGACATGGAACCACTTGAAACACTTAATTGATCATGTTCAGGGTTTACCTAGTGCAACAGAAGCTATCAAGGAAGCTGCCAGTGCGTGGAATAGTCTTGTTTCCTCAGTTGAAGAGCAAAAGCAAGGTCATGGAAATGATAGTTCAAGAGCAAAAGAGAAACAGTGTCCCCATTTTCTTAATAAGATGAATTCTACTGAACTTGGTAATAGTAGTTATAGACTGCAAGTACCTTGTGGTCTGACACAGGGTTCTTCGATTACTGTAATTGGTATTCCAAATGGTATACTAGGTAATTTTCGGATAGATTTGACTGGTGAACCAATCCCTGGGGAGCCTGATCCCCCAGTTATCTTGCACTACAATGTTAGGCTTCATGGTGATAAAATCACCGAAGATCCAGTAATTGTTCAAAACACCTGGACAGTAGCTCATGACTGGGGCGAAGAGGAACGATGTCCATCCCCTGAATCTGCAGAGGTTAAGAAAGGTAAAAAAAATACTCTCATTAGCATCAATAGAAATTCGTGTTCATCATAATTGAAATCAAAGTTTCCTCTAATGATTCTGAAATCAATCATAATTGATGTCAAGGTTCCTCTTATCTTGTGATTCTGAAATCAAAATTTAAGAAATTTTTGTTCAATAATTTCCAAAGAGTATTTCTTCTAGAACAAAAAGACTCGTGTTTTCTGCTTAGTTTTATTATCCTATGAATGTGTAGCTGCAACAGATTTGAATCCTGTCCGCATAAAAATCAATTTCTTTTTCTTACAATATTCATCTTTGTTGTTCTTCTGCTATATTAATTTGTACTAGTGTTAAAACTTTATCTGAATGATTTTTGTTGATCCAGATGTTGTAAATACCGTAATGTGCATTTGCATGACTTCTTTTAACTTCCTTTATTTATATTGTTGTTTCTTATGCCAGTTGATGAGTTGGAGCAGTGCAATAAGATTGTTGGGAAGAACATTAGCCATCTTTACACGGGCGGCATGCATTCCCACACTTCAAGACAAATTTCAGCAACTGAAGAGCAATTAATTAAGAGAAAATACTTCCCTTTCAAGCAAGGATACCCATTTGTCGCAACCATTAGAGTGGGATCAGAGGGAATCCAGATGACAGTTGATGGAAAACACATAACTTCATTTGCTTTTCGCGAAGTACTTGCTTTCTCTCTTTCTTCTACTTTTTTAATATTAAATATTGAATACTTTTTGTTTTAATGTTTTGACTAACTTTGCTGGTTATGAATTATGATTCAGACTTTGGAGCCATGGCTTGTCAGTGAGATAAAAATTTCTGGTGACCTAAAACTAGAATCTATTCTTGCTAGTGGTCTGCCTACATCAGAGGATTCAGAGCATGTTGTTGATCTGGAATTATTGAAAGCAAATCCTGTATCTCCACAGACCCCGTTGGATCTTTTCATTGGTGTTTTCTCTACAGCTAACAATTTTAAGCGACGGATGGCTGTTAGAAGAACCTGGATGCAGTACAATGCAGTTAGATCAAGTACAACGGCTGTGCGCTTCTTTGTTGGTTTGGTAGGTGTTACTTGTGAATTGTGATCTTCTCACACGATTCTTAATATTAGTAGAATTGAGTAAAGATCTCCTTATCATATAATAATAATAATAATAATAATAATAATAATAATAATAATAATAATAACAATAATAATAATAGAACTTTTATTGTATTTTTCTTAATTGGTGGTGGTCTTCAAAATTCAAAATTGTTACAAAATATACTTATATATTTGTTTCCATTTGAGTTTTTTTGTTTCTAGTATATATATACATTTTGTAGCCTTTTCATCCATCCTAAGGAAAATCAAAATGGACATGATTGCAACTTTACCAAATTCTCTGTTAATAGTGTTACTAGTTGGATTTTGCTGAATTAGGTCTGATGTTTGATTTGATGCAGCATAAAAGCCAAATAGTTAATGAAGAACTGTGGAAAGAAGCACAAACGTATGGAGACATACAGTTGATGCCGTTTGTTGACTACTACAGCCTCATCACCTGGAAATCTTTAGCAATATGTATTTTTGGGGTAATGTTCGTTGTCTTGTCTTTTATTTGGCTTGGTAGGAAAATCTTTCCTCTTCTCATTGGCATTATGTTTTGAACAGACACAGGTTGTTTCAGCAAACTATGTCATGAAGACAGACGATGATGCATTTGTTCGTGTAGATATAGTGCTAGCCTCTTTGAAGAGGATCAATGTGGCTCATGGGTTACTATATGGACTCATCAATTCAGATTCCCAGCCTCATCGAAATCCTGATAGCAAATGGTACATCAGCCAAGAGGTAATGATATCTTTTCTTTCTAGACTAATCCTTCTTACATTCATTTACTTTATTAGTTTCTGTTGGAACATTGGTGTGAAGTTGGAAGGAAATTGAAAGATTAAACACCAAGTAATAAGACTTTGAGCTAGTGTGATGTGAATTGAAAAAATAGATAGTGGGGGTCCCACATAAAATAGAACACACATTAGTAGTGTTTAAATTGTGGTATTTAATTTTAAATACTTGATAATGATAAAAATAATAGTAATTATTATGTTGGTTGTGATAAGGTTTGAGAATTCAACTGAACTTCCTATTTTCCTTCATTCATATCCAATGAGTTTGTTTCCTCCACCTTTGTGGATTTATTTCTTTTTGATCTTATCCACAAGTATTGTTGAACTGATTAGTGGTTAAGTTTCTTTTTGATCTTATCCATTAGAGTAACTGCTGCCGCAATTTTAGCTAAAACAGTTACAAAATCTCTATATAAATAGAGGACTCCACTCAGTTCAAAAATCACACCAAAGAGTTCTATTGAGTTATCGAGAACTCTCTCTCTTCTCCCCCCAGCTTGTGTTAACGAGCTATTCTTCTCCTTATCTCCTCTTTCTGTCCCTTCGGATTTAAGAGTGTTCTTAAGACCTTAGTCCCTATTCGGTATAATGTCCCTTCGAAATTAAGAAAGGTCTTAAGAACATAGTCCCTTCGATAATATTGTCCCTTCGGAATAAAGAGTACTTTTAAGATCATAGTCCCTTTTGGAATAAAAATGTCCCGTCGGAATTAAGAATGATCTTAACGGTATATAAATATTCTTTCGATATTTTTCTACTCTTGGAGAAGTTAAAAAATCAGAATGGTGGTATCACCATATTTGAGTGGTCGTAGTACCATATTGATATTTTGGAGAACTTAAAGGTTAGAATGGTGATAACACCATATTTGAGTGGTCTTAGCACCATATTAGAGTGGTCACAGTACCATATTAGAAAGTGGTTTCAGTATTAAAGAGTGATCTTAGTACTATATTGGAAGTGTAAATCTCGAACGGTTTTCTACAGTGCAGTAGTTAACCGCACAGTTGTAGCTGGGCTTGTTTTATCCTGGAGGCGGCGTGGTTGATAGTCTGTCTTGCACAATTTTGGGCAGTGCCACGAAACGTCTTAAAGAGAGCGACTTGGTCGTGACTCAACCTAGTAACAACTTCGGTAGATATTCTATTTCAAAATAGAATTTGGAAATCCAAATACAACAGTTTGGAAATCCAAAACCAACAATTTTAAGACGTTTCGTTCTGCCATGTCTACCGAAGAAATTACTAACTCGAGTTTTATTGTCCCTAAATACAAGAAGGATAAAAAGGCTATAGAAATGCATCTATATACTGAACACAATGAAGTGCTTGTTGTTATAACAACAACACTCAGAAATTCATATATGCAATTTTGAATTTTTTGTTTAAAAACTATTTTCAAAAATCAGAACCGCACTGTGAATAAGTAACTCTAAGTGCCAAGAGAATAGGAACCCCAAAATGGTCCTAAACGAAAATTAGCGGCCACCATCAAGAAATGACACTGGTTCACAATTTATTTTTAATACAATTGAGAGAAACCAGGTCATATGTCCCGCAAGTATATTAACAAGTAAACTGTTGCTCCGCTGCCTAACCTAACTAAAAAGAAATTCACTGATATGACTAGTTAAATCAATCTAGTTGGTGAATTAGTGAATGGTGGATAAACATTAGCGTTTCGCGCCGTGTTTGCTATGATTATGCTATGTTTAAAAACATATGCTACTGCCGTAAATAAGAAAGTGTTGTTATAATATTATAACACCATTAAAGTCATTGGCATTGGAAATATGAAGTTGCAAATCACATCCGAAAAGAAAATTATTCTCTAGGACGTGATGCATGCTCTAAAATAAGAAAGAATCTGAATTTCAGATTTCTACTGAATAAGACTGAGTTAACTCGGACTTAAAGAGAGACTTGTGCGAGACTTGTGCACCATGCATTCTTGTGGGGAAAGACTGCACCTTTGATGATATGCTCAAAATTAAATTCTCCCTCTATTTTATAAGTTGTGTGATTTTAATATTTGACATGTCAAAATTTATCATATGAACAAGCGTTTATTTTTAAACTTGAGTAACTTGGACTTAATTCCAAAGTTATATGACTAGAAAATTTTATTTTTTGCAGTCAAGATGAATGAACTAAAAGTTCATATAAATCAGTGTTTAGAGAATTTGAACCTCTAAACTTAATAAATTATGATATGTGCGAACTTGATGACACATAAACTAGAAATGATAAAAATATATTTTATCTTATGACTGTAAATTTTGAAAAATAAAATTGATACGCTTGATACGTTCAATTTTTATAACAAAAATTGAAATTTATGTTGAATAGAGTACCCAAGTCTAAGATAAAATTTCTAATTAAGAAGTTTTGAAGAAAAGACAACCCAACTTGTCTTATTTTTGAACTTGAGATTGTCTGGATTATATTTGGACTCTGGACCCAAGAAAGTTGAACTCACTAGTAGAGCCTATGAATGTGTATTCATTAGGTATGCTATAAATAACGAAGCATGTAAGTTTTAAAACCTAAATGCTAAAGTGAGCATAGAATTAAACGATACTGATTTCTATGTAAATAAATACCCCTTTAAATAAAGAATAGTGGGGGCGCTAATGGAAGCACGCCATTAGTGGGGGCGCTAATGGAAGCACGCCATTAGTGGGGGCAAAGTAATTTCCCCTTTTAAATTGAGAGCTAGTGGGGGCACTGCATCTGATCACATTCCAGTAATCAGAAACAGTTATGAAAACATCGTATGAGATGTTATAGAACCTCGAAGAGGTAAGAAAGCTATAATTGCTAAAGAGTATAAACATAATTATATGGTTTATATATTGGAAGAGGATCCATCTGGCCTTCAAGAAGCTTTGTCTTCATTGGATGCTAACTTTTGAAAAGAAAAAAAACAGTAAACGATGAAATGGATTCTCTAGAGTCTAACGAAACACGACTCTTAGTTGACTTGTCTCCTAATTGCAAACCAGTTGGTTGTATTTGAATTTTGGAAATGGAAAACTAAAATCTGATGGTTCGGTTGCTAAATACAAGGCTCACCTTGTAGAAAAAGGTTTTAGGCAAAGAAAAAAATATAGATTTCTTCGACCCTCATTCACCAGTCACTTGAATCATATCATGAGAGATACTAGTCCCTTTAGCCGATGTACATAACTCATAGTACTCCAAATGAATGTGAAAGCTGCCTCTTTAAATGGTGAATTAGAAGAAGAAATTTATATAGAACAACCCGAAGGTTTTTGTGATTCATGGACAAGAAAACAAGGTCAGTAAGTTAGAAAATTTTTTGCATGGTCTAAAATTAAACTCCTAAGAAATGGCATGAAAAATTTGACAACCAAAAGATATCGAATGAGTATAAAGAGAATGAAAGTGACAAATGTATTCACTACAAATATGTAAAAAACATTTGCACGATCATATGTCTCTATGTAGACGACTTGCTCATATTTGGTTCAAAGATTCATGCTATAAATTATGAGAAATCATTGTTTATCAACAACATTGATAAGAAAGACCTAGGCGAAGTTGAAGTAATTCTTGGTTTCAAGATTACTATATCAAAAAAAAGAAATTTTTTGATCAATCACAAGATCTTAAGAAATTTAATTATTTGACTATAAACTTGCAAGCACACCTTATGATCCAAGTGTAAAACTCTTCAAGAACACTTGAGGTGGTGTTAGACAAATAGAATATGCGAGCATCATTGGCAGTCCTTAGATATGTCACTGAATGTATTAGACCCGACATTGCCTATGTCGTGGAACTCTTGTGCAAGTTTACTAGTAGACCAAGTGAGAAACATTGACATGCTATTGAAAGAGTCATAAGGTGCCTTAAGAAGACTATGACTCTAGGATTACATTATGAGGAGTATCTTGTTGTACTTGAATGGTACAAGATACAAAATAGAACATCCTTCAGATGAGTCTTAAGCGACCAATGACTGCACATTGAGCATCACTGGAGGAGTTGTTTGTTGAAACATATGATATTGACTCAATCCACTATGGAATGAATCTAAGATGAGAACACTAGAGAAAACTAGTGAAGAAGCAAGTTGAGAAAATGCTTGCTAGTTGAGATCCCCTAGTGGATAAAACTGTTGCCAGGAGTGTTAATTCATTGTGATAGTACTGCAGCTATTACAAAATTGAGAATCGTTACTACAATAGTAAGAGACGATAATTAAGGCACGAACACATAACAAATTAGAGAGCTAGCTACTCTCAAAAGGAACGGTTAAAGTAGATCATGTACGTACTGATAAAGAATTAGTCAATCCTTTGACGAAAGGAATTACTAGAAAGAAAGTCATAAACACATCCAATAAGATGGGACTAATGCCTAAAGATCACAAGTGATGGTAACCCGACCTAAATGACTGGAGATCCCAAGAAATAGGTTCAATGGGTAATAACAAGTCATGAGTGAAAGAACATGCTATGAGAAAATTAAGAAAGCATGAATCCTGCAGCGACAGAAGGATGAGATAATAGAAACTCTTAATGAGATTTATACTCTATGTTGAGTGGAGTACATAACTACATGAGTACTCTTGATAGACTCACCTATACGAATGTGGAACTGAGGCCGGTTCCTATGGGATTTTGAGGCAGAATACCTAGAGCGTTCGTTAAAACTGGGATAAACGTGCATGGCCATAAACGCACGGGCTTTTAGAATACACCTTAGGAAAAGGTTTGTGTGCGGACTCTATGTCTGAGATAGAGTTCAATGCTGTAAGCAACTCTTGTTGAATCGGAATAGTATTCGCTATGCAAAGGTTCAAGTTGTAGGCGACACCTTTGTTTATTAGCAACCTTATAGAAACGTTTTGCCGTTATTATTGAAACCATTTTTTAAATTCAAGTGGGGGATTATTGGAACATTGGTGTGAAGTTGAAAGGAAATTGAAAGATTAAACACCAAGTAATAAGACTTTGAGCTAGTATGATGTGAATTGAAAAAATAGATAGTGGGGGTCCCACATAAAATAGAACACACACATTAGTAGTGTTTAAATTGTGGTATTTAATTTTGGCTAAAATGCACTTTTGGCCCCCCATCTTTCCAAAACTAGCGATTTTGGTCCCTTTACTTTGAAAATCGCACTATTAGCCCCCCATCTTTCAGCCCCTTTGCAAAACCGTGACCCTCCCTGATTTTGATCAAGTCAAAGCTGATGTGGCACATTTTTTACAATAAAAAAATGCCAACTATGAGTTTTTAATCTAATTGGATTTAAAATGATTAACATTATTTTTAAATTAGAATACATAAATTGAAAAAAGAAAAAATTTCCAGAAACAATATAATTCCAATATTCTTCTTCCTTTCTTTCAATTCCAGAAACAATTCCAATCTTCTTATTCCTTCTTCTTCTGCCTTTCTCGTCAATTCTCAATCTTCATCACATACATGCTTATTAAAAACAATTTCAGAAACTCCTCAATCCGAACAATCAAATCTGAACAATCTTCAACATATAAACTCATTAGAATAATTATACCTAAACATATTGAGATTTTCCGTCACATGAATCATACACCAAAACACGAACGCTCCACTTCGATTCTCTGTCAAACTGACTTTCGAAAGATTTTCCTTTAAATTAGATCAAGAACGCGTGAACAAATCGAGATTTAGGTATGCATCTTCTTCAAGATTCATCAACAACTCGCAAAACCAGACGAAAATTGAAGAAAATTGACAAGAACACTTTATGGATCTGATTGTTGTTGTTTTGGATGTTCTTACTACACCAGTTGTTTGCAGCTCTCCATCGCAAAAGCACACTTCACACCTCTTCTTCTCTATCGAAGTTGAGTAATCTTTAAAGCGATGTTGTGAGAGAAAATCATAGTTGGCTAAATTTTTTTGAGGATTGTTTTGTGAGAGAAGCTATCACAGATTGAGGATTGAAGATTTTTTGAGCGATTGAAGAACATTTGAGTTGGTTTTTGTTTTGTGAGAGAAGCGAAGTTATCACAGATTGAGGATTGAAGATTTTTTGTAATTTGTTTTGATTTTAATTTAATTTTTGCAATTTAAAAATAATGTTAATCATTTTAAATCCAATTAGATTAAAAACTCATAATTGGCATTTTTTTATTGTAAAAAACGTACCACATCAGCTTTGACTTGATCAAAATCAGGGAGGGCCACGGTTTTGCAAAGGGGCTGAAAGATGGAGGGCTAATAGTGCGATTTTCAAAGTAAGGGGACCAAAATCGCTAGTTTTGAAAAGATGGGGGGCCAAAAGTGCATTTTAGTCTTTAATTTTAAATACTTGATAATGATAAAAATAATAGTAATTATTATTTTTATTCATAGATATCACTTCCCATAATTTTAGTTTATGTTGGTTGTGATAAGGTTTGAGAATTCAACTGAACTTCCTATTTTCCTTCATTCATATCCAATGAGTTTGTTTCCTCCACCTTTGTGGATTTGTTTCTTTTTGATCTTATCCACAAGTATTGTTGAACTGATTAGTGGTTAAGTTTCTTTTTGATCTTATCCATTAGAGTAACTGCTGCCGCAATTTTAGATAAAACAGTTACAAAATCTCTATATAAATAGAGGACTCCACTCAGTTCAAAAATCACACCAAAGAGTTCTATTGAGTTGTCGAGAACTCTTTCTCTCTTCTCTCCTCAGCTTGTGTTAACGAGCTATTCTTCTCCTTATATCCTCTTTCTGTCCCTTCGGATTTAAGAGTCTTCTTAAGACCTTAGTCCCTATTCGGTATAATGTCCCTTCGAAATTAAGAAAGGTCTTAAGAACATAGTCCCTTCGATAATATTGTCCCTTCGGAATAAAGAGTACTTTTAAGATCATAGTCCCTTTTGGAATAATAATGTCCCGTCGGAATTAAGAATGATCTTAACGGTATATAAATATTCTTTCGATATTTTTCTACTCTTGGAGAAGTTAAAAAATCAGAATGGTGGTATCACCATATTTGAGTGATCGTAGTACCATATTGATATTTTGGAGAACTTAAAGGTTAGAATGGTGATAACACCATATTTGAGTGGTCTTAGCACCATATTAGAGTGGTACAGTACCATATTAGAAAGTGGTTTCAGTATTAAAGAGTGGTCTTAGTACTATATTGGAGGTGTAAATCTCGAACGGTTTTCTACAGTGCAATAGTTAACCGCACAGTTGTAGCTGAGCTTGTTTTATCCTGAAGGCGGCGTGGTTGATAGTCTGTCTTGCACAATTTTGGGCAGTGCCACGAAACGTCTTAAAGAGAGCGACCTGGTCGTGACTCAACCTAGTAACAACTTCGGTAGATATTCTATTTCAAAATAGAATTTGAAAATCCAAATACAACAGTTTGGAAATCCAAAACCAACAGTTTCTGACTGTAAGTTTATGGAATATGGTATATGCAATGTTTATTGATTGGACCTGCTTTTAAATAGATCTTGGATGAATGTATTGGTCTTTGTACAAATATTCTCTATTCATACAAACTAAAGATCTTATAACGAATGTAAATTCCCATGGTTTGATTGAAACTTGGTTATTCAGTCATGGTCCATGGGTTGGTGCATTTCCAGAACAGTTTACATGGTTAGAAACTCGGTGAGAAAGTATCTGAGATTGGACTGAAATGCTTAGTTGCTATAACACTATTGGATTGGAACTTCTATTCGCATATATCCGGTTCTTTTATTTAGTTTATTTATCATAAATATTTGATATTTAAAGTCGTTGTTAACTTGTTATCTTTTTCTCTGTAGTTTTCATTTGCATCTTGTTTTTGTTCTTTTTCTTCTCTACTTACTTCAAACGGACATAACATTATCTTATTGTATGCTAATGCTATGGTAAAGGAATGGAGCGAAGGAACTTATCCTCCATGGGCACATGGTCCCGGTTATGTGGTTTCACATGACATAGCTAGGACAGTTTACAAGAAATACAAAGAGAATCATTTGAAGGTATGTAAAATCCTTTATTTGCTCAAAATGTAAAATATCTCTAGTGGCCTCTAAATGTGTTATGTACAAAAGCATTGCAAGCATAGTTTAACACTCAGCCAATTCTAAAACTGTTTTGCAGATGTTTAAATTAGAAGACGTTGCGATGGGAATCTGGATCGCAGACATGAAGAAGGAAGGTCTAGAAGTTCGATACGAGAATGAGGGCAGAGTTTATAATGAAGGTTGCAAGGATGGTTATGTGGTTGCCCATTATCAAGGTCCTAGGGAGATGCTATGTTTGTGGCACAAACTTCAGGAGTTAAAACGCGCAACATGCTGTGGTGATAGGAGGTGACTACTGAGTACTGATAAAGAGTTTTTATCACTTCTGATAGAGTTTTCCACTTTTTGAAGCTTGTATAATAATTAGAATAGTTAGTGCAGCTAGAAATGATTAGAAATAGTTAATAGCAGGGCATATTAGTAGTCATAGATTCGTTTTAAGTAAATCTGATGATTGTTCTATGTAGAGAGGAGAGATTTGTATAGAGCTGCCAATCAGAAATGGGTTATCAAATTTTGCCACAACTGATCAATTTTTTGATTGGAAACATGCCATTCATTGTAGAAAGAAACCTCAAATTTTTAACAATTTTTTTTATGCCAATACTGCCATAGTCTAGTGGAAAATTCTTTGGTATCCTTGAGTCAACTTCGTTTGACTAACACTACCAACTTTTATAGTATTGTTTTGACGTTTAATATTTTCATCTCACTTTACTTTTCAGTGTATTTCATTAACTCAATTTTGTTTGTTATTTTCCATCTTTCTTTACCCATACGAGAAATGTTAAAAGGTTACACATTTTAACAAACTCTTATTATTAGAGTATAGTGAATAAACTATAGTTAGTTGATATGTAAACTATGGTTAGTTGGTTGGTTAGGTGGTTAGGAGTTAGTTAGACTAACTCACCCCTATAAATAACTCTCATCATTGTACTTTCTCATTATTCTTTTATCAATCTAATTCATGCTACTATGAGTCTATATGGGTATCTCACACATAAATACTTTTCTCTTTCTAGCTGATCACTATGACCTTTATACCTGAGATTTATGATTACTAACATGGTATCAGAGCGATACCCTAAGGATGAAGATGATGATACTTGCGCTTCCAATTCAGAAATCGATGAAGATGAAGAGTCTGATGATGCAGTTCTCGCAGCTTCTGCTTCTGCGATTTAGGAAACTTCAACTTCTCAAGATTGCATCGTTTTCGGCAGTTTCGATACTCCAATTCAACCGGTTTTCAACGCTTCGATCAAACCAAAATTTGATGGATTCTCTATCGAACCAAAATTTGATGGATTCTCCAAAATTGGTGAGATTTCCTGCGTTCTCGTTGATTCTTGCAACAACATCGTCAATGACGACTATTCTGCCTTTGCTGTTCCACAAGAAGACAAGTTCGTGAAGTTTCTCGAACCAGAATTGGAGCATTGCAGCTCTGTTTTCAGTTTCTCTGAAGCGTCCGAAAATTTCATCATACACACTCCGGTGAGATTGTGGAGCTCTGTTTACGGCGTTGCTGTCGCGAGGCCTTTCGCTTCTTGGTTGTTCGTCGGAAAACAGACTAAACAAGCTGTATTCACCGTCAACAACAAGCTTCTGCGTTTTCAGTTACATGACGAAGCAAATGTCGATTTCGATCCCGGCGGAGATCTTTGTGGTTCGTTGCCCTCTTTTTTGTCAAGTTTCTTTTCAATCTCATTCTTTGTTTGCGCAAGCTTTGATATCGGTCAGTTATGGTGGATACCATGGGACAGAGGAAAGAAATTGTTATTCAATGGAACTCGCCGTCGTGTTCTTCGCCAATCTTCATGTGAGCCATTTTTAATTCAGATTATTCTCTCTCTTCCTATCAGAACCAATTGCAATCAGTATAGGCAGAAGAAGAATTCCAGTAGAAGTGCTTTTTGGTGAAGCAATTATGGACGCTTGCGTCTTTCATTGGACAATAGCGTTCTGGAAAAGTGCTTTTTTGGCAAGATTGTTTCGTTTCAAAAGCGGTTTTGTCATGTCTTGCATAATCTTTCCATTTTCTAACGAAGATACTTGTCAAATCTTTGTTCCAAGTGTATCATATGCTGAATTAAAAGTTTTTTTTCTATTCTCATAAATGTGCTTAAATTTTGCATTGCTAATTGCATTTTTTCGTTGTGGCTTAAACTTGTCTACGTACTTTTTCGATGATTTGGAATTGTACTCAAATTAACATAACTCAAACATTTTCAAATTAACTTTATCCAAACCCATATGCAAAGAAGAGTATAGGAGTTAACCACCATTAACGTCACCATGCAAACAAGGGTATCCAGATCAGAAGTCTTTAATAGAAACCTTTCAATGGAGTATAATGAAAAAGATTAAAACTTTTATGTTTGAATTGAAAAAAAAATGTGAAGAAAGATTGTTTGTGGGAATTGAACCGTACAAATGGGGTAATGAAAAAAATAATTTTTGTCCTTGATCATATTTTTTATATTTTTTTTTTACATCCACTGTTGAATCTTGAACTTGAACTTGAACATAGGTGTGAGGTTGAAGACGTGCATAGGAAGATGAAAAGCTTTTTTTTTTTCTTTTGAAGTTAAAATCCGAAGGTTGAAATCGGTAGGAAGTTATGGGATAAAAATAACGGATGGCATGGCAAATTATGATTGGAGTGTGTTATAGGAAGCAGGGATGGGAATAGGTCAGGCCGACCTACAGGGGCCTACGACCTAGCCTACGACAGGTCAGGCCAGGCCAGACTTTTTTCTTAAATAGAGAAGGCCTAGGCTTATTATAATATATTTTGTACTTTGAATTAAAATATAAATTCGTTAGTAATTTAAGTTTATTAGTATACATTAATTTTTCGCATATACAAATGTATTATTATAAACTATAATTGAAATATGATGCAATATATAGTTAAATTCCCTAAAAACTCATGTTGATTACTAAAAGAGAGTTTAATCTAATCGATCTATTAGTTCGCTAGTCTATTTAAACTTAGATCACATTGCTTACTTAAAGATGTTCATATGATATAGGCTTTTAAACAGGCTAGCAGGCCTTATCAGACTTTCAGAAGGTCAGGCTCAGGCCTCAAAAGTAAGCCTATGACAGGTCGCGGGCCAGACTTAGGCCTTAAAAAATTTGGCAGGCAAGGCTTAGGCCTTGCAAAGCCTAGCTCGACCTAGCCTATTCCCACCCCTAATAGGAAGTGTTAAAGAATGTAACCCTAACATTTTTCTTATCCATATATTATCTCCATAATGGATCGAAGAAAAGTTTTCGATCATTTTCGCCGAAAAGAGAAACCGATATACATTGTTCTATTTCATGAAAAGAACACTTAAATATAAATAAAAATCTAGTAAAAAACTCGTGCATCCGTACAAATTTATTATGAACTAATATTAACAAATAAACTATATATGAAATATTACAAATTTCAATAAGTTTTTTCTCTTTATACAAATTTCAAATTTTATTAATATTTGGATTAAATAAGTTTTTTTCTCCTTATACAAATTGCAAATTTTAGCTAGTCCCTCTAAATTTTTGGTCCTCCAAATATCTTGTCATTACATTTGGGTCAAACTTTTAAGTCAACTCATGTGTATTATCTAAAATTAAAAAAAATTTCTTTCGCGATCATGTTTAGTACATTATAAAATTATCTCTTGCAAAATTTTAGAATGTTTTAACAAAAGATGAATTAAATATAAATTTTTATGTTTTTTGCACTTAAAATATATATTTAATTCATATTTTGTATTTTTTTTGAGTGAGGTTATTATAATATTCTAAGCATTTATGAAAAAACACAATAAAAAATATGAAAGATACACATGACTTGACATAAAAAAGTAGGGACCAAAAGTTTTTGGTCTACTAAATATTTGGTCCTCCAAATATCTTTCGTCATTACACTTGGGCCAAACTTTTAAGTCAACTCATGTGCATCATCTAAAATTGTAAATTTTTCTTTCGCGATCATGTTTAGTACATTATAAAATTATCTCTTGCAAAATTTTAGAATTTTTAAATAATTATCTCTTGCAAAATTTTAGAATTTTTTAACAAAAGATGAATTAAAATAAATTTTTATGTTTTTTGCACTTAAAATACATATTTAATTCATATTTTGTTAAACAAAATAATTTTTGAGTGAGATTATTATAATATTCTAAGCATTTATGAAAAAACACAATAAAAAATATGAAAGATACACATGACCTGACATAAAAGTAGGGACCAAAAGTGTGGACCGACAACTTTTGGTCCTCTAAATATTTGATCCTCCAAATATCTTTTGTCATTACATTTGGGCCAAACTTTTAAGTCAACTCATGTGTATCATCTAAAATTATAAATTTTTCTTTCGCGATCATGTTTAGTACATTATAAAATTATGTCTTGCAAAATTTTAGAATTTTTTAATAATTATCTCTTGCAAAATTTTAGAATTTTTTAACAAAAGATGAATTAAATATAAATTTTTATGTTTTTTGCACTTAAATTACATATTTAATTCATATTTTGTTAAAAAAAATATTTTTATTTGAGTGAGATTATTATAATATTCTAAGAATTTATGAACAAACACAATAAAAAATATGAAAGATACACATGACTTGACATAAAAGTATGGACCAAAAGTGTGGACCGAAAACTTTTAGAAGAGTAAAAGCTAAGAATTTCTTCATTGTTATAATTTTTTAAATTTTGCATTTTGGTCCTCAAATTTTCCAAAATTTTCAAATTGACCCCAATAAATTTCCAAAAAATTGCAAATTGACCCCTCAATTTTTCAAAAATTATAATTTGACCCCAAATTTTAATTTTTAAATTTGGCCCAAAAAAATTTAAAATTTATAAAAGTTGTCGTGACAATGAAATTTTTTATTACTCAATCCAAACAAAAGTATTGAGAAATGAAAGTAATTTAATTGAATTTTTGAATTGCTTAGAATTCTAAATTTTTTAAAATTTCCCAATCACCTCATCCAAACACACTCTTAGGGTAATTAAAATGAAAAATTAAACTACTTATATAGATAAAAAAACATATTTAACTTGTAATTTATTTTGTTGCATTTTTGTTATTATCTTGCTCAAAAGAAGAAATAGAAGTGATGTTATTTTTCGCGAACGACCCTTCATGTAGCACCCCGATTTCCTTAGCGTTTATGTCTATGGGATGATTTTAAGTATTTAGGCTAAAATGGTACAAATATGTATTCATATCATAGGCGTTGAATGTGTGATTAATTATGTGACTACGTGAAACTATCGCGAATTGTGTTGATTATAGGTGTGGGAATGTAAACCATTGTTAGGAACCTCAGGAATTGTAATTATAAGATTTGCGAAGATTAGGAAGCAAGTCTAAGGATAAAATTCTTGCTCCTTAAAAAAAAGTCTAAGGAGAAATATGATTCTGGTGCGCTCACACGCACAAAGTCCAATGTCGCCCACACAAATTCTTTACATCAAATTTAAAAAAAAAAAACACGGAGGTGTGCGTATGCGAGACATGGTGTCACACACGTACACACAACGAGAGAGATTTCAAAAAATATATTGAAGATGTACGCACGCATGAAGCATTCGTCATCGATGTTTAAGGGAGGATTTCATCAAAATTAAGGGTTTTCTCGGTCTCTCTTGGTGTCTGCGAGATTGGTGAGGTTTAGAAAAATAAAGGGTGGCAAAACAGGGTCGGTCCGTCGGGCCAACCCATTTAACTCGCTATTTTAGGTGGATTGGGTTGAAGTTTTGAGCTCACCCCTTCGAAGAATCAATTCATTGTTCTTGATTCTCTACTTTATATCTTTCACTTTGACCACTAGAGATCTCTTTCCACCCATTGTAATTTGTTGATTTAGCATGCTGCCAATTTATTTATTACAAGAGAACAATAAATATAGCTAAGACCCACATAACAATAATTATAGTAAAGCAAGTCATATATTTATAAATTTTATATGAAAGTGCACAATAGTTTGCATATTATTTTTTTACAACAATTTTATTGAACATGGCTCAATGCACGGAATAATTTGACAATGTTAATATGAAGTGAGAAAAGTGTGTATTATTTCATATGTAATTAATGAGTACAAGTGTTTATATAGGTTGCTGATGTTGTACAGAATGTAACTATGAGATAGCAAGCAGCAGATCCAATGTAAACTACACTAAGTTATGCTTATTAAGGATTACTTGTACTCTAAGCTAGTTACTTGAACTCTAAGCTAATTCAGTCAACTGTATTGTTGACTTCATTATTCTGATATGGTAATAGCCCCCCACAAGTTGGAGGTTGATAGAGATATAGCAATCCCAACTTGGATATTAAGAGGTTAAAAGGCTGAGGAAGTAAAGACTTGGTAAAGAAGTCAGTAACTTGATCTTGAGATGACACATGTAGAAGCTTTAAGATGCTTGCCTGAAGCTTTTCTCTGACTATATGGCAATCAATTTCCAAGTGCTTGGTCCTCTCATGGAATACAAGATTAGCAGCAATGTGGAGAGCACTTTGATTGTCATAAAATAAAACTGGAAGCTTGGTGCACTGGACATGTAAATCTTTGAGCAAATATAGAAGTCATTGCAGTTTACAAGTAGCTGAAGCTAAGGCACGGTATTCTGCTTCATAAGAGGATCTAGAGACAGTAATTTGTTTCTTGGTCCTCCATGAAATCAAGGATTTGCCTAAGAAGAAGCATTGTCCAGTTATAAAGCGCCTAGTATCAACACAACCAGCCCAGTCAGAATAAGAGAATCCTTGTAGGTGTAAAGAGGAATTTCTAGGAAAGTATAGACCTTTGCCAGGAAAGCCTTTAAGGTATCTGAGAACTTTTAATGCTGCATTATGATGTGTTTGTGTTGGTTTGGAAAGAAACTGACTCAACTGCTGAATGATGAAGGTAATATCAGGTCTAGTGGTATTAAGGTAGAGAAACCTTCCAACTAATCTTCTGTAAGATGGAACATCTTCATATAAAAGAGATGAATCATGATGAAGCCTGATTGAAGGATCAGAAGGAGTGGATACAAGTTTAGAGCTGATATTTCCTGAATCAGAAAGTAAGTCTAACCAGTACTTTCTTTGGCATAAATGTTGGATATTTGGTTGTTGGCTTCATGTTTGCTAAAATCAAATATACAAGCAAGATGTGCGTTGTGCGCTCTCGTTAAAAACACGCAAACCTCGAGCGTTCGCAAACGCTAGCAAGGTTGTGTGAAGTCGCCACCAAAGTTTTTGTTTAAAGGGAACGTTGATAAACCCTTAAGTTTTTTGTTTTGAAGGGAAACGATAATAAAACCCTTGACGATGAGGAAAGGATGGTCATCGCAACCATTGTCGGGTTCGGGAGTCGATTACGCAAGGGGAAGGTATTAGCACCCCTCACGTCCGTTGTACTCAACGGGAACCTCCTAGTTAGCTAAGGCTAGAATGTTTTTAAAGTGTTTTTGCTTGCATGCTTGAATATAAATAAAGATAATAAAGATGAAAGGGGAAAAAGTTTGTTTTTTATTATTGTGCTTGACAAGATGATGATCTTGCTCCTACGTATCCCCTGGTGCGATGGGGAATTCAAAGCTACGTAGTTCTTTGGTAGAAAAACGTGTTTGTTGGTTGTTTTTTAATGAACGATGTTTTAACCGTATTCTTGCGATCAAACGTAGCTTGTATGCTCACGCGTGGGAGGCTTAAACGTTTGTTTAAAATCGCGCTAGAAATGTTAAAAGCATGTCCGTTGGGGAAAAGGGTTCGAATTGGCCGCGAGGGGACCAAAAAGATTAAAATGACTCAACCGAGTCGAGAAAGGTTCGATTGATCCGACGGGATCAAGAAAAGGTGCAATGGACTCAACCGAGTCGAACATTGACCAAAGTGACTCAAACGAGTCGAGATGGGTTCGATTGATCCAACAGGATCAAGAAAGGTACAATGGACTCAACCGAGTCGAACATTGACCAAAGTGACTCAAACGAGTCGAGATTGAATCAAATGGTCACGGGGGACCAAAGGGTTCAAATTGACCACAAAGGGCCAAGAATTGGTTTAGTGTGGTTGGATGCGTTGAAAATAGAATGACGATTGTCCGAACATCGAGACATACGTCACGCATTCGTTCAATCGGGGAAATGGAGAGACATACGTCAAACCATCCCTTTTTCATTCAAGTTTTGTTCGAATTTTAAGAAATCCCAAAGTTTATCAAAACACTTGGTTTAAAACTCAAATGAAAAGATTTTATTGTTCAAATTAATTGTTGCAACCTATGAACAAGTTTGCCTTGTTTATGTGCATGAAAAATGAGCAAGTTTTGCACAAATTTGGAAAAGCGCACAAGTTCGGCTCAAGTTTGAAAAAGGTTTTGAAAAGTGAACAAGTTTGGCTTAAGTTCACGTTTGATTGAAAATCATGAACAAAGCTTTTGTTCAAGTTTAGTTTTGAAAATGATGAACTTAGCTTATCGCTCAAGTTTGATTTTGAAAGTTTATGAACGTAACTTGTTTCGCAAGTTATTCAAAAAGTGTTGCTCAAACTTGTGAATCTTCCAATATCATGCAAAACTCTTGATATGGTTTGAATAAAATGAGTTTCAATCCTCTTAGGTTCTGAGTTTTTGAGCTAAAACCTCAAAAATTGGCTTTTAGAAGCCTGAACTCAGATTCTGAGTTCTGTCATGGTCGCACTGCGACCAGAGCTTCGCATTGCGAACTCTGCGAAATTTTGAGTTCAGAAGCTGCTTCTGAACTGCTGTTCAGAAGCAACTTCTGAACAATCTCAGAACCTTTGGAGGTATGAAAAGCTTTTGAAATCAGCAATAAAAGGAGTGCAACAACTCAGTTTAAATGTTTTGCAACTTTGGGATTCCTTTTTAGGTTCAAAAGGGGTTTTTTGTGCAAAATGAAATTAAACAAAATTAAAGATGCAAGTAGCAATGCAAAATGAAAGATAAAGGATTCAGAACACTTACAGAACTCCTAGCCAAAGCTTGTATTGCAGGAGAATGAAGGAGCCTTGAATGTTTATGGTTTTTGCAAAAGTTGGAATGTTGATGAATAAGAACAATGAGTTTGTGCAATTGCTCTGTGTTTGAACTGGTTTTTGCTATATTTTTGTGCTGTGTTTTTGCTCTCAAATCTCTGTTTTTCAATTCTTAAATTGATGTCCTTAATCCTCTTGCCTTGCATCCCTTTTATAGGCAAAAACCAAATCAATTGTAATGATGGAAAATCCCTAGAATCCAGCTGATTTGTGGGCTAAAACCAGGCTATCTTGCTTTGCATTTAATGCAAAAGTGAAGAGGGGACATTGCCTTGCAACTTTGGTCAAAACTTTGGCAAATCCAGCCATTAATGCAGCTGAGCAATGATGATGAAAATCTGAAAAAACAGGGCAGCTTGCACTTGAACCACTCTTGGGATCAATCCTTGCAATCTTGAGAGGTCAAGGCAAGAAAAACGTGCACTGCCATGTACAGAGATTGGGGGAAGCAAAAAGGAGCATGTGGGCTGGTGTGAGGAAGGAGAAAAGGCAGCTGAAAACAGGGCAGCCAAACAGCTTTTGGGGCAAGTGAAACTACCTATGTTTGACTGGTTTTGGGGGAGAAAGGAGGAAGAAAAGCACACAATCAGCTTGCTGTCAAGCTCAAGGTCAGATTGTAGGCAATTGGGAGGGATGTGAGCTGCCCAAGGGCAGGCCAACTTGCTTGGCACATGCTAGGTTGGAAGAAAAACCTTCTCACCTTGGCTTTAATGGCACATGCTTCAATTCTTGCTTTGCTGAGTCAAAACAGCCACCATTGATGATAATAACAATAATAATAATGATAGATAATAATAATAATAACATAATGAAAATAAATCAAAGAGATTAAAAATCTGCAAAAAATTCGCAGACTTCGCAGAGCGAAGGGGACTTTGCTCTGCGAAGTCCTCATTTCTGAAATGTTGACTTTTGTTGACTTTGACTTTTCTCTTTTTTTTTGAATTTTTGAAATTTGTTTTGAAAAGCTTGGGACAAAATTAGGGTACAACAGCTGCCCCTACTTAATTGTGTCTTTGCATAGAGAATGTGAGTGCCAAGGGCATCTCATAAATTCCTTGCGAAGAGCAATTAAGTAAAAGAAGGATCCGAATTTTGTCCTTCAAGATGAGAAAAAGATTGTAGTTAATGATATGTAGATGCAATGAAAAAAAGTAAATGCAGGGTCACCTGGTTTGGCTACTGATGCATAAACTAAGAATAAAATAGATCGTCACCTAAACAGCTGATTAGATCTGACAAGGTAAAAGATCGTCACCTAAACAGGTGATTAGATCTGAAAAGGTAAAAGATCGTCACCTAAACAGGTGATTAGATCTGAAAAGGTAAAAGATCGTCACCTAAACAGGTGATTAGATCTGAAAAGGTAAAAGATCGTCACCTAAACAGGTGATTGGATCTGAAAAGGTAAAAGATCGTCACCTAAACAGGTGATTAGATCTGACAAGTCGTCGCCTGAATAGGTGCTTAGACTGAAAAGATAAAAAGATCGTCGCCTGAAAAGGTGCTTAGATCGAAAAAGGGTTGATCATATAAAGCCGTTAACACTGGAGGTAGATCCACTGGGGTAAAGGTAATCATGTCCAGCCGCTAACACTGGAGGTAGATTCCTAAAGGCAAAGGTGATCTTATTCAGCCGCTTACACTGAAGGTCGATTCCTAAGGATGGAGTGATCTTATTCATCCGCTTACACTGAAGGTTGAAACACTGAGGAAAGGTGATCTTATCTAGCCGCTAACACTAGAGGTGGATACCTAAAGATGGAGTGATCTTATTCAGCCGCTTACACTGAAGGTCGAAACACTGAGGAAAGGTGATCTTATCTAGCCGCTAACACTAGAGGTGGATACCTAAAGATGGAGTGATCTTATTCAGCCGCTTACACTGAAGGTCGAAACACTGAGGAAAGGTGATCTTATCTAGCCGCTAACACTAGAGGTGGATACCTAAATGAAGTGATCTGATTCAGCCGCTTACACTGAAGGTCGAAACACTGAGGAAAGGTGATCTTATCTAGCCGCTAACACTAGAGGTGGATACCTAAATGGAGTGATCTTATTCAGCCGCTTACACTGAAGGTCGAAACACTGAGGAAAGGTGATCTTATCTAGCCGCTAACACTAGAGGTGGATACCTAAATGGAGTGATCTTATTCAGCCGCTTACACTGAAGGTCGACACACTGAGGAAAGGTGATCTTATCTAGCCGCTAACACTAGAGGTGGATACCTAAATGGAGTGATCTTATTCAGCCGCTAACACTGAAGGTCGACACACTGAGGAAAGGTGATCTTATCTAGCCGCTAACACTAGAGGTGGATACCTGGGGATGGAGTGATCTTCTCTAGACGTGGCTAGTACTTAGATTGTTGGAAAAGGAGAACATGATTGTTGATGCATGATATGCTTCATGTTGTCTCATGCAGTATGTTATGCAATATGATATGATATGCGGTAGACTCAATCAGGAATTTTTGTTGGGAAAACTCAGCTGGGGCATCTTAATGGCCGTGAGTAGGTCCACTTGGGAATATGATAATTTGGGAAGAAATCCTCTGGGGATTTTTCTAGAAGAACTTACTGGGGAAGCTCTGGAATGGGTTCACTGGGGAACACTGGAGATGATTGATGGATGTTGGTGAATATGTGATACTCACTGGAGAATACTGGTTGAAGATGCATGACATGAATATGAGATGCATATATATGAATGATTTGTATAATGCATGCATGAATGAGTTTGATATGATGCATGCATTATGATATGTGGGATGACAGACGTCATGTTGGACGCTGGGGGTTATGATTGAATGCCGAGCAAGGTCGGGCTTTGGTTGGAATTGTATTGTATGTGCCAATGAAAATTGGGCTTTGATTATGATTGAATGCCGAGCAAGGTCGGGCTTTGTTGTGATTGTATGTGTGTGTGCCAATGAAAATTGGGCTTTGGGGAATTTGTGTTTATGAGTGCCAATGATGATTGGGCTTTGGGGTTGTGATTCCACTGGGGAATGCCACTAAAAATTGGCTTTTATTTGTGACTTGCTGGGGATATAAGGATCATTTTGGAAGCATGATTGATATCCAGCCTTAATTGATGAAAGAGATGCTTGAGGTGTGCTTTGACTGGGGAAAAAGATTGACTTGTATGACCGACAAACTTGATGAGACAAGGTTAGACCGGTAAGATAAAAAGTGGACCGGTATTGCATTACAAACACTCGGTAATCTTCAATGGGGATGATGTCACAGGGGATACATCCAAAATATTAACTAGGTAAAGTCGCGATAACTGATGAAGAATAAATACCTCATGGGAGGATTGTTAATCCGCTGGGGAAAAGAACTGATGATTCCGCCGGGGATGCTTGTGCTTTGGTTGGCTAATCTTGCTTGAATCGTCCTTTCGGGCTTTCGATTCATTGGGGATATTCCCTTTTGATTCACTGATGACCCTGCTGGGGAAATCCTTTTAGCAATTGACCATGCCCGGCCTGCGAAGTTTATCCGCTCTATGGACAGATATTGATGCACACTTTAAGTACTCACAGTTCAGAGAAAATGTGTTTGTTATTTATGCTGTTCAAAACATAAAAGATTCACAACAAATTTTTTTTGAAAATGTTTTGTTTTAAGTACTATCAAAAATAGAAGAAATGAATGAATAGAATAAATGAGAATTTTTGATAAAAGTAAAAGACTTTGCTTGGGAAGAAATTTATTAATGGGGTGGTGGCCTGCCAAGGGTGTGGCTCTTTGTGATCGTGCTTGGGAGTGCCAATGACAATTGGGCTTTTTGTGGGAGACGGAGGAATGTCCATGACGACTGGGTTTTTTGTGAATTTGTGGGGGGAGTGCCAAACATGGTTGGGCCTTTTGAATGATTGTGTATTGGGCATGGTTTAAAATTGTGGGTGCCAATGAGAATTGGGCTTTTGTTGAATTTGCATGATTCATATGAAATTTGCGCAGGCAATTTTGATGCTCCCATTAATCCAAGATTGCACTAAAAAATTTGAAACAAATACCAAACACAAAATTTGTATCATACAGCTCAAGTTAATAATATGTTTATTAATGAATCATGCCTATCACACATTTGGTTAAGTAAATGAACAAATTGAATATTAATTGTAAGGGTATTGAACACTCATCCGGCAGGTGTGCTAACATTCCGATCAAGTTATGCGTCCATCTAAACATCATTTCTGAAAGCACAAAAGCATTGATCACAAGGTCTTTGAGGGTTGTAATTTGGCTTGGTTACAAAAGAAATGTCATATGTGGGAAAATTGAATTCAAAAGGCCAAGCAAAAAGGAACATTCTTTCTAATTTACATCCTTCCTCCTTATTCAATCACAATTCTTGGTGTTTTTACAAATATTTGTCTTTGATCTTGACAACTCTTTGATTTATTGATTTTTTTTTCTTTTTCTTTTCCCTTTTCTTTTTCTTGGTTTGCTTTTCTTTCTTTCTTTCTTCTTTTTTTTGGTTGTCAAGATCAATTACAAAATTCACCATCACTTGACTTTCACAAACTCCCCTTTTTTTTCAATTTAGTCACAATGATACCCTAATTGAATGTTCCTTCTTCTTTTGGCAAGGGACAATAATCAAGATGGTTAAGGGTTCAAAACTGAAAGAAAATTATCAGAATTCAATAATGATTTAACTATGAACTGAATTTTTTACAAACTCCGGCAATTTCATTAAGCAATTGAGCTTATGAAAATTGGCAGTTCATAGTTAATGATTCTGATGCATTAGGCTCAAAGGGGTTGACAAATACTCACTTCTCACAGGGTGGGCTATTTGTGGTCAAGTGTTTTCACTCACTTTCAAAAAAATGCCTCGATCATGTCAATGCTTTCATACAATTTAAAACAAACATTCAGATTTAACATAAAAAGATCGAGTTAAACAATAAATGCCGGTCTCCTGCATATGTGTATGATGATTTTGAAGATTCCTCACATTTTGGCTGGTTCTAAATGGTTCATAGAACAAACATACTAACAACGCAAATTGTATAGTATAACTTTTGTATTGAGTACATATTCTCATTTCAAGTTTTAATCATAGAAAAACAGGAAACATGTATTTCAGCTTTGCGCGAATTAATTGAATTACCATGCATCTGGGGCTGAATGCTTTGGATCCATCCATATGATGATTTGTCATTTCCTTTTACTAATGATCCATAATTTTTTTTTTTTTTAACATTTTAAGCATATTCAGAAAAATTAAAAATTAACATTCATTAATTATGATTCGAAAGCCAACTAATAAAAAGTGTACTGAACATAAATAATATAAACAGAGTATGAGTACAAAACATTAAACACATAAAGTTCTGAAGAGTGCATAAGAAAATAAAATGAAATGCACAGCAAAAGCATAAAAAAACATCAAAAAGGAGTCACTCAAGGAGTGAGAGCCTCGTCGTCCTCGGTGTCCTCATCCTCATCCTCCTCATCCTCATCATCATCATCATCTCCTCCATGGCCTCCGGCAGCTGTACCGCTACCACCACCCTCTGAGTACTCAGGCCTATCCCCCGGCCAAGCTGCATGAGCTGCAAACATCTCCGATGTCGGTATCTGGAGTGCAGGATCTACTGGCCTGCCCATCTGTATCTGGAGCCGGTACATGGAGTCATGCATCATAGTCATGCATCTATGGTTGGAAGCATTCTGCTCCCAAGAGAAAGTACAAGTATGGTGGCCCTGTGATGCAGGTGGGGGTCTAGGTCGTGGTTGCTGTGCTCTCTCTGCTCTCCTCCCCGTGCAATGTCTCGCAATATAATCATCCGTGATAGGATTCTTAATCGTCTCCGAAACGTGTGGGGGGATCACTACACGCGCATCCCGGCAGAGACCCATAATCAGGCCCGGGAATGCGAGGGGGCACATCTTCTTGGCTGGAGGTTTTATGCCACTTTCTACCACAATTTTGAGCTCCTGAGCAATCACCCTAGCTACATCCACTTGTTTGTGAGTGAGGATGTAGTAAATCAGGGGTGTGACATCTAAAGTGGTGGAGGATGTGTGGCTTTTTGGTTTGATGTTATGGACAATGAGGTGAAAGATAACTTGGGCATATGTGATGAGGTTATTTTTGATGGCTTTGGTAGGCTGCCCCGATGCATTAAGCTCATAACCTCTCCCAGATTGAAAAATGGTTTGGGCATAAAGGTCATGGTTCCAATTCCCCCGGTTTTGGTGTTTGTGGAAGGCACATAACTCCTCATTATCAAGCTGGAGGGGGTTATGGAGATAGGTGTTTATGGCTTCGCGGTCGAATCTAATGACGCGACCACGAACCATAGTCTGGTAAGTGAACTCCCCGTCGGGATCAGCGGGAATAGCATTCGCGTAAAATTCCCTGATGATGTCGTAGTTCAGGTTCAAAGGAGGGTTCACTAAAATTCCCCAATTGCGGGAATTTATCAACCGTGCTAGCTCCCGATAAGTGTCCCGCTCACTTATTATAAATTGCCTTTCGGCCCAAAATGTCCTTCTAAGCAACTCCTCATATCTTTCTGGATTGCGAAGGCTAAGGAACCGAGAAGCATCATATGCCCCTTGTGGTCTCGACCCGAATGATTCGGCCCTCAGTCGCTTGCCGGTTTGTTTTGGCGCCATCTACGAGAAAAGAAACAAAATCAGCAAACGGCAGACATAATCATAAGCAACACGAGATGAAACCAATTGAATTGGAAAGGAAATTTGACAGATGATGATGTTTTGTTCTGTCATTTTCGCACTGCGAAGGTATGGTCGCAGAGCAAAGTTGATCGTGCAATTCTGGGTTGCCCAGAACGATGGTCGCAGTGCGAAGTTGAACTTTGTTCTGCGACTATGACAGAAAAATGCAATTTTCCCCAGATTCTAACCTTAAACCCTGGGTTCAGTTTCATTCTAAAAATGCAATGCGTGTAGATAAATGATCCAGAAGCTTGACTGGGTACAAAAACCTCTTAACAGAGCTCTTTCCTTAAAAAAAATTTACAAATGGGTAAACTAATTTTTTTACAAAATCACTTGAAAACTGAAAGAAAAAGGTCTGTTTCAAATACCCATAATGCAGGCTTACATTGAATTGCAACTTAACATAGCAACTTAGAAGTGAAATGAAAACCTAACATAAACTTAACCCTAAAATTGAAATTTCACAAAACAAAAACCCTAAGTCACATGTTTATCCTACCACGAATCAGAAACAAGAGAAGAGAAGGAAGAGGAAATTCGTACATTGCTTGCTTGTACTGAATAGAAGGGAAAAAAATGCGAAATTAATGATGATTTGAGAGATTTGTGAAAAGGGTAAGTTAAAATTAGGGTTATTTTTTTCTGAAAAGTTAGTGAAAATGAAGTTTTTTTTATGTTTTAGTGTTAATGAAAAGAGTGGGTAACGGTTGGATAAGGGAAAGAGAGTGGAATGGGTGGTGGGGGAGAGTAATGGAGGGTTAGTGATTTTTGAAAACTGAGCTGACAGTATTCGCAGACTTCGCACTGCGAAGTACTTTTGCTCTGCGAACCTCAGAGTTAACTTCGCAGCGCGATGCAAACCTTTGCTCTGCGAAGTACTCAGATTCTGAAGTGTTCGCAGTGCGAAGATACTTTGCTCTGCGAAGTCATCAGACTCTGTAATTTTCAAAATTGCTACTTTTCAACAAATTGGTCATGTATGGTATGCACACGAGTGTTCAAAATTTCCCCCCATCCTCACGTGTAGGCTCTAGAGATGAGATTTTCTAAAAAGGTCCCTAGAGTCATGGATCCCACATGGAATTAAGGTCGTCGATTGCAAATTCTTGCAAGACTTCAATACCTTCCAAGTGAAACCTCCTCTAGGTGGGGTTTTCGCATCCTACCTTACGGACATACGTCAACGCGGGCCTCCGCTACACAACCACCATCCTAACTTAATTTTCTCTCAAGCTCGGGTAGAGAGCCTCACACGTTCGGCATTAACTCGAACAATGTGGAGTAACATCGCTCATGTAACAACCCCACAATTGATATATATAATATGAATATAAAGCAATATAAAGCATTTATAAACATAAAGCAAGAGAAGGATATAGACAATGAAATAAAAGCATGCGAGCAAAAAGATAAAAACATTTAGCTTAAAAGCTAACTAGGATAGGCTTGACTTGCTAGTGAGGAACCACGTGTCCCCAGTGGAGTCGCCAGCTGTGCGCTCTCGTTAAAAACACGCAAACCTCGAGTGTTCGCAAACGCTAGCAAGGTTGTGTGAAGTCGCCACCAAAGTTTTTGTTTAAAGGGAACGTTGATAAACCCTTAAGTTTTTTGTTTTGAAGGGAAACGATAATAAAACCCTTGATGATGAGGAAAGGATGGTCATCGCAACCATTGTCGGGTTCGGGAGTCGATTACGCAAGGGGAAGGTATTAGCACCCCTCACGTCCGTTGTACTCAACGGGAACCTCCTAGTTAGCTAAGGCTAGAATGTTTTTAAAGTGTTTTTGCTTGCATGCTTGAATATAAATAAAGATAATAAAGATGAAAGGGGAAAAAGTTTGTTTTTTATTATTGTGCTTGACAAGATGATGATCTTGCTCCTACGTATCCCCTGGTGCGATGGGGAATTCAAAGCTACGTAGTTCTTTCGTAGAAAAACGTGTTTGTTGGTTGTTTTTTAATGAACGATATTTTAACTGTATTCTTGCGATCAAACGTAGCTTGTACGCTCACGCGTGGGAGGCTTAAGCGTTTGTTTAAAATCGCGCTAGAAATGTTAAAAGCATGTCCGTTGGGGAAAAGGGTTCAAATTGGCCGCGAGGGGACCAAAAAGATTAAAATGACTCAACCGAGTCGAGAAAGGTTCGATTGATCCGACGGGATCAAGAAAAGGTGCAATGGACTCAACCGAGTCGAACATTGACCAAAGTGACTCAAACGAGTCGAGATGGGTTCGATTGATCCAACGGGATCAAGAAAGGTACAATGGACTCAACCGAGTCGAACATTGACCAAAGTGACTCAAACGAGTCGAGATTGAATCAAATGGTCACGGGGGACCAAAGGGTTCAAATTGACCACAAAGGGCCAAGAATTGGTTTAGTGTGGTTGGATGCGTTGAAAATAGAATGACGATTGTCGGAACATCGAGAAATACGTCACGCATTCTTTCAATCGGGGAAATGGAGAGACATACGTCAAACCATCCCTTTTTCATTCAAGTTTTGTTCGAATTTTAAGAAATCCCAAAGTTTATCAAAACACTTGGTTTAAAACTCAAATGAAAAGATTTTATTGTTCAAATTAGTTGTTGCAACCTATGAACAAGTTTGCCTTGTTTATGTGCATGAAAAATGAGCAAGTTTATGAAATGAACAAGTTTTGCACAAATTTGGAAAAGCGCACAAGTTCGGCTCAAGTTTGAAAAAGGTTTTGAAAAGTGAACAAGTTTGGCTTAAGTTCACGTTTGATTGAAAATCATGAACAAAGCTTTTGTCCAAGTTTAGTTTTGAAAATGATGAACTTAGCTTATCGCTCAAGTTTGATTTTGAAAGTTTATGAACGTAACTTGTTTCGCAAGTTATTCAAAAAGTGTTGCTCAAACTTGTGAATCTTCCAATATCATGCAAAACTCTTGATATGGTTTGAATAAAATGAGTTTCAATCATCTTAGGTTCTGAGTTTTTGCGCTAAAACCTCAAAAATTGGCTTTTAGAAGCCTGAACTCAGATTCTGAGTTCTGTCATGGTCGCACTGCAACCAGAGCTTCGCACTGCGAACTCTGCAAAATTTTGAGTTCAGAAGCTGCTTCTGAACTGCTGTTCAGAAGCAACTTCTGAACAATCTCAGAACCTTTGGAGGTATGAAAAGCTTTTGAAATCAGCAATAAAAGGAGTGCAACAACTCTGTTTAAATGTTTTGCAACTTTGGGATTCCTTTTTAGGTTCAAGAGGGGTTTTTTGTGCAAAATGAAATTAAACAAAATTAAAGATGCAAGTAGCAATGCAAAATGAAAGATAAAGGATTCAGAACACTTACAGAACTCCTAGCCAAAGCTTGTATTGCAGGAGAATGAAGGAGCCTTGAATGTTTATGGTTTTTGCAAAAGTTGGAATGTTGATGAATAAGAACAATGAGTTTGTGCAATTGCTCTGTGTTTGAACTAGTTTTTGCTATATTTTTGTGCTGTGTTTTTGCTCTCAAATCTCTGTTTTTCAATTCTTAAATTGCTGTCCTTAATCCTCTTGCCTTGCATCCCTTTTATAGGCAAAAACCAAATCAATTGTCATGATGGAAAATCCCTAGAATCCAGCTGATTTGTGGGCTAAAACCAGGCTATCTTGCTTTGCATTTAATGCAAAAGTGAAGAGGGGACATTGCCTTGCAACTTTGGTCAAGACTTTGGCAAATCCAGCCATTAATGCAGCTGAGCAATGATGATGAAAATCTGAAAAAACAGGGCAGCTTGCACTTGAACCACTCTTGGGATCAATCCTTGCAATCTTGAGAGGTCAAGGCAAGAAAAACGTGCACTGCCATGTACAGAGATTGGGGGAAGCAAAAAGGAGCATGTGGGCTGGTGTGAGGAAGGAGAAAAGGCAGCTGAAAACAGGGCAGCAAAACAGCTTTTGGGGCAAGTGAAACTACCTATGTTTGACTGGTTTTGGGGGAGAAAGGAGGAAGAAAAGCACACAAGCAGCTTGCTGTCAAGCTCAAGGTCAGATTGTAGGCAATTGGGAGGGATGTGAGCTGCCCAAGGGCAGGCCAACTTGCTTGGCACATGCTAGGTTGGAAGAAAAACCTTCTCACCTTGGCTTTAATGGAACTTGCTTCAATTCTTGCTTTGCTGAGTCAAAACAGCCACCATTGATGATAATAACAATAATAATAATGATAGGTAATAATAATAATAACATAATGAAAATAAATCAAAGAGATTAAAAATCTGCAAAAAATTTGCAGACTTCGCAGAGCGAAGGGGACTTTGCTCTCCGAAGTCCTCATTTCTGAAATGTTGACTTTTTTGTTGACTTTTGTTGACTTTGACTTTTCTCTCTTTTTTTTTGAATTTTTGAAATTTGTTTTGAAAAGCTTGGGACAAAATTAGGGTACAACATGCGTCTTCAGAAGCTGGACCTCAGAAGTAGAACTTCAGAAGCACTGTTCAGAAGCAACCTTCAGACGCTGAATGTTCAGACGCAGAACTTCAGATGCAGACCTTCAGAAGCACTTCTTCAGAAGTATCTGCAGAAGCTGGTTTACTGTGCTCCTGTTTTTCGTGTCTTGGAGCTGTTTATTTTCTCACCTGATATTTCGAAGATTTAATTGAAGAATTCTCCAAGCTACGTGTGGTTCTAGAAGGAAGAATATTTTCGTGAGATTTATTTTGAAGATTGGATTCTTTTATTTGTGAATATATTTTCAAAGAGATCTTTGGAAAATATATTTCTGAAGAATATTGTGAAATATATTTCTAAAGAAGAATTTTGGAAATATATCTTTGAAGAATATTTGGATCAAATATTTGTTGCTGCTGAAGGCTATAAATAGATGACGCCACTATTGAAGAAAATCAGCTAGAACAGAAGCCATCATTGAAAGAATAGTCTTAGGTTTCTAGTGTGTTTATTGTGAGTCTTTCTTATGTCATCTTGATGCAAGCTTAGGACTGTGTTTAGTTGAGTTGTAATTGTGTATCACTCATGAGCTTTTAAGCAAGAGTGACTTTTGTGTATTTGGAGTGTGTCTCCTACATTGATTGTTGTTTGAGTTTAAGATCACTGGGGCAGTGATTGTTTGAGGGGAAGTGAGATGTGATCTCAGGTCTAGGAGTTCCTAGGTTGAAGTCAATACGGGTAGTAGCTAGGTGATAAGTTGTAAACTGGGAGTTTGCTGAGAACTTAGAACTAGGACTACGCTAGTGGATTTCCTTCCTGGCTTGGTAGCCTCCAGACGTAGGTGTGTTTGTCACCGAACTGGGTTAACAAACATCTTGTGCCTTTTACTTTCTGTCTGATATTTTCCTTCTCTGTTATTGTTTCGTGTTATACTCTATTTTACGTTCATCATCAGGACTTGCCAGAATTTCAATAAAGAAATACCATACTGAGAATGAGCCACTTCAAGACCAAGGAAATACTTCAGTTGTCCCAAATCCTTGATTTTGAATGAAGAATGCAGGATGGATTTGATGTGAGTGAATTCAGATAGAGAGTTTCCAGCTAGTATGATATCATCTACATACACTAAAAGAATAGTGAATGAAGTATCAATTTTCTTGATAAAGAGAGAGTGATTTGATGTTGCTTGAACATAATTTTGCTTGAGAAGAATTGAAGTGAGCTTCTCATACCATTTTCTCCTAGCTTGTTTAAGGCCATATAAAGATTTCATGAGCTTGCAGACTTGATTTGGTTTGGTGGAAGTAACACCTGGAGGAAGAAACATGTACACATCTTCTTGTAATTCTCCATGGAGGAATGCATTATTTACATCAAGCTGATGTAAATTCCAGTGATGAATGAAGTCCAAAGCAATAACAAGTCTAATTTTGGTAAGCTTAGCAACTGGAGAATATGTGTCAAAATAATCCAGACCCTCTATTTGATTGTAACCTTTGGCTACAAGTCTTGCCTTATATCTTTCAATGGATCCATCTGCATGATGCTTAACTTTGTATATCCATCTGCAACCTATAGGCTTCACATTTTCTAGTAAATCAACAATTTTCCATGTACTAGTTTAGACATTAGTGTTAGCCATACAACACTGGAGACATTATTTGTTGAGTAAGCAGTTCACTGTGTACACTGAGCATAAGAGCCTGAAACACTTTTATCTTCTTCCTTATCCTAGTAACTCTGAGTCCATTACTTCTCAATGGGAGTACTTTTCCAATGAAACTACTCATTATTCTCCCATTTCTTATGATAGTCCATCTGTTCCTCCAACCATTATAGATAATATTCCCCATTTGTCTGTTCCCATTGACAATAATGCATCTTCTCAACTTTCCATTCCTACTAGACAATCATCTAAAAGGTGGGAAGCATGAATTTAGGACCATTGTCTGATCTAACATATTTAGGTGTGATGTGAAACTGATTTTGAACCATTTTAATGAATGACTGGACATGATGAGAAACTTCAGCTTTGGATTTAAGTAAAATTGTCCAAAGATATCTACTATGATCATCTAGAAGATTCAAAAAGTACTTATGACCATGCACATAAGGAACATATAAAGGACCCCAAATATCAAAGTGTAAGAGCTCAAAATTAGTAGATGCATGTGAAGTACTAGATTGAAAAGGAATAAGCTTTTGCTTAGCAAAATGGCAAATGTCACAAAAATATTTATTATCAGAAGTAATATTGGAATACAAATTTGACATCTTATTCATTCTTTGATGAGATAAGTGTCCTAATCTAAAATGCCATATGGCTTTAATTGAAATATAATTGCTTGAATTACAAGAAACTGAAGCATAAATATTACAAGGTTTATTTATATGGCTGGAAATGGGATTAACATAAGCTAAAGAAGGAACACGAAACTTGTATCGACCATCCACTTGATTAGCCAAACCAATCATCTTCATTGAGATTTGGTCCTGTATGATGCATTGATCAAATGGGAATTGTGAAGTAGATAATATAGTCACAAGAAAGGGGGGGTTTGAATTGTGACCTCTTTAAAATTTAATCCTGTACTTAAAAATACTTCTCAAGTTGATACTTGGAAGAATAAAGTTAAACAGACTCCAGAACGTTCTGAAGTGTTAGTTGCAGAATAAAATATTTAAGTCAAGTATTGTGTGTGTATAGTGTATACAGTAATGTAAAGAGTAGATAGAGAAGAAGGACACACAGAATTTTATAGTGGTTCACCCAATGCGGGTTAGTCTACTCCTCACAATCTTGTGAGAGTTTTCCACTATGATGCTTGAGATACCCTCTCAAATCCTGCACCTTACAATCTTGTTCACTTGGAACGGTTACAAACTGTATTCTCTAAGCCTCAGCAGGCTCTCAACTTTCTGTACTAAGTCACACCAGACTTTGTACTATGTTACTCAATCTATACTTTAATACCCTTAAAACTAGATGAGATTTGCTCTTTACAATTGATTTGAATTTTGAAGAAATGTAGTCAAGATGAAGACAATCAGAAGAGAAGAAAGGAGGGAGGAATTATCTTTAACAAGATAAGAGAGAATTGATTTACACTTTAAGAGAAAATTTGAAATCTCAGTGATGATCAATTCAAAATGCTAAAGCTTCAAACACTTTTCAGATGTTTTCTTGTATGCTTTGCAATAGTATGTATAATGCTAAGCCTTTCACTTCTATTTATAGAGTTATTGGTCTCTTGTAGCCGTTGGAGGGTGACCAATGGTGTTGTGCCATGTGTTCTGGGCCCCACTGACTTTTACTTAAAAATCTGGGTGAACATTCTGAACTTCAGGATGTTGTTGTGTTCTTGAGAATACTTCAGAATGTTGTTGCATTCTTGATGAACTTCATCTGGGTTCATCATGATATTCATCTGGGTTGATGACTTGCTTTTGATATGCGTGTAGTACTTCAGAATGTTCCTGAGCCAAAAGCTTTGCAGATCTGTCTTGGATTGTGTGCAGGAGAGAGGAAAGTGGAACTGTCACTTCATGCCCATGCTTTAGGGAATTTTGCTGGTCTTGTACAGTACCAAATCCCTTAGGTGTCGAAATCTCATGGATTCTGACTTTGAGATTGATATCTTGCTTTTGCTTTACTTTGCCAACCACTTTATTGTGTTGTCAGAATTAAAGCATGTGCAGTATCGAACTTTCTGAACTTCAGAATGTTTTTTTTTTTACTTAGGATGATTTGTAAGACTTCCATTTTATGTAATCAAATCCTAATAGTAAAACATCAATGAAGTGCAGTATGTACAACATCTAGGATGATATTCCAAGAGGAATATTTCTAATGTTTTGTACTTCAATTGTTCATAAGTCTTCAATGAACAATGAATATGCTTTTTGCCTTTATTCCAAATAGATGCCATAACTTCTTGATTGATCCAAGTTATTGTACTTTTCTGGACATCTCATTTATGTCACGTGAGCCTTGAATGTTCATGAATTTCTGGGCTTGTTTTTTTATATCCATAAGACAGCCTTATGACCAAGCTTCTGAGCAATGTTCCAGCTTCTGAACTGCGTTCCAGCTTCTGAATTGTGTTCCAGCTTCGGAACTGTGTTCCAGAGTCTGAACTATGTCCTAGCTTCTGAACTATGTTCCAGAGTCTGAACTATGTCCCATCTTCTGAACTTTGATTGAGTTCTTTCTTGTTATTAATGATCTTTGATTCCTTGTATTTTGGTATGGTTCATACTTTGTTCCTGTCTTAATTAAACACTCAAGAACACAAATTAAATACCAAGGAACTAATCAAAGTCCATTAATCCTTTAATCATTTGGGGTTTGTTATCTTTAAAATCAATTAGGAATTTTGCCTCAACAAATTGGACATTGCAAGATAAAGATTGACAAAATTTTGCTAAAGATATGAGGTTCAATTTAAAAGCTGGTGAATATAACACATTGGTGAGATAAAATTTTGAACTAAAAGAGATATTCCCAACATGATTAGCAATGATAGATGAGCCATTTGGTAAGGTGACATGAACATGTTTTATTTGGTAAAAAGAACTGAAATGTGATAAAGTGCTACAAGTATGTTCATTTTCTCTTGAATCTATAAGCCAAAAAGAAGTGGAAGGTGGAGAACAAGTATTGATGTTGAATATACCTGCAAAAGAGGATGAAGAAGTAGTGTAACTGGAAGAAATTTGTGGAGACACACTGATATGGTTGGTAGCAGGGCCAAGAGGAGGTGTAGAAGCCGAGGAAAGCAAATTTGCTTGCTGTAACAAGGACACAAGCTGTTCAATATTTTCTTGAGACAAACCAATATTACCAGAAAGATTACTTGCATCAAAAGTTTCACTGGAAGTAGCATTAGCTTGTGAATTAGGTTTATTCACATTTGGGTAACCATGCTTTTGGTAACATAAATCAACTGTATGATTGTGTCTGTTGCAAAAAGTGCAGAATCTTGATGAAGGTTTATGAAAGGAACCTTTACCACGCCTTTGGGATTTTCTTGCATCAAAAGCATTCACAAGAACATTGCTATCATCAAGAGATGGAATAGAGGGAAGAGTAACATTGTTACTTTCTTCTTGAAGAACCAGAGAAAACACCTTGTTGAGAGAAGGCAATGGATCAAGCAATAACACTTGAGATTTGACAACAGAGAATTGGTCATTGAGTCCAGTAAGAAAATGTATAATCTGATCCTCAATTCTATAGCTTTTGGTTACTCTAAGAGCATCACATCTACATTGATGAGGACAAGTACAATTGGGAAGAGGATGATGAGAATGCAATTCTTCCCACAAAGCTTTCATTTCAGTAAAATATTCCAAAACTGAATTGGTACCTTGCCTAAGGTTGTTAATGGAAGAACGCAATTTACAATTCTAATGCGATCAACCTTAGAGAAGCGTTCTTTGAGATCTTCCCAGACATCAAAAGCATTATCATGAAAAACTATGGTTTGAGCAATAGAATCTGACAGAGAATTGATAATCCAAGAGTGTACAAGATGATTGCACCTTTCCCAAGCATTGCGATTGAGATCATCATGACCAGGTACAATTAGAGAGCCATTGATGAAGGGAAGCTTGTTTTTGTCACCCAAAGCACGTTGCATCAATCTACTCCATGCGAGGTAGTTAGAACCATTGAATTTGGGAGAAACTATCACTGAGTTGGGGCCTTCACTAGGATGCACAAAATATGCAGAATCAGCATCTGGATTTGCTTGTTGATTAGCAACGCGAGGCATGATTTCCAGAAATTGAAGCAAGAAGATGAAGATTCAACGAAGAAGAAGATGAAGATTCAACGAAAGCTTCATCAAAATGGCACAACAAAAACAGTTACAAAACATAACAAACTTTCCCGCGAGGGAAAATCTGATACCATAATATGAAGTGAGAAAAGTGTGTATTATTTCATATGTAATTAATGAGTACAAGTGTTTATATAGGTTACTGATGCTATACAGAATGTAACTATGAGATAGCAAGCAACATATCCAATGTAAACTACACAAAGCTATGTTTATTAAGGCTTACTTGTACTCTAATCTAGTTACTTGAACTCTAAGCTAATTCAGTCAACTGTATTATTGACTTCATTATTCTGATCTAGTAATAAATGTAAATGATGATCGATTTATGGCTAGAACTTGATAGTCCTGATTTCAATGTTACAATCGGTGAGGATTTGATTTCTCAATGAACCACACAACCCTTGATTTAAATGTTACCAATGGCTAAGATTTAACTTCTCTGTGTGGCTATAGAACAGATCTTCTCTCAGTGGTAGAAGCAAGACACACATCTTCTCTCGTCGTCGCCGACCGAAACTCTAGAGGTGTGAGCTTTGACACCGTCAATGATTTAGTTTCCATTTCGCTTCATAATTTCACAATTATTGAAACCTTCATGGTAGCAACCACATATACATAGTTCCATATGTGGTTCATCAAAAACTATTTCTGATACTGGTGACAACCTTTGAACTCTTTTTCATGTATGTTATAATCTTAATGTGTTTGGATGGAGCAAACAACACAACACTTCCCTTTTTGATATTGGAAAGTTAAACTTGACCGTTTTGACGATGATGATATCATTCATTTCTCACATTACAATAGTGGTTCTTGCCTCTTGGTCTTGGCTATAATTGTAATCGTTCCCTAAAAATGTTTAAATGCTGGTCTTAGCATGCGTGCAAAAAGAAGAAAGAAAAAGATTTAGCCTCAGCATGTGCGCAAAGCGAAGAAAAGATACAAATATAGATAAAAAAAATTTGGTTACTCAGATACAGATAAATATAAAAGAACATATGAACACAAATGAGAAAAAAAAGTTAATGTCGATGATGTTTCTTGTCTAAGTTTACAGTTGTAATTGATTTCATAAAATAATAGAACATTGTAAAATTTTATGTGATTATTGAAAAAAAAGTAATAGATGTTAAATTTTACAATCACTTTGAATTTCTAACATATAAATATTTATTTTGTACATTACATGTATGACTCCAAAAGTTATATTTAATACATGAAAAATGAAGGAGAATGTTCTCTTTTGCAAGATATATGGTTTGTGTTGAGCATGTAGTTGGTGGTGTTCTTTGTAATTGAAATGCATGACTTTTGAGTCGTATTTAATTCATGAGGTAAAATCAATTTTGTATGATTTATCTAATATTTAAAATTATTTTTATTTAAACTTAATGATATATTAATTGTGTTTTTATCTTTTCCTTAATTAATATTCGTAACCCTTAAGTTTCTAAATCAAAATAAAAATTCTCAAATTTAGATTAAATTTAAAATTAAATTATCGATTTTAGATTAAATTTAAAACTAAATTGTCGATCACGATAGCCATAAATAATATTCTTAAAAGGGGTCGCTTTATATACTTTTTTTAAAAAAAAATTGTTTTGATTTTTTAAAGTTAAGAAATTTTATATTGGTTAAATTACATTTTTATCCTTTAAGTTATTGTTAGATTCTGCTTTCATCCCTTTTCTTTCATTTTGACCCCTTAGTTACAAACGATATATAATTTGGTCACTTAAATTTTTTCGTTTCATTTTGGTCCATAAGTTTTGAACATTGAACACTTCGGTTTCTTAAATTACAAATATAATGACATTTCGATTCTTAATAGAAATGACTAAAATGTCTAAAGTTTGTAACTTAAAGATCAATGTATCTAGTATTTGCAGGTTATGTGGCCAAAATGAAACGAAATAAGCTTAAGATACTAAATCGTCTAACATTTGTAATTTAACAGATCAAAATAAAAGGGAAAAAACTTAAAGAGACCAAAATAAAACCAACAAAAAGTGAAGGAATTATTTATAGCACCATAAGTATATAGGAAAGAGGGATAAGAATGGGGTGGCGATGACCTTTCCATACCACCCCTGGTTCCACCTCTAATGAGGAGTATCCAAGTTTGAACTCTAATTTGAACAACACTTGATATGTTTTCTGTAACATTTCAAGTTTTTGTTATTCTCTTTTTAGTCCTTGATAGCCAGTTGTGCTATTTGTCAGTAACGTGTTCGGTGTCCGTGTTTGTGTCTGTGCTTCATGCTTGGATTCTTCTGGTGCACTCTTTCTCTTTGAGATCAAATGCATATTAACTAACTAGAGAGGAAGATCAAATGAAAGCTACACAATTACAAGTTAAACATAGAAGATATGGCATTGCATTTGATGTAGTGCTATTGAGCATGCATATGAACTAAAAAGTGTTAAGAGCCTCACGGTGCATGGATAAGATAAGATCTGACAAATGTTTATAAGCTGCGCAATTCCTCGACTCACTAACCAATTTTGTAAGTTTGAACTAGACCAAACCCAAATTCTAGGTATGTAAGGTGAGGGTTGGATTCACTTATAAATACATTGTCAAGTCTTATCTCATCCAATATGAGACTCATAACAAAAACTCAAATACTTTGATTCTCAGATGACTTTCATGGTTACAAAAGCTAAACAAGCCACAAAGAAGTAACAATTTTAAAAATAAATTGTTACCCATCACAATTCCAAACCAATTATTAATAACAATGCCGTGAAATCCACAAATAAAAAGGTGATTTTATATGTTCTTTGAGTATCTCCGTTTCCATCTTGTCAACACACTTGCATAGGAGGTGACCTTTTTACTTGCAACTCTAGTCTTGTGATAAAACAATGGATCGATGGACCATTAATTTCGATGTATGATGAAAAGTTATGAATCTAAACACTAATGTTTTATCTATTTAGAGCATATTACAGTCAAAAACACTTTGTTAGGCAAAGTGCCGTTTATTTCAATTCTGGACATTTAATAGCAACAAGTATATATGGTCAAGAGACACCTTATGACAGTGTACCACTACCTAATATAATTTTTTTTCTTGAAAAATTGGTATTTGGTCTACTGACTGGCTAATCTGGAGGATCAATCCCACCGTGAACTTGCAAGGATTTCATTTAAAGCTCTGTATAAAGTAGCCCACATAAACTGACACCGGAAGGATTCAAACCTAAGACCTTAAGAGAGCACACTCAGTAGTGGGAGCCAGAAATTTTGAAGAATGGAGACACCATATATATAATTTGTAGCATTAAATATATATTACATTTCAATTTTTAAAACAAATATATACACCACAATCGTTCTATACGATTTGTCATTTTTTGGAAATATTGAATATTTTTCTCATTTTCAATCTCAATAAAAACATTTCTCTAAATATAAGTAACTAAACAATCATTTAACCATTGATCTTTCATGCGATTTCGCAACTCATTCTTGATAATCTTCATAGCAGAGAACCAATGTAGAAAGATGATTTGTTATATTTGGAATTGGATTTATTGTAATCAACAGAATTAATCAATACTTTGGAATCATCAAGAGGAGCAAGATTATTCTATCTTCACGTTGAATCACCATAGAAAAGATTTTATTCATAGAGGGTCGAGGATCTACCAACAGAATCTGAGACTTCACCATACCAAAATTGTCATTAAGATTAGTCAAAAATCGTATAGCATAAAGAACAATATTATTTTGATGTGTACTATGCATTGCATCACAAGAGCGTCTTACTCTGCAACTACAAGAGGGAATAGGCATATATATTTCCAATTCTTCCAATAAAATCTTCAATTTAGAGTAAAAACAGTGACAGATCGAGATCCTTGCTTTAAGGCATATATTTCTTGCATCAGTTCAGAAATAGGTACCAAATCACCTTGGGAAAACCTTTCTTTGAGATCAAGCCATACACCACATATTCAAACGTTATCTTCCCACCAAGTGTACGACGCATGTAACACGCCCAAGAATGGTAGTTTGAACGATTCAAAACTGGTGTAACAGACACTGAAGAAGGACCGTCACTAGGATGCACGAAGAAGGGAGAAGATTGATCCATGATTGGATCAAGAACACCGGTTGAAGAGGATGCACCATTGTTGGTGTGAGGAGCCATTGAAGCAGAAGATGGCAGAGCACACTCAGATCGAGAGCCATTGAATTGTGCACTTATATAACTTATGTAGAATGCTTTATGTTTCTATCTCTAAACTACCAATTACAAGAGAGAAAATCAGCTACAAACTGTTCTAACTAACTGTGTTTGACTGTCTAACTAATTTCTGAGTTTTCCAATAGAATGAGCTGAGATGTAACCAGTATGTAGACAGTTTTGTGTAGTAACTTTTTCTGCAAGTTAACGGATCCCTGTGCATTCTTTGTACTGTTTTATGTATCTAATTCTTCATTCTTCAATACCCTCATTCAATGACATGGATTGAGCGGTGTGTCCATCGTTACTTACGAAAGATGGATTTAAATCCATCTTTTTCAAGACAACATCAGAGAATTCACCTTTTTTAAGGCAAGAAGAAAAATATATTAAATAAAAAACAAGAGATACAGAGACGGGGGCATTAGACCTGACCCAGGTACAACCCAAATGAGAATAACACAATACATTACAGACCAGGTAGATTAATCCTAACAGAAAGAGCACTCCTCACGAACGCAACCCAGCGCACCCGCGTACAAGCATGAAACCAGATTACAAAAAAGTATGATGAGTGGACATCCATAGAATCAGAAAAGGTATAGAACTGGCGTATGGATCGACAGCCAACACGCTATCAAGATCCACATACCAGCAACCCCCTGAACAAAACAGCAGGTATAATAAGCTCTTTCGAGCTTAACAGTCAGATAACAGTCATACTGATTGAGATGGATAAAAAGACAGTATCGGAGAGGAGGTAACCCTGAAGACTTGAGGCCTGTAGATCTCAACAAACCTGGAACATCAGAGAGTCAAGCACAGGAACACCAACTCAACCGATTTCAAAGAACCCAAACAACACTTTCAGGTTAAATGAAACCGAACCACCACAAAAGAGGCCATTTCTACCACCAGTCGAAGTCTCTGATCTGAAACACACAAAAGCAAACAATACAATAAGCAGAAATATGATACGAACAGAACCCAATCAACGGAACAGAACCACCATCGATCCAGCAAAACGAAACAAGAAGCAACGGCGCTGCCACCAACCTCACCTCTGCAGCGGCGCCATCAACGAACAAAATCAAGACTTTGGTGCAAACACAAACTCTACCGGAACAACCTTGTGAACGATGGTGAAGATCGAACAAAGGCACAGTGGACGCCGATCTGAGGAAGGAGAACCACTTCCAAAGCAAACGATGCCACACCATAGGAACCGGAGAAAGAAATTGTCTTAACACCAAACAACCGAAAAAGGGTGGTGCGGAGAAGAAAGACTCTCATCGCACCACCGTGTAAAGGGGGCTACATCTTGCTGGGTGAAATTTGGATGAAAGGGGAAAAGGCGGTGGATTGGTTGGTTTAGAGAGAAGTTAGAGAAAGGAAAGGTTAGAGAGAGAAAGCCCTCGGTAGGGAAAACTTGATATTGTCTCTAAAGTTAGGGGGTGTATTGGATTAGGATTTTAAAGGACAATTTTTGTTTAAAAGACTTTGCAAGATTTTAATGACTTTGATGATTTTAAAAGACTATCGAGATTTACAATTTGGATTTCAATGGATTTAACTCATAAGATTTTAAAGGATTTCAAATGATTTTAAATGATTTCAAATAATTTTATGGATTTCAAAAGATTTCAAAAGATTTTATGAATTTTTAAAGACTCATTAAAAAAAATGATTATAACACACTCTCTTTCACAATATTCTCAATACAGACTCTTTTATTTATTTTACTTTATTTTTTTATGAGAGAGAGAGGGGGGGAGAGAGAGGAGGGAGAGGAAGAGAGAGAGAGTGTGAGAGAGAAGGGAGGAGGGAAAAGAGAGAGTGAGAGATACACAGAGAGAGGGGGGAAGAGAGAAAGTGTGAGAGATAAGGGACGAGAGAGAGAGAGAGAGGAGGGAAGAGAGAGGGAGAGATGAAGAAAGAGAGTGAGAGAGAAGGGAGGAGAGAGATAGTAAAATCTTAAAAGAAAAAACAATCCTAATAAATCTCATGTTTTCATGAAAAACTTTTTCATGCTAAAATTTCACTAGAAAATCCCACAAAATTCATCAAAATCCAATTTATTAAACAATCCTTCAAAATTTTAATGATTTTGAATACCATAAGACTTTTTTAAGTGATAAAAAGTCTTGATTAAATACCACAAGACTTTTTTTAAATGACAAAGAGTCTTGATTGAATACCAAAATTTTTTTTTTTTAAATTGCAAAGAGTCTTGATTGAATACCATAAGACTTTTTCATGATCAAAAAGTCTTTTAAATCTCTTAGAATCTTAATTCAATACATCCCGTAGAAGTGATCCAAAAAAAAAGTAAAACAAATTTTGCATTGGTTGAAAAATTAACACTAATTTTTGCATTAGACGGAAGTCAATTACTGGGCCAATAACACTAATTTTGATATTGTCCCATTGAGTTCATTCACAGGGGTAGAGCTGACAATGAACCGAGCCAACTCAAACAAAGTTCGAAACTTGACTCGAAAATTGATTCGTTGAACTTGGTTCACGAACCAAATGAGCCGAACTTGAGCCGAAAATTAAGTTCGTTAATCTAATGAGCTGAACTTGAGCTATATATAGTTCGGCTCGTTTGGTTCATGAGTTGACTCGATTATATATAATACTTAAAAAATACATATTAAATACTCCCTCCGTCCCTTTTTATAGGAGTAGTTTACAAAAATCACGTGTATTAAGAAAAGTTGTTGGAGTAATAAAGTTGTCTCAAATTGGTGTGGCTATTACTAGATTACCCTTAATTAAATATATATTTAATGTTAACTTTTCATATACCAAGACAAATTGATAGTATTAATAAGGGATATATTTGGAAAAAGAGTAATCAATGCATCTAAGAATTTGTATATGATCTTATATTTAGGGACAAAACTTTTTTGTAAACTATTCCTATAAATAGGGACGGAGGGAGTAGTGTGAACATGAACATACGGTCAAATTAATCAATTAAATTTAAAAGTTGTTAGACAATAGTAAGTCAACTAAGAGGTTTGAAAGTGGAACAAGACTTACTCTAATATTTATCTATGTTGTTTTAAAGGAACTACAATTACCGGTTTAATTAACAATTTAACAATTATAAAATAAAAAATAAAAAACCAATTCCAACACTTACCAATAATCAATCATCAATAATAAGATGAAAGTGAGCTATATCCATGTTGATAGACAAACACGTTATAACAGACTGGACAAGTTTAAGCTTTGAAGCAAATTGTCCCACATCGGTTGATTTAGAAAATAGAGTAGATGATTTCATGTATAAAAGTGGCGACTTACACCGTCGGAAAGCACACTCGATTTGAGGATAAATTACAACTTTAATTACTTAGTGTAATATCCTCATTTAGTTTGATTATTAAATTAACACCGGCCTATGGGAAAAAAGTTAAGACTTTTTTATGTCGAAAAAAAAAGTTAAAACTTTTGATTTTAGAATTATATGATTCGAGCTAACGAGTCGAACGAGTTGTTCGTGAACTTTAATCGAGTTGAGTTCGAGCTTAAAAAAATGTTCGTCTTAAACTCGAGTCGAGTTTTGAGTCGAATCAAATTTTATCGAATTGAACTGAGCTGAGTCAGGTTTGATTCGGTTCGACTCATTTGCAGCCCTACATAGGGGCAATAACATGATCATGATCCTGAAAAATCTTAAAATCGAAATTAGGAAACAATGATGTTGTAAAAAGATGCTTCAGCAGGTTGGTCTAGTCAACATCAACCTTCTTGTTCATTCCCAAATGACTTGGAGATGTGTTCTAGTCAACATCACCATTTATAAACCCGCTTACCAATGAAACACTGTAGACTCAAACTCTTGAGCAAGACCTTCAATTATAACATCCAAATGCTCACAAGCAGAAATTGGTTCGCCAGTCGCATTAATTAAACCAATCAAGGTATTGATTTTGAGAAAGAATTTAGAAACATAATTGTTGCAAGAATCAAGGATGAGTATTACGCAAATCAGAATGAAGTTGACAAAGATGTGCATGTGTGTATTGCAGCCAATAACGCGATTGAGCATGTCGCCTGACATTTTCGATTGAAGCTAAACCAAAAGAATTTGATCTTGCTGCTCTCAAGACTCGTACACATCACTAACACGAGTCACATTTGCATCTTCAAGTGTCGCAAATTTGGGAGGAAACGAAGGATTGATAAAAAAAAAAATTGTGCACTTTGATTACTGGTTCTACCTGTTGGCACCATAACGAGTTGTTTTCTGAGTCCAATTACTCTGAAATTGAAGAAAAAGAGGGTTTGCTCGCCGGAGAAGATGACGAAAGAGAAATGAGTTGTTGGGAAGCCAGTGCCACTGTAACTTATGAGGGAGCGTCCACGTTCGAGGCCACTGGATCGGAACGATTTCTCATACCAATAGATTTCTTAAACTTTAGAGATTTGATCTTTGGCAGAGAAATTTGAGAGAGATTCTTGAGCTCAATTTCTATTTTCTATTGAATGAATGTTAGTTACAAATCCTAGAGGAATGATTGCTTATATAGCAATGCTAGCTAGATTCCCAGCTGTCAAACTATTATGAATTCAGTTTGGACAGTTACAAGTTGTTAGTTATAGTTTTCTAGCTATTATCAAGTCCAATTCATAAATCAACTTTGTGGAGAAAACATTTGACCTTGCAACTTCATCTGTACTCCAACCTTTGGGATTTTCATCAACCAACTAATTATACATTCACACAATTCATAAATCCATCATGTGTTTTGACTCATCAAAATAAGGGACATTAAAATGTCACATGTCTTTAGACTAAAGAATTCTCATGTGATATCCTTCAACTTTATCCAATTTGTCATGACATATAAAAAGCACTTTGTGGAGAAAACTTTAAATGAACCAAATTATTTTTGTATAAAATGTGCAGAAATATCAAGAAATTCAATATTTCACATCATTAAGTAAGTAAATATGTTTAAGTAAAATGAGTTTCAACAAGATTATCGTTGGTCAATATGACTAGGGATGGGCAAAGTTCAGTTCGGACTTAAAACTGTGTCCGAACCGAACTGAACTGTTTTTCAGTTCGTTTGAACTGAACCGAACCATAATGAAACAGTTCGAACCAAACCGAACTGCTGCTTCAAAATGGTGCACTGTTTCGTTAAAAAAACTGAACTGAACTGTTAACTTAAATGGTTTTGTTTAGTTCTGTTTGAATTGTTATGATATTCATTGAACTGAACTATGAACTGTTTTTGTATAAAAAAAACCAAACAGTTTTCCCTAAAAGCAATCCAAACAATTTTTCCTAAAATATCTTGACAAAAAACTCCAAATTAAGATCAATGTTGCCAGCATCATTACAAATACATAAGTAAACCAACATCACAAAACTATAGTTTGAATAAGAACTGGTCAAGATCAATGTTGTCAATGAATCAATGTTGTCAGCATCATTACACATACATAAGTAAACCAACATCACAAAAAAGTTTATCCAACATCAATCATCAAGATTAACCACACTAGCTGATGCCATTGCATAGGACGATGAAGAAATCATCTCTGCAAAAAAAATATTAAACGCTATTAGAAGCTGACATATATACAACAAATCTGATAAAACGCTATTAAAATCATCTCTGAACTGAAGCTGCAAAACAAGCTCAGTAAGATGCTGGCAACATTCTATTGTTTCACAAGTATGCTCCCATGGTGCTCTTTTGTAGTGGTCTGTACTCTTGATCAAATATATATTTTACTAAATATTTTTCACTACACTAAATTATTAATTAATTTGGTCAAACTATACTACTCAGGTAAAAGAACTCAAATCTAATTAACTATGTATCATTTTCCTGTTTCAATATTTTAGGTGATGAATTCAATCAGTGAACAATGGGAGCATGGAACAAGGCACGGGTTGGTAATCAAGCAGTGAAGGAAGTTTCATATTTGGATTTGGAATTTGAAGACTGAGATATAGACTTCTTTTTTTTTTTTTTGTTATTACTGAGATATGGAAGTTAAACAATAAAATGAGATGTTCTCATCTTAATGGTTATGTCATTTTTTTTAGTTAACAAACAGGTAGAGGACATGTGTTACTATGATTTGAAGATAAGGATTGTAATGATTTTTAATTATCCAACTTTAGCAACCTGACTTTTAGGGACAGAAATAAATATGTGTTACTATGAAGATGTGATGCATGCCAACTATGAAGCAGTACAACAAAACATGACATCAACTATGTACATAGATATTGGAATGGAAAAGCTAAAATCTGGTGTAACAGATATGTAGGTCCATAAACTACTTTAAAGAAAATTATGTATACATGAATATATATACAACAAATTAAATAAGTTTACCTTGCTCAAAGGTTTCTAGTTCTTCAAGGTCCTCATCAAATAAGTTTGAGAAAGGAGATCCTTTTAGCCAATCTTGAGTGCAAACAAGCACTTCCACAATGCTTCGACATAAACTCTTTAAGTCTTTGTCTCTCCCCATCGTAAAGCGACCAAATAGCACGCCTTAATGTAGTGCGGGATGGGATATCAAAATGTGGTTGTAAGACTTTCACAAAGTTTCGAAAAAACTCATTCTCCACAAACCGAAAAGGAAGCTCTGCGCCCACAAACATCTTCACAAGCTCCAAACGACACCTCTCTTGGTCAAATTTTACAACACTCGATTCCTCTTCTGTAAGTTGTGTTGTGGGAGACGTTTTTTGCCTTTTACTTGCTACTTTATCAGGATGTTGCTTACATCTTGTTAAATGAGTAGCCATAGCAGTTGTTCCAGCCTTGAATAGAATCGGTTTGCCACAATAATTACATTTGGCCTTCTTCTCAGAACCAGGTAATTCAACAAAATGATTCCAGACATGTGACCGATATCTACGCCCAGACGGTGGCAAACCAGAAGAAGGAGCTGTCGATGGAGCGGCAACATGAGTGGTACAAATGACATCTTCATCTGACGACATCTGTAAAACTCTTAACATGTCAATGAGATGAAAACATAAACAAAGAAAATGTTTGAATACACAGCCTAGTGGAATAATGGTTCCATAAATTTATCATGAAATTAAATTTTCTAAACATTGTTCATTTTTTAACTGTTGAGGGAAATTTAAACATGAGTTTGTTTGTCAGGAAATATAAATAACAAACCAACTTTCACAGAGACTAATCCAACAAAGCAAGCAAAACGACAGTAAAAAAGTACTAGATAAAAATGCTGTTTTTTCAAAATCAAACTATAGACCACACAAACATTCACAAGCTGTCCTCTTAATTTACAAACATTAATTTACAATAGATTCTGATTTAGATTTACAAACAGAGGCCAATATTAATTTACAAACATTTAACTACAATTTAGTTCAAATTGTCAGATTCAGATTAGCAACTATGTTCAAACATTTAACTACATAATTAGTTCGAACTATCACTTTGAGATTTGCAGCTAAGTCCAACTTTTAACAACAACACAAGAAACAACAACACAAGAAAATAATTTAATTCGATTAAGCAAGATAATCTTTGAAACCCATATCAATGCAAAAGTTAAAAGGAGCAAATCAATGAAAATAACAACAACCAGATGAAACCCATATGAAATTTTGATCCAGAATGGAAAAACCAAAACATTGGTGAAACCCTAACATACACAACAGATGAAACCCATATGAAATTGAGATGAAATTGAGATGAAATGGGTACCTCGGAGCTGGAGGGATCACGAAAGAGGAATGAATCGCTGGAGGCGAACGACGGAGGAATGAATGATGAATCGCGAACGACGGAGGAATGAATGATGAATCGCGAACGACGAATCAGCGACGGCGATTGAACCAAGTGGGAGGAATGAATGAATGAATCGCTGGAGGCGAACGACGGAGGAATGAATGAATGAATCGCTGGAGGCGAACGACGGAGGAATGAATGGCGAACGACGGCGGAATGAAAATGAATCGCGTTTTAGGTTTTGCTGATTGCTGATAGCGTTTAGGCTTTTGGAGTTTTGGTTTAATTTGGGTTCGGTTCGGTTCATTATATTTTATTTTTCAAAACAGTTCGGTTTTTAACTGATACTCAAAATATAGTTCAGTTCTGAACTTTTATAAACCGGTTTGGTTCAATATTGGTTCAGTTCAGTTTGGTTCAACAGTTTGGTTCAGTTTTCAGTTTTTTTGCCCACCTCTAAATATGACTATCTTACGTTCAATTGAGTTCCAATAAGAGTACAGTAAATACCATCCCATTTTCAAAGTTCTTATTTAATATCTATGAACCAATATTGCAACTTGCAATAAAGCAATAAGTCTTCTGGTCGGAATAAGATCGACTTCTACAGTAAAATGTTTCATATGTGTTTTTTCAAAATAGCATTACAACAGTGCTACAAGGAGGATTTCCTCAACTATTTCTGCAGCATGCTTCCATAGAATAAGCACTTCTTATTTTGGTCATCTACAACCATTTGACAATGATCGAGGTATCAAGCTCGGATGGATTTCAGACGCGACAAGGGGATGTTTCAGAGGGATTCCGATTGGGATGTAGGACTCAGAATTGATGTGAAAAGGAAAAAAGAAACAAAGGAATCACTATTGGTAACAGAAACAGCAATGCACATATGAAGGATTAAGGAAGAGCATCAAAATGTTGTTCAGGATACTGTCAACAGAAACAGAAACGAACGTTTCATTGTTGAGAAGCATCGCATTTGTATTTGTTCATTGCCCATGTGTTATACAGGCTGTGTATGGTTCTGGTTTTGCGTCTGTCTCAGACCTTGAGCCAACATCCAATTAGGTGAATTCCAAATTTTGGGAATTTCATCAAATGGTTGCATCCAAACTTTGCTTCTACTAGAAGTACAAAGTTTTAAGAGTTATAAGATTCTAACTGTTGGTTTGCCCTGCACAATACCAATTGATTAGCAAAATTCACACAATCATCAAGTGTTTTAACTCATCCAAGTGATGGACCTAAAACATCATATGCCTTCGAGTTTAGAACCAAGAGTTCTCACACCTAGTAAGTATCTAGCCAAGAAAATTAAGGGAAAATTAAATATAATATCCTTCAACTTTATCCCATTTGTCATGACATCTAAATGCACTTTGCAGATAAAACTTTAAATGAAGAATTTTTTTTTTTTGCATAAAATGTGCAAAAATGTCATATAATTCATAATTTCATACCATTAAAACATACTTTAACATGTAATAATAGCATCATTAAGTTAGTAATATGTTTAAGTGAAACTAACCAAGTCTTCCCCCTCCTTCTACTTATGCAAGTTTTCACTTAATTGTGATATTATCTGGTGTTAAAATACCATCCCAATTTCAAAACTCATCAAGTCCATAACATTGGAAGCCTGGACTTTTCAAAGTTCTTATTTTAATGATCTATCAACCAATATTGCAACTTGCTATATAGCAATATATCTTCCGGTCCCAATAAGATTGTCTTCGATAGTAGCATACTTCATATGTGTTTGACAAGAGAGCATCACTATCAGTTGCATACCTATCTATCTAGGCAAAGAATCCATAACTGGAAGTGGCGATCTCAAAGGCGTTTAACCTTACTCTGCGACCAAAGTCATTGCGTATGTTGAGATCAACGCATGCTTTGACAAGTACCTCCCCGACAAGTTGAGCAGCTTCCTGAATTCGTGTCAGAAAAAATCCCAAGTATAATGAGCCAAACATTGTTTTCCCTGTCTCATATATATTTCTCTTAAATGAGGTGGACTACTTACAACTGTTCTACAGGCAGGATTTTCTCGGAACGATTTCTACAGACTACTTCCATAGAGTAAACACTTCTTGTTTTGGTCATCTACAAGCATTGCATACAATTGCTTATCTGAGCAAAATACAGAAAACCTTGGATTTGTTGATGTTCCATTAAATTGGAAAAACATAGACGGTGCAAACTAATACACACTTGCACTAATTTTAATCGCACAAGAATAGGAAAACACTGACACGGTCTCCACCAAGGGTTTGAGACCCTTATTATTCCTAGTACAAACAAAAAATATACACAAACTGCAAAGTAACTGCTATTAAATAATTATCAACTACCCAGAAACTGCCAGGGTCAGTTACTGTTGCTTTACCTCCCATGATACTTCTTAACAAGAGGTCGTCTAATAGATATCTTGAATCATGATATAATATCCATTGCCCATGAGTTATACACTTATACAGACCATGCATGGTGCTAGTTTTGCATCAGACCATGAGTCAACATCCGGCTTTTCATCTTCAATTAGACGGCCTTGCGCATTTCTTCATGCAATCACTTCACCTCAGGATTTGGGAGTTTTATCAAATGGTTATAACAAACTTTTCTTGTTCTACTCGTACAAACTTTAGAGTTATAAGATTCTTCAATTGTTCATTTGTTCTGCACAATGAACCAACTGATGAAGCTACATTCACACATTTATGAATTCATCAAATGTTTTAACTCATCAAAATTAGGAACCTTGAAACATTATATGCCTTTAGAATTTAGACTAAAAAGTTTTCACACCTAGTAAGTATCTAGCCAAGAAAAATAAGGGAAATTACACATATCCTTCAACTTTATCCCATTTGTCATGACCTCTAAATGCACTTCATAGAGAAAAATCTAAATGAAGCAAATTATTTTTGCAGAAAATGTGAAAACTGTCGTGTAATTCATAATTTCACATCATTAAACATATTTTAACACGTGACGTAATAATACCATCATTAAGTTAGTAATATGTTTAAGCAAAACAACCGTGTGTTACTCCTCCTTCCAGTTATGCAAATTTTCACTTAATTATGATATTATCTTAAGGTCAAAATGAGTTTCAACAAGATTACATAAAAATACCATCACATTTTCATACTCATCAAATCCATAACATTTGATGCCTGTATTTTTTTTAAAGTTCTTATATTCATGATCAATCAACCAAGATTCCAACTTGCGATGAATCAATCTCTTCCAGTCTTAATAAGAACATTAGAATGCTTCATATGTGTTTGACAACAGAGGAACACTATCAGTTACATACCTATCTAGGCAAGAACCCATAATTGGAAATGGCAATCTCAAATGCGTTTAACCTTTCTCCACGACCAAAGCCATTGCGGTCATAGGATGATATTTCATTTATGTTTAGATCAACACAGGCTTTCACAAGTGCTTCCCCAACACGTTGAGCAGCTTCCTAAAACAATATTTCACCCAAGCATAAGAAAAAATACAAAGATAAAGTCTAATGTAACAAAAGTTGTTTTTCCTGTCTCATACAATATTTGCCTAAAAAATGAGTTGGACTACTTACAACAGTGCTGCAGGGAGGATTTTCTCGGAACGATTTCTGCAGCGTGCTTCCATAGAATAAGCACTTCTTATTTTGGTCATCTACAAGCATTGCATACAATTGCTTATCTGAGCAAAATATTGAAAGCCTTGGATGTGTAGCAGTTCCATTAAACTAGAAAAAAAAAGAGCAGGATAACATGGTATTAATAAAAGATAGAGGATAAACGCTAATTGAAGTAACTCAATAAATGAGTGATAAACTTGTAGACACAACAAACCTATGCAGCACCGACACTTCTAACTGAAAGCGTGTCTGGTGTTCGATGTCAGAGAGTGACACTACACCAGCACATGTTAAACCAAAAGAACAACTATACAACATTCTTAAAAGACGTACCTTTTTCTGCATCTTTCTGTTTCGAATTTTAGCACTTTCTTTTCTAGCATTCGCCCTAGCTTTAATCACTAACGGTTTCTTAACTAAACCTGAAAGGAAATTCAAATTTCACCATAAGCATTACCAAATTACGCAACAAATAAATTGGGAAGATGGAATTTATGTTTAACTTACTTCTACTTTGTGGTTGAAAGGAAATGAATGGTTTTGGGATAACTCCGAAGAAAGAATAAGTGCTGAATTGAAATAGTTCAAATGAATTCACCACTTGAACCATATTTTAATCGCAACCAGTGTGGAGGGACAGGGCCGAAAATGGAGGAGAAAACTTGAATGATTTTCTCACTGTTACTTGCGTTTTCCGATGCGATAATACACATACTTGGTTTTTTTGAAGGTTTTATGACTATCATTGTGGTATTTTTATTTAAAATTAAATAGGCTTTTTTTATAAAAATAAAAAAATATTGGCATTTTTTTTTATTTTATATAAAAGTAGGGTCAAAATTACTTGAGAGGTCATATATCATATTTACTTCATTAGTCTCAAATTATAAATCGATTTTGAAAAAAAATGTTTGTCTCTTAAATTATACTCCTTCTGTCTCATGATAACTGAGTGTTTTTTTGTTGTGTTTTTTTGTTCATTTCATACGTATTAAGAAAAAATGTATAAGTGAAAGATAGAGAAAAATAGTTTTGAGTATCTTGTTAAGTATTGATGCATTCTCATTATCATAAATGCAAAATATAATATATTGAATTGAAAATAATGAAAGTAGTATTAATTATAGTTATAATTGGAAAAATGTAATTAATATCTTTCATTATAAAAGGTTGTTAGGTCAAGCTAACCCTAAACCTAATTTTTTCCCTCCAAACCACTTGCAAAGTCTTAATTACCCCTCATTGCTTTCTAATTGACCAAATTTGCCATTCCCCATTGCTTTCTATTAAGTGACATTTAACATGACATTTAACGTGTCATAATTAGTTATGACATAAATGAAATTTATTAGGCTTTTATAACAAGAGATTCAAAGGGATATGAAATTCGAATTCAAAATTAACATTTTCCTTCTCAAATATACGAATTACGTATATGCCCCTTCTTCTATAAATTCAGATATCTGCTTTTGGCATCTTTCATTTGTCAACCCACTATCATATGTTGTTCATCTCTCATTTCTGTAATGACTAATCGTAATATGCTACATTGCTTTCATATCATTCCACTGTCATATCAACATGGTGAGGTTAATTTTTAGTTTTCCTACGAGAAAAATCTGTCTCCATATGATGTTACTTCTGAATTTTTGGTGAGTTGTTTAATTCTTATAGATATATCAGAAAAAATCGCATATATGTCCAATTCTCTAGTTTTTATTGAACTTTTTTTTGTAGATGCTTGAGTATTATGGGTTTTGCGAGTTGACATTGAACAAACATACTACTTTGGTTATGATTGATGATTATGCCAACAAATGGGATTGCATTCTAATTTTTGGATATCTTTCAAATGAGCACTTCAAAATTGGAGGACAATGGAAGTGTATAATTGCTGCACGAAGAATTCATGAGACCGCGAAAGTCATGGTTGGTGCTCCAATGGCAGGGATGAATGAGGTTTTGTATTTTAGTTCGTTGTTTTGATTTATCAGTTTTTCGTTGCATTAAGACTTATGTCAGTTTTTCGCAATGTATTTGAATGATTTTATTGTATTATCGTGTTTTATTTTTTAAATAATGCACAACATTTTTTAATATAATATACTGCATTTTGTTGATTGTTTCCATTATTTATTTATTATGATCGAGAAAGAAAAAATAATCGTGAAATACATATACATTTTCATTAAAATGTCACTTAATCATCAACGTAGGGTGTTGCGAAATGGTTGAGCTAGGAAAATTTCAATACAAATGGCAACGAGAGTGAAACTCAATTTAATGTCAGGTAATATCATTATTAATTTGGTCGTCATGCAGACAAGTGCACTTGAGACTAATGAGAATTTCTGCATTTTAATGTCTTACACGTGCAGAATTTCGTTATTTTAATGTCATTTAAGCGCGTCTTCGGATTATACAATATATGTATTCTAATGTAATTTATGCACATTCCCCTTACAAAAATTATGTTCTTAATGTCATTTATGCGCATTCTCATTACAGAAGTTATGCCTTTTAATCTCATTTGTGTTTTTTCATTAAAGAATTTATGAATTTTAATGACATTCATGCGTCTTCCCGTTACAGAATATATGTGTTTTAATGTCTTTTACATGTCGTCCTGTTACATAGTTCTTGCGTTTTAATGTTGTTTATGCGGCTTTCTGTTACATAATTTTGTCATTTAATGTCATTTACGCGTCTTTTGTAACGCCTCCGCTTGGTGGGCATGTAACGCTCGAGGCTGATGAGGGCGGGGTGTGGTCCGGCTCCTGACAGCTTCTAGGCAAACCGAATCACATCGAAATGAGAGGGATCTTGAGGACGTGCAGATATGAGACTGCATGGTTGAAGGAAGAATTATAAGAATTGTTTGGTACTACCTATATCAACAAAATGCATCTTCTTTTCGGTAGCCCAAACCATAAGAACTCTACAGTTAAACGTGCTTGACTTGGAGCAATTTTGGGATGGGTGATCTTCTGGGGTGTTTTCCAAAAAACGTGCGAGTGAGGACAAAATACGTTGAAAAGACTCGTGTTGGTTTGTGGAGTCAATCGACAATCCTGAAAAGTCGTCTGGGATGTTAGTACGATGTGGTTCAGGGACGAACCAAGCGAAAGCTAGTGGGCATGTAACGCCTCTGCTTAGAGAAAGTTGATATTTAATTTTTAAAACTAATGATTATTTTAAAAATATCAACATTAATGTAGTGTTTATATTATTTTTTATATATGCAAATTAATGAAATTAAGAGATTAAAAGATATGAGAATAAACTATTTTCCTATACGTATGACATAAAATAGTAGAATAAACTTTTTTTTTCTTTCTATATTTATGTCATAATACATTAATTTTTTCATATATTTAAGGGAATTAGATAATCAGGGGAAAAAAGAAAATAAATTGGTTTTATATTTCGCAAAATGTCCATTATGCACATAAAATTAAGAAGATTATGAGTTTTAAAAAAGACAATTGTAAAATTTTGTTGAAGTAATTTTGTTTAGGGAAATGCTAACGAGTGCCCCTGAGACACTCTTTACATTTAAATGGTAACTTTTTATTGAAATATGTGTAATCAATGCATTGGAAATCAAAATATTTAAAACTTTGTATAAAATAATTTCTTCTTTTGGAATCTTTAACAAGACCCTAAATTTTATATATTATTAGTACTCTATCCGTCCATTTTTATAGGAGTAATTTACAAAAATCACGTGTATCAAGAAAAGTTATTGGAGTAATAAAGTTGTCTCAAATGTGTGTGACTATTACTAGATTACCCTTAATTAAATATATATTTAATGTTAACTTTTCATATACCAAGACAAATTGATAGTATTAATAGGGATATATTTAAAAAAAGAATTTGTATACAATCTTATATTTAGAGACAAAACTTTTTTTAAACTACTTCTATAAATAAAGACGGAGGGAGTAGACTCTTTCCCCAATGCTCACATATTTGTTTCCCAAAGAATTCAATATAATTTCCTCCTATTCAACACCGAATTCAATTTCCACAAGATTTTTAACATAAGTCTAGTAGTCTACATGTCAAATGGATTTTTTTTTTATGATGTTGCATTGCTGACAGATTATAATATCATCAACTTAATAATTTAATTTTTATTAATTTATTAATCTATAAATATAACCGTAAACTAAAGATTAAATAGTAAAATTACTAAATTAATGATATTTCAAGTTCTTGATAGTTTATATTGGAGGAAAGAATCAAACTCGAGATTTTTTAATCACTCCATTCGTTTATTTTTCCATCCCAGTTATCAAGTCAACCTTATATGTCTTTTTTTTTGTTACAACCTTATATGTCATTATAACTAATAACAAAAACTAAAATTGATAAAAAAAAAATGTGTAGACGCAATTTTAAAGGTTTTGTTTGTTGTCTCAAACTAAAAATTTGATAGTATTAAAATTATACTATTTAACATGATAATCAGAACCGGACCGGACATCAAACCGGTAAATGCAAGGGTTCGAGATTTAAAGGTTCAACTGGAGTCGAACCGTTATTAACAAAATAATTCAATTATATATAAAATATATAACATTGATATAAATAAAATCATTTTTGTTACTATATTAATAAAAAATAAAATAAATAAATAAAATTTTATGGTGATTAGGCTTGTGTGTGACTTTATATGGCGGCCCAAGTCCACATTTTTTTTAAGGACAACACAAGCCCACTTCTATCTATGATACTTGTAACCCTAATGTTGCTAACTGCTGTCAAGTGTAAGCAAACAGCCGCCACCAGCCTCCTCTCTATTATCTATTAGTTCATCTTTTTTTTTTTCTTCTTATTTTTAATTTACGGTTCTTCACCTTTCTCTCGTCTGAATCTGTGCTTCTTCTTCTTGAACCAAATGACTGTTCAATTTTCTCTTCATCTTCTTGCAATCTTGCTTTAATTAATAGTGAATATTGTGATTCTGTGAATGAGGGTTTCTTCATGTGTTGTGATGTGTGTGACATGTAAAGAATGTGATTCTGTGAATGAGGGTTTCTTCATGTGTTGTGCTGTGTGTAACTTGTAAAGAAAACGTAAAAGAGAAACTGAGATTTAGGCCATGGTTCTCGTCTTGTTTTTAATTTTTTGTGAAGAAAATAAGTGAAACACCTCAACAAAAAAAAATGATCTTTCATATGTTCGAATATAAGGAAAAAAATCATCAAAAAAGAAATATAGAAAAAAAATTATCCAATCCACGTTAACAATCAATGATATGATAAAATATCTTGGTGTGTTAAAAATAAAGATCATCGATCCATGGATTGGTGATAAAATATGTTATGAATGACAAATTTGTTTTTTTTTTGTTTGTTAAGGTTTATCAAAATTATAAAGGATTGCAAGAAAATTTCAATTAAAAAATAAATAAATAAATAGGTGACAACTTGGGTACCCATCAATAAAAGGTGGGTAACACAACCCATGCTGAGTTGGCACCAATCAAAGTTATTTGTTTGTTTTTTATTATTTTTAATGTTATATAAATACATTGTTTTGATTGGATCAACTCAACATGGATAGTATTACGAATTTCCCAAAATAAATAATAACCGTCCTTTAAAATAGGAACAAACCAATTACACAATGACACCTCACCACAATGTAGCAAAACGTAAACATGTACGATGTTCTGGATCCTTCCACAACGTTCTTTTTCAATTTATATTTATTCACATCACTTCAACTTTTTCTCTTCATTCAAACACATTCACCTTCTCTCGAATCGCTCTCTCTCTGAATTTTGTTTTTTTCTTTCTCGTTGAATTTTTTTATGGCTTCAGAAGCTGAAATTTCTTCACTGTTTGAAAGAATGATTCGAAACAGAGACATGTCTCTGTTCTTACCCTTCATGTTAAGCCTTTCACAATCTTCATCTCCAAGAAACAACACTGACCCAGATCAAGATTCCGATGCCACCGAAGATTCCACCTCTGAAAGAATCATCTTGGTGAACCCTTTCACACAGGGTATGGTTGTGATCGATGGAGCTTCAAGCCTTGAAGAGCTTTTCAACAACCTTGGAAGTGCCACAAAGACTGGTCAACCACCGGCAACAAAGGAGTCTATAGAAGCTTTGGAGAAGGTTGAGATTGAAGAAGGTGATTGTGGTGAGTGTGCTGTGTGTTTGGAGGAATTTGAGGTTGGTGGTGTTGTGAAGGAGATGCCTTGTAAGCATAGATTTCATGGAAAGTGTATTGAGAAGTGGTTAGGGATTCATGGGTCTTGTCCTGTTTGTAGGTATCAGATGCCTGTTGATGAGAAAGATGATGGGAGGAAGATGGATGGAGAGGAAGGTGGAGAGAGGAGGAGGGTTGGTGGTGGTGGTGAAGTTTGGGTTAGTTTTTCTATCAATAGGAGTAGGAGAAATCAAGATCAAGTTTCTTCGGATGGTGATTCAAATGATTCTTTATCAAACCCTAGAAGAGAAGAAGATGATGATGATGAAGTTGAGAATTAATTTTGTTGTTAGTTTTGTTAGGATGTTGGTTTTCAATTTGTTGAATGATATGTATAGTTGCAAATGCACAAAATTGGTTTTTCTCGTGGCAATAAATAATGATTTTTTAAATATCCTTTTAATTCTTTTGATTGTGATGCTTAAGCTTCGTTTAGAATTGTTGTTGCTGTTACAATTATGCATGCTGTTATGGCAGCGATTATGGTTAAAAATTGTTGCTGCGATGTGCTGTGAATGTTTATATTAGGGTAGAGAGGATTTTGAATTTTAAAGCACACTCTAGGCTTCTAAATCCTAAATGATGTCTTGTTTTGCACACTGATTTTTAAAACGCACACTGTTTTTTAAAACAAGTAAAAAAGATTTTTTTTATGAATTTTTATTTACATTCAAACTAGAATTTGTTTCCCTTTCATGGAGAATTTTGAGTATTTCGATCCCTTCCTAGCATTAGAAGTGTGGCCAAAGGATTTGTACCTGACTACCTGGTGTGACTACTTGGTAACTTTGAAAAAATTACGCCATCCAATTCTATACCTTTAATTAGGGGTGTTCTTGGTTCATGAACTGCACTAAACTGAACCATATAAATGGTTTGGTTCAGTTCATAAAATCCATTTCAATAAAAACTGGTTAATTCTTAAAAACAGTTTCAATCCAGTTTAGAACCGGTTCAGAACCGGTTTATAATTTTAAACCGGTTTACTTATTTTTAACCGGTTTTGAACCGGTTTTCGTACTGAACCGGATTTCTGCAGACTTGAACCACTTTTAAACCGGTTTTCTGTAGACTTGTTTTATTCTATTATTCTGACTTGCTTCATTTTCTGAGTTTCAGATCTCCTATATAAATTTGTCAAAAAAATCAAACAAAATCAACGATGAGTCTCGTCTCTCCCATGTATCTTAATCTCTGGAAGGATCTTCAGGTCTTCGATTTCTACTTTCACCGCTCAAAAACATATTTATTAGGTCTTTTACGTTTTAAGTTTAGTGAGCTTCTGTTATGGAAGGGATTTTTATTGAGCTTTTAGTTGTAATGGAAGTGATTATTATTGATACGTTTTCCTCTTCTTCAAAATTGCTTCTTCCGGATCTTATGTGTTTCTTCCTCCTGTAATGCTTTTTCACTTTTTTGGGTTTCATGTTTCTCTAGGTACCTGTTTTTACTTTGTGAAGGGATTGATGGTGGAAGAAGAATAGTGATGAGATGAGGTGTTGATGATTGTTGTTGTTTTAAGTTTAGTGAGCTTCTGTTATGGAAGGGATTTTTATTGAGCTTTTAGTTGTAATGGAAGTGATTATTGATACGTTTTTAGCACTTTCGTTAGCTTAAAGCGTTAATCACTTTTGTCAACACACACAGTGTAGCTTTTGATTTTGAACTTGTAATGTAGCGTGAGTAGCTTCTATTAGAACACACCATACAAAGGGAGTAAAACTTTAAGGAATTTGATGATACTTTTTTAGCATTTTTGTTAGCTTAAAGCGATAATCACTTTTTTCAACACAAGCACAGTGTAGCTTCAGTTATCGAAACAATTTTTATTGAAACGATTTTGAGTTTGATTGAGTTTTTACTTGTGATGGAAGTGTTTATTTAATTAAAGGGATTATGTAAGTAGCTTCAGTTATGGAAACGGTTTTTATTGAGTTTTTGTTACTTGTATTGGAAATGATTATTTGAGGGAAGGAATTTTATAAGTAGCTTCTGTTATGGAAGAGATTTTTAGTGAGCTTTTACTTGTAATAAAAGTTATTATTTATTGGGTTAAATATGTTTTTGGTCCCTATAAAATTGGGACGTTTTAAGTTTAGTCCTTACTTGTTGTATATATACTTCATTGAACAGTGAATAATTGGGTGAAGATGATTGAGATTTGTGAAAAAATCAATTCATATATATAAACCGGTTTTGAACTGGTTTTAAACTGAATTTAAATTGGTTTGTAAAAAGTGGTTCAGTTCAAAACTGTATGAAGTGGTTCAGTTAAAATATGGTTCAGTGCAGTTCAGTTAGTAGTTTGGTTCAGTTAACTGAATATTTTGCACACCCCTACCTTTAATCCCTTTATACCATGAACTTTATAGTGCTTATCAACAAATGATCAGATTCACCTAGTGTGTGATCAGATTGAACTTAAAGAGAGAGAAAGAGAGATCATAAAAGAATAAATTGATCATTGTTAGGTCAAGATCACAAAGAACTGTTATAGTTATTTGTTAGGGTATTACTAATCCTCCTTAGGGCTTCAACGGTGTTTTGCGGTCGCAAGGGTATGTTAAAACATGTATGATTAAGTAGATAGGGAAAAGAAAAACAAAAGAGAAAGCACCATATCGAGAAATCTCTCATATGAGTGAACTAGGATAACCCTATTGTGTCATTTTCTCTATCTCTTTTCTTCGTATTTGATAGTTCAGAAACAAACACAAACATCCATTCTCTTCTTGTATCATTTTGATACATACTTCATATTATCAATTATGAATCTACTCAAAGTTGAAAATCAGCTAGAATATCAAAAGAGTCACAATTCAAACTACTCTTTCTTGTGACTAATATTTTTTAACAATTGATAAAAAATTATGAACAATTTACTTTTTTTTGGGTAAAACAAGTATCCTATGTGGACTAAGTTCTTGTGGAATTTAAACCGTTGGTTCGAACCCAAAATTTCTAATTAAGATGAAATAAATTTCTTATCATATCATTCAAGTGCTATTGAGTAAAAAATTATGAACCATTGATCTTTGTCGTATGTTTATTTTATTTTTTAAAATGTTCAAATAGTTTTTTTTAATTTTTAAAATATTCAAATATAAGGAAAAAATACCATTAATAAGAAATATACACAAAAAAAAAATTATCCATTGTAACAAAAAAAGAATGATATTATCCAATCCATGGTAACGATCATTGCATTAAAATATCTTGTTGTGAGATTAGGAAATAAATGACACCACAATTTCACATGTACCTAAAACAATGTTCCGGATCCTTCGACAACCTTCTTTCTCCTTGGTTTTCTTCTCTTATGTTTATACCTTTCACTTCAACTTTTTCTCTTCATTATTCCAACACTTCTACTTTCTCTCTAATCACTATCTCTTTCGTTATTAAAAATCTTTTTCTTTTTTATGGCTTCAGAAGCTGAAATTTCTGAAATTTCTTCACTGTTTGAAAGAATGATTCGAAACAGAGACATGTCTCTGTTCTTACCCTTCATGTTAAGCCTTTCACAATCTTCATCTCCAAGAAACAACACCGACCCAGATCAAGATTCCGATGCCACCGAAGATTCCACCTCTGAAAGAATCATCTTGGTGAACCCTTTCACACAGGGTATGGTTGTGATTGATGGAGCTTCAAGCCTTGAAGAGCTTTTCAACAACCTTGGAAGTGCCACAAAGACTGGTCAACCACCGGCAACAAAGGAGTCTATAGAAGCTATGGAGAAGGTTGAGATTGAAGAAGGTGATTGTGGTGAGTGTGCTGTGTGTTTGGAGGAATTTGAGGTTGGTGGTGTTGTGAAGGAGATGCCTTGTAAGCATAGATTTCATGGAAAGTGTATTGAGAAATGGTTAGGGATTCATGGGTCTTGTCCTGTTTGTAGGTATCAGATGCCTGTTGACGAGAAAGATGATGGGAGGAAGATGGATGGAGAAGAAAGTGGAGAGAGGAGAAGGGTTGGTGGTGGTGGTGAAGTTTGGGTTAGTTTTTCTATTAATAGGAGTAGGAGAAATCAAGATCAAGCTTCTTCGGATGGTGATTCAAATGATTCTTCATCAAGCCTTAGAGATGATGATGAGGTTGAAAATTAAGATCAAAATCAAGCTACTTCTAGTGGTGGTGTGGTTCAAATGATTCTTTATCAAACCTTAGAGATGATGAATAAGTTGAGAATTAATTTTGATTTTAGTTTTGTTAAGATTTTGGTTTTCAAATTTTTTCTGGTAGTGTAGATTTTGGTTTTCAATTTGTCGATGAGTGTGTATAGGTTCAAATGCTGAAAATTGTTCTTACTTGTGGTAATAAATAATGATTTTTTAATCTTTTTTTATCCTTTTGAATGTGATTTTATTATTTATCAGTCCATTGTCCATTGGTTTGAAGCATGGTTTAATATTGTTGTCGCGGTTGCGATCATGTGAATTTTTATATTACGGTTGCGATTATGGTTTAAAATTGTTGTTGCGTGATTATGATGTGAATATTTATATTATGGTCGTGATTATTAGCTACTGCGAGTATGCTACGATTGCGATTGTGGTTTAAAATTGCTGTTGCGATTATGCTGTGAATCTTTTTATGATGGTCACAGTTATGGTTTCAGAAAAAAAATAGGAAGGGTCCTGAAGGTGTTCTCATTTCTTGCTTCAAACTTCAAAGTTAATTTTGACAAATTTGAAAATTGGAATGAAAGAAATTTAAATGTGAAAAAAGAGAATTTTGATTTTACAACACACTTTGTTAGGCCACTAAGTCCTAAATGATGCCTTATTTTTTCATACACTGATTTTGCACACATGTAAAAAGAAGTTCATATTATCTGTTTTCTTTGATATTCAATTCAGATTCTATTTCCCTTTGTTGGAGAATCTTGATACCTTGATACCTTCCTAGCATCAAAAGTGTAGCCATAGGATTAGTACCTGGTGACTCAGAAAAAGTTGAGCCATCCAATACCTTTAATCCTTTTATACCATGAACTTTGTAGTCTTTATCAACCACTGTTCCAACATTGCAACCACCATGATAGTGATAGATAGTTCTTACATTTTTCTTGCAAAACTTTCTAAGGTCAAACTCAGTAGATGACAATTTGCTTTGCTGTGACTCACCAAGGAAAAATGCAATAGACTTAGACCTTGCAATTTTATTGAGTAATTTTGTCATCTTAGTACATTCTTCCATATCAATTTCATTCTCTAGATAGTTGAATTTCACAGTAGGGTTAAGTCTTGGATCAGTGTTGTTCAGTTCAAGGTACCCTTTTGAAAGAGGCATTGCTAACTTTGCAGCAATGTTAACCCTTGATTCATTGATGCTTAGTGGAATTATTGATGCTTCAACTATGATTTTCAAGTCTTCTGTTATGCCTGCAATTTGTGGTGGATCAGGAAGTCTATTTTCTGGCTTAGAATCAACTAAGATTGCTATGCAAGGGTTGTCTTGCATTCCTTGACCAACCTGTTTCATTTCATGAACTAGTGGAATGTTGAATTGTTTCAATTGTTCTTTTGGTCCAATGCCACTTAGAAGCAAAAGTTGAGGGCTACCTAATGCACCTGCTGATAATATGACATCACCCCTTGAAGTTGAATGGTTTGGTTTCTTGATGTAGGCTTCATATGTTTCATCTAAACTTCCATTACTTTTGATGAACTTGATACCCTTGGCCCTTGTTTCATTCTTGTCACCTGCGTGGTCAAATTTCAAGAATGAGTACTCAAAATTGTAAACTGAAAAATTCTATTGCTACTTATTCTCGGTTTTAAATCACAGTTATGTTTTAGTCATGATATCTCATAATGTGGCGACAATTGCAATTGCAATGCAATTAAATGAATATAAAAAATATTGAATTGCGACCACAATTGCAATCCTAGACCTTTTTTTTGAAATCTTCAACTTATAGTTGCAATGTTTTAATTACGGCTGCATTGCACTCGTGACAGGACCCTCTAAATTGTACGGTCATTGGTTACAAATGCGTTGCATTCGTGACAAGATTGTTGAAGTTCTGCAAGGTGAATGCGACAATTATGGCCCAGAAAGCATTGCATTCATGCCAGGATATCTGAAATTGCATTCGCCACGGAACCCTTGCATCACAAGTGAAATTGCGGTCGTATAGCCACAATGTTTAAACTACGGCCGCCTCACAATTGTGACAGAACCCTTTAAATTGTTGAAGATGATGCGACAATCAGGTCACGATCGCACTGCATTCGCGACAGGATCCTTGAACTATGGAAGATGAATGCCGCAATTATGGTTGCGGTGCAGCCACAGAGACATAAAAAAATTGTCACAAAATAGTGCTGAAAACCTTGCACTTATTACATATAGTTTAAAAAAAAAATCTTTATTTTTTCTTCTTACCATTGTAATGAAAGATGATGCTCTTCACTGTGGCATTCACAAGAACTGTGAGCTGTTTTGGATTTCCAGCCTCAAGAAGATCAGCTGATGTATGTCTTTTTCCAAATCCATCAAACACACTCCCAGAAATCTTGGTTCCCCTGATATGTTCCAAACTATAACCATTGTATGGCAAAATTCCCGTTTCAAGAAGACTAAATTCAGCAACAGACTGCCATGGTGTGAGAAAAAAGGGAGGAAAAACAACTTTTGATTCCACCCATTCATAAGCTTCTTTAACAAGTTTCTTATCCCAACCAACTTTATCAACAAATTCATCACTTGCTCTACTATAAAATCCACCATTTATAGCTGATGAGCCACCAAGAACTCTTCCTCTCACATTGCTAACACCATCTTCTGAAGTGAATCTTTGTGCTACTGACATATGGTTGTTGTCTTTTTGAATCAGTGGAAAACCATAGTATCTTCTATCAATCACTAAGGGATTTCCATATGGTGAACCACCTCTTTCTATTAGTAGCACAGAAAATTTCTCTGACAGAGTAGCTGCTAAAGGACAACCACATGTACCTCCTCCAACTATAATGTAGTCATATGATTTCCCTGCTACTTCCTTAACATCTGAAGTCATGTGCCATTGTCTCTTACCTACATTGTGGAAATTTAATTGAAAGTTAAAACCATGTTTCAAGGTTAAAAGAAAGCAAACATCTACGAGGCGTAACTTAAGTGGTTCAGCCAAGACAATAGAAGGAGTTTGAGAAGAAGGCTATGGAACATTGATACAGATATGGACACCAAAATGACACTGACATCGATACATAGACATCAACAACATAAAAAATGAAAGTAATTGAACGCAACTAAATGTGTTTGTGTCGTGTTGGTTTTGGACACCGACATGTATCAGATACGGATGCACTATCAATTTGAAGTGTCGATGCTATATAGAAAGGAGGTCCAGGATTCAAACCCTTACTAACATATCAGACAAACTACTAAGTGCTAACATTTTATATAGAAAAAGAAGAAACGAAGCATAATGAGCTTTATAGGCATACCTTGAGGTTCTGAAGGGAAAGAGAAACCACAATTTGCAAGTACTATGAACAACAAAAGTAATACAATGAGAGGCTTATGAACATGTTTGATTTGTGGAAGTTCCATGTCTAGTATGACAATTAGTTAATGCATTTGATTTGTGAATAGAGGAAAGGATGATTTTATTGGCTAATGTGGGCTATGATTATTATTAGCATGACCCTTTTTATATCCTAGCTGGTGAGACTATATGATTAAACTTTCCATCATTAGGTTTTAGAAAATGCGCATGGTTTTACGAATCATTCATTGTTCTTTTGTTGGAGACAACCACTGTCAGTTAAAGGGTATGATGTTTTCTTCTAACCTTGAATTTCATAGGTGGTTGTGATTTAATTTATGTGTTGATTTTGAAGTTGGAGTCTTAATGATTCCACCAAATTAGTATAAGTATAACCCAATTTTTTAATCTTCAAAGTTTCTCTATCTTGATAGGTTCATTGATAACTATATTTGATAATCTTCAAAGTTTCAAATATGGTCTAAAGTTTTTTTTTTTCTTTTTACAAATTGATCATTCAAGTAATAAAATATCTATATCATTACCCTATTTTTATCAAACTCGATTAAAAAATGTTTATGTGGATCTTTAATATTAAGTTGGTATGTTCAAGTTCACCAATCTCAAAACTATAGTTCATATGTTTAATATTCAAAAACAAGAAGAAGAAAATGTGGGTTAATAATCATGTTTGATGTCATATAAACATTTTTGAACCTACCACCTTAATGTTAAATGATCCATAAATACTTTTTAACGAAGTTGGTTAAAAAAAAGGTAGCAATGTAAATATTATATTATGATTTAAAGGACTAATTTGTAACAAAGAAAAACTCAAAAACCAATTTGTAAAAAAAAACTTAAAAGATTAATTTGTTATTAAGATTAAACTTAAAGTATTGTGGGAGGTAATTGACTTAAAAAAAGTAAAAATCATTACCATGTATGTGCCATGGTCAACAACATGCTATTGGCATAATGACTGCATGTAGGTGGGAATTGTTTTGCAATGGAATGATGAAGGATGATCTGGGTAAATCTTCAGTTACATTTCAGGTAGGGACAGGATCTTAAGGATACATTGTATTAAAAATATTCTTGGAAGAAAAAAGTGAGAAAATTTTACCTACTATTTCAACTTATACCTCTTGTCACCTAATTTCTAAATTTTCATCTAATATGTTTAAAAAATAAAATTTTGTCAAAAGTTTTGGAGAATTCTACATTTATATCCCATCAAATTCAAAAGTTGTTATTTGCCGCATTTTTTCTTTTTAACTTTGTTAGGATGTAATTTTTATATATTTAGGCGGGCTGAAATATTTGTAAAAATAGAGCGCATGTGAACTTCTTATCTGATCCATGAGATGAAGATCGATACTTAGGTCAGCAGATATTCTGGTGTATAGATGGATAGGAGAAAAACATACATGTATGGAGTTAACTGAGGTTTCCCCGCTTATGGAATTGGGGATCAGGGCTTTTACCGTGCAACACAACCCTCAAAACCGGTTCAAATAAAATGACCAAACATAAGAAAACATGTTCTCACAATGAACATGTTCTCACAATGAACATGTTCTTATACCATTTACGTTTAACACTTTTGATTGTTGGAACAAAGGTCATGTTTTTTTATGAAATTGCGAGAATAGAGAAGAGAGAAAAGAGATGAGATTAGAGAGATTATGTGATGGAGAGTAATGAAAAATGTTTATTGCTTTTCAATCAATGATTTCAATTACATTGAGCATATAAGAGTCTATGCTATTTATATGGCATAGATTGTTACACTTAGTTACTTCACTAGCAAGCAATCTCATAACAAACTCATAACAAACTTTGCCAACTAACTAAACTATATTTAACAAATTGAATTATATTCTAACACTCTTTCTTAATTCATGTTTGCTGAGTCCACCATGCCCATCATGTTTCTAAGCCTTTCAAATGTTTCTATCTTCAATGACTTTGTCATTGCATCTGCAATCTGAACTTCAATCTTGCAATGTTCCAGAACTAGCTTTCCTCTTGTAACTTGCTCCCTGAGAAAATGAAACCTTGCTTCAATGTGTTTGCTTCTACCATGTGCCACAGGATGCTTTGCTAAGTTTATTGCAGACTTGTTATCAACCTTCAATATTATAGCTTCTTCCTTTCCTTCTTTGATACTAAGTTCAGTCATGAGTGCATCTAACCAGACACCTTGACAAGCATTCATTGTAGCAACAATATATTTAGACTCGCAAGTTGATAGAGCAACCACTGTTTCTTTCTTAGAACACCAAGAGATTGGTGCCTTGCTTAAGAAGAAACAATATCCTCCGGTGCTTTTTTTGTCATCCTTATCCCTACACCAGTCTGCATCTGAGTAATCCAATCAATCTAGCATCTATATCATCCTTCTGAGTTGGAAGTAATATGCCCCAATTCAGTGTTTCTTTCACGTACCTCATTATCCTCTTTGCAGCTAGCAGATGAGATACTTTAGGATTCTGCATATATCTACTTATCAATTCAACTGAGAATGTTAAGTCTGGCCTTGTGCTGCATAGGTACCTTAGTGATTTTTAAAATCATAACAAACTCATAACAAACTTTGCCAACTAACTAAACTACACTTAACAAACTGAATTATATTCGAACATTTTATAAAATCATATGTTATTTGAACAAATTTACATTCAACTTTGTTGAAAGGATAATACAAACAAATACTACCATGTGCCTCATCACAAAATGACCATATGTGTAGTATGGGCTTTCTTGACAATTAATGAATGCGATAAATGGAAGGATCCAAACGACTAATTTGGAGTCTTCACCAACATGTGATTGTGAAGAGCTAAAGTCAACTCTAAACTAATAAGTACAAACTAGATTGAGACCAAAATAGCACGGTTAAAATGTTGTTTTATTGAATTATAAATTGATATGCTTGTAATTCACAGTGTAACATGTAAAAAGCTTACTTCTTTCAAAAATGTAAAAAGTTTATTTAATCAACACACATCTGTATTAACGTATACTCCTTCATGTCATATTTATAAGAGAAAGTTTGGCTAACACACACTTTGGAAATGTTGCTCTATTTAAATAATGTATGTACTGACACTATCCGATTGAATTATTGTTAGGGACTACATAAGTGATTTAGACATAACATCTTCTTAAAAATTCTAACGTAGGCGTCTCATTTATATTTTCTTCAATATCCATTTTGTTATTGAATTTGTGATTTCTAACTTACACACAAACAACTCCTCCAAAAAAAAAAAACTCACACATTAATAAATCTCCCCTTAAGATGAGTAAAAAAAAACATCCCTTAAGTATGAGTTTATCCATTCATCTAAATATACTCCTTATGATTTTTTTTATCCATAATATTTGCATAGGTCAGCCCAACACATATGAAAGTCTAAATGAATTTTCAAGAAGAGATCTTTTCAACAAAATAAAGTTTGACATCATCAATATTTTTCAATGCGCATGGTTGTACCCATCATTCATTCTTCTTTTATTGGTCATAGGTTTCTTTCCTCCGAAAAGATGGTTCAAGTAGGTTTTCCTTATCTAATTTACACCAAAATAACTTTTCATAACATTGTTAACTAATGTCCTAACCCAACAACAAGTCGTGTAGTTACATTGAAGTAAAAATCGATTCAAAGTGGAATCATGATCATTGTTATAAGACGCTACCAGCTCAAATTTTGGTAGGACCTTAACATTTAAGAATGATAAGTGATTAAACTAGTGGATAACCCTTACCAAATTATTCCAGCATAACATTGTTGCTCTATGGCCCAATTTCAGCACCAAGATATTGAAACAAGAAAGGGATCAAAGTGGGAGAGTAGTTATTCCACACCATATAATAATATACCTATTTTAATGACCATGTTATATTATAGAGTCAATTATTCCTTTTCGTTATACTTTCCCCTCATTTTAATTGTCATTTTTATGGTGTACACGATTATTAAGAAAATGATTATTTGAGTTGATTTTAATGGTAAAAATTAGTATCATTTACTAAAATATTTTTATTAATTGTAGTTAGTGGAATAGTTAAGTAGGGTGAAATTCAATAAATACAAGTATATTAGTGAAAAAAATAATAAATATTGCATCTGTATTATAATGTGACAATTATTTGTGACAAAGAAAAAATGTAAAAGTGACGATTACAATGAGACGGAGAGATTAATAAAATATAGTGCAAACTATATGAAAATATTTCTTTTCTAATAATGATATTGTGCTACATACTTTCATGTAATTTGATCTAAAAATTGTAAACCATCTTCATGGTTCACAAAAGTTTAAACTGCAATTTAAGTCTAATAGCATTTTTGAACTTGTTGAGTCACATTGGCTATTCAAGTCAAACTTTTGTGACAACTTAGCTTTCTTCAACTTGTTGTTGCCGCATCTTTTCCTGTATGAAGAATTCTCAACATAGCTACCATCATTTCTCTTTCTCCCATTAGCTTCATTACATGAATTATCGCTACGAAGCACATACACGGACATTGGACACGACAACGATTTCTCTTCTGAGTGCATGGCCATCAGTGGCAATTCAAGTGAAATAGCACTAGAATTTTTGAAGTCTCCTATTTCTTCTATTGAATGTTTCTCTTCCTTTCTCTCTGAGCTTTCAGAAGATGTCAAAGAACTTTCCAATGAACACAAAGAAGCTCCATTGTCCTGTTTCCTCTCCTCATAGTTTAAACTTAACCCTCTTGATTCTGTTAGATCTGAGATTGGAGAATTTGGACAAGCATTGTTGATCATAGTAACCAATTGAGAGAGTTCATCTTTTGTGAGTTTCATCCCAATTGGTGAAGAATTGGATCCAGAGAGGGCTTCCTGTGCCTTCATCAGTACCGATTGTAAATATTTTCCTTGAGCTTCGATTCGAAGCTGCAAATGTTTCTGCACCTGAAATGAACAACCAAATTTATTAACATGTCCTTATGCGTTATTTAGTGCAAATTTGAATACACAATGTATTTGACGAAATCACAGTGGAGTGATTTTGTTGCAGCTTAAAGTGTACTTTTTTTGTTGCCAAAATCACGGTAGCACGCCATGATTCTACCAAACTCACCGCCAATCCAGAAATGTACTTAGAAATTAGAATTATGATTGAATAAAGTTTTAATCATGATATCACATTATTTATGTTACCTCAATTTGTTCATTAAGTTTCCTTTCTACTTCCATTTGCATTTCTAGAGCATGAGATATCTCCATGTTTCTGGCAAAAACAGAATTTGAAAATAAAATCTCTAGGTAATACCATTTCCATCTAAATTTTTTTTTTCTTTCTAAAAAATCATAATAAAATATTTGATAAAGTTCTAATTATTTACTCAGTGATTTGATTCTGGTCCCCAAGACTGAATTCTCTGCTGCATTGTTCATCACAGCTCTTGGTTTCTGTGTATACTGCACCAAAAGGACCATCAATGTTACGCCAAATGATCAATCATACTATTTGGATTAACAGACACACACATTTACACATTGTAAACAATCTTGACCGTTGATTTAAAATCAGTCGACTCAAATTACACAATAACAAAATCAATTAGCCTTTTAAACGATCTCGACCATTATTTTGAGATCAGATGGTCGGGATTGAAAACTGTGCAACACAACTACTGCAGTAAATCTGTTTCCCTACAAGTCATCACCTTGTTCCTTGTTGTCAGAGCAGGTTTCTAGCAGTTGGCTTTTCCCAAGTCTATATTTCTACAACCAGAAAAAAAAAACATGAAAAGTCACAACTTCTTCAGTCAACAAAAATAACCAAAAAATTATAATATCATTACAAAATAGGGAATACCTGTAAATGGCTCTTGAGATGGTACAAAGTAAGTCCTGGAATTTCCATCACCCTCATAATACTCTTTGGTGTTGCTTCTGCCACATTGACATTGAATAATACATCAACTAATATATGCTCTAAAGTGTAATAATGATAACAATATCAAAAATAGTAAGGTCATTATTGAGTTTGTTTTATACTTACTAGCTGCACCTCCAAGTTGATTAATTGCATCAATGAATCTTTGGTGAAGTTCAGGAGTCCATTTGAGCCTTGGTTTTGCATCAGTGGATAGAACAAAATGCATACTTTGATTCTGCATGTTTTGGTCCTTTTAGATCTGCATCAATATATGGAAGGTATAGTAAGTTTCTCTTTATAAGTTGGAAGTTTTTGTTGTGAATTTTTTATGCTCTATGATCTCACTTCATATCAGGAAACATTAGTGGGGTTATGTTGGAGGAATATATGCCATAAGCCATTTCATATACCTACTTTTATTTATTTATTTATTTTTTCTAAAAAAATTTAAAAATATTCCTTCCACACTTTTTTCTTTGACTTAAATGGGGTGAAGAGAATCTATGATGGAGCAATAAGAGAGAAAGTAAAACAGCTCAATTTCGAGTCTTAAAAGGAGAGAAAAGAAGGAAAGTGTGTAGTTTGTTTTTATTTTCTTGTTTTCCCACTTTACTCTATGTGTGGTTGATTCCATAATGAATTAGGTAGGCCCACCGTAATTAATATAGGGTCCTACTTTCTAAGTGTTTTTTTGAATTGGTGTTTTGTAGTCCATGTTCACGTTTGAGAGTCTCTCCACCGTAAAAACCAGAAACTATTATTTACTCCCTCCGTCCCAAATTGTATGTGGTTTTGGAAAAAAAAATTGTCCCAAATTATATGTCGCTTTACAATACCAATGAAACATTAATGTTATTTTTCCTATTATATCCTTAACTATTTATTACTCTATATTTTTTCAATTCTTTAATTTATCTTTCCCATATCATTTATTAAGGACAATTTTGTAAAACAACTCCTAATATCTCTTTCCCACACAAAATTAACTATATTTCTTAATACGTGTGAAATGCCCAAAACGTCATACAATTTGGGACGGAGGGAGTATATCTTTTGTGTGTTTTTTGCGGTGATTTTGATTTTCTAAACACCCATCGAAACACATACTAGTCATTGAAAGATCAAGATAGTATATTTTCATCCAAAATTTAGAGGTATTATGTGAACATTTTTAATGGTACAATCCATCAAGAATTGTGGAAGTAGGCTCCACAATGTCGCATCAATTTGAACTAATCTATTCATTTTTTACTATAATAGTAAAACTCTTAAGAATTCGAGATGAATTTTCACACTTACCACATAGATTAATATTTAATTTAAATTTAATTCAAAATATTTAACTATCCAACTCCAAAAACAATGAAGGACAATCACTTCCTGACGCAACTTTTAATCGACTTGTTTGTTTGTGAGTTAGATTGTTTACAATGATGAAACTATTGAAGTACACACTTTTGGTGCTATGGACTTGGAAGAAACCTTCACTAAAAACACTCTCTAATAAGTGAGTCACGTGTCATATATAACCCCTTAAGCTATTTTAGTCAATGTGAAACTGGAATCACTTACACTAGAAATTTCAACACAATTATTTCTTTCAAATGAAAATTTTGATTTTTTGTGAAATGTGTTTGTTTGTGGTGTAATTGGCGGTTTCCTTTTGTTCCATATAGGGTTAGAGGAATCAAAGAATCTAGGACTAGATTTTTGGTCCCAGGGCCTTAATGTTTCAACAAAGATAGTAATATAGAGATGAATGAAAACTACTAAGCAATATTTTTTTTTATTAAGATGGGAGTACCTATCAAAGTGACACTAATAGAATATAGAATACGTGTATGTCAAGACACTTAACATGTAATGATTTCTTTAGATTATCCATACAAAAGATTACCACTACCACATAACAGTTTAGTGCTTGTCATGACATTACTAATCACTAGTTCAATCAATTTGTAGGGTCATGTATATTATTACCTAATATAATCTAATCTATCAATGTAAAGCTGTATTCCATCAAGGATTTGATTGGTTTTGAACCAAAATATAAATAATACGAGTCAGGCAAAAAAAAAAAATAAGTTTTCTATTCTTATTGCAATCACTATTCTTTGTGTTTGTCCTCTTGCTTTTCAGCTGCTGCAAGGTAACAAAGTATCTAATGGTGGTACTTTGAGATTTTAATTTACGCATTCACACAGTTAACTCAAATGTAGTTTTTTTATTTAATACAACATACCTAACTTAAAATTAAAATTGTTCATTCTCGATCCAACAACCACACAATTGCATGAATGCATCAAATTATTGACACTATCAATCTTGGTTCAAATAAATATTTTTGGGCTCAAACCCCAACTTGCATATTACAATGTCGCTACCAACTAAGTTATACTCTCGAATACATCTTTATTTAAATTGTAGTTAGGTATTTTAGTGAGAATATTAATGTTTAGCTTCTAATTTATCAAAATTAATTTTTACAACACTTTCTATATTAATTTACTTTCCAAGTGGAATCCATGTGAGTATTACACATTGGAAATGGATCCCACCTAAAGTAGTGCGACTCACATGAATTTCAACCAATAAGAAAGTAAATATTAAAGAAAGTGTTAAAAAAAGAGTATTCCTAGCATTTCTCATTTAAAGAATTTATATCGTTGATTCGTGCCTTCAAAAGCTAAAATAGAATCCTTGATTGGATATGTTTAAAGATTGTGGTTCCTCATCCCACTTATCATTTGTGGAAAAATTGGTTTAATTGTTATGAATTATGATACCTTATTGGTTACATAATGCCCTATTGCTTTCTAATTTCTTAAAGTGTATTGATGCCTAGATCTTTGGTCGATTAAATATTTGTGTTGTTTTTAAAATGTGAATAGAAGAAAATGTTTGAAAACATTTTCTCTCACTACTACGTTTGTATTGCCTTTATCCCATCAATGTCTTGTTTCATGTGAAACTTCAATTTATATTGAAATTCTTCGAAACCAAAACAAGTGCTGGAATAGCTCAGTTGGTTAGAGCGTGTGGCTGTTAACCACAAGGTCGGAGGTTCAACCCCTCCTTCTAGCGTTTTTGGATTTAAATCACAACTTATACTATTTTACTTAATTGTTTTTTTTTTTTACGGTAATTAAAATTATGATTATGAAATAGTCGTCAGAATAATCAAGCAATATGTGGTCGTGCACATTTCTTTATCATAACATTTTTTTTTAATAATTTATTTATTATAACATGAAAAAAAAAAACATGAATGAAAGCTATCCATATACCCAAAAAAATAAGAAAGCAATCCATAGTACTCTTCATTAAAGTCCCATAAAGAAATTATTCTAAAGAAAATGCATACTTTAATGGTGTGATCAATATCCAAGCTAAAGACAGAAAAGTAAAAAAGAAAACTATACACCAATTATAAATGGAAAGAAGCAAAAAGATAAAGGAGTATAATGAAGTGTTTTTGGGACACTTTGGTATCATAAAGTTTTACTGAGTATGATACCAGCCTCTATTCCCTTTTTTTTTTACAAGAAACTCTAATCGCTTAATGGCGTGTCACTTTTCATATTTTAATATAAAATATACTTTCTAACACATATTCAATAAAAAAAATATACTTTCTAACACATATTTTTTAACAAATCTTTTTTATTGATTTTGAAATTTAAATAAGACTCACTAACTTATTTGAATGTTAATCAATGATAGAGAGTGTTTCAAAATTGTGTGTTGAAGAATGTGTTAGTAACATTATTCATATATTATTTTGAAATGAATTGAAACTTTGATCTAATTTTGCGTTGATAGTACCAAACAAAACTCTAGAATACCAATTAAAAAATTTCTTTTTTCTTTTTTAGACAAAAGAATTAGGGTTGTTTAAGAGTAGATTTAAGTTTTTATTTGTAAATTATTTTTTATTTTGTAGATAAAGAATTCTTGACGTTTCCATTAACTTGATAGAAGAAAAAAGTGAGAACAAAGAATAAAGTAGGTGGAATTGAAAGAGGTAAGCGATGAGTCACCGATTGTTTGCTAAGAGCGTCCATGTTAGAGTCTAACCATTCATGTTCTAAATTGTTGTATTCTTCTCTCATTCATGATGAAATGAAATAAGTTGCTTTCACCAAGAAAAAATATATAAAATTGAAATGCATCTATTTTTTGGTCAAATAATTTAGTGGCTAAAAATTCACCACTTAAATAAAGAAATGAGAAATTTGAGGTTCGAATTTCAGCATCTGCATATCACAATGTCCTTACAAACTGAGCTATGGTCACCGAGAAGAAATGCATCTATTTTATGTATGTGAATTCTCACCATTTCTTAATTATAGTATTTAATGTAAGGTCATATTTAGAATAAATTATCAAATGATAGCATTTAATAATTTCATTGGTCTTTTTGAGTTTGAGACAAGAACTAGTACAATTTAACAAAATCATTGCCTACGAACAACTGTCATAATTGTATAGTTCAATATAAGCTATTACTTTTCCTATCCTATAAGTTTCCTATGCACCCTATTAGAATTCTATAATCTGAAATGTTTAACATGTTTTGGAGGATTTTTTAGGGTATTGATGTCGTTCGAATTTTATATCCGAATTGCATACAATGTGCGAGAAATCTTATAAGTCGGCAAAATAAGGTGCCTTCCAGAGATAGTACTCCCTCTTGTCTTATTTTTAGAGATAAATACTCTCTCCTTCTTTCCCCTGTTTTTCAAATATTTGGGTTACATTATACCACCACAATAACCAATACTGATGTCACAAGTTAGATATTCAGATCTTAGACTAGATATACATTCAATTGGATCATTGCTGAAACCCAATTAATGTGATTACTTTTGGTTATAAATAAGATAAGAGGGAGTACTATCTCTAAAAAGCACCTTCTTTTTCCGTCTTATAAGATTTCTCGTACACTGTATGCAATTCGGATTATAAAAGGGTTTTGTTGACTAATGTCCCGGAGCTCGTTAAGGAAACAAAAAGAATATTTGTGTTGAAAACATCATTTTTTACACATTTAAAACTTTGACTATACAAGTTCCAAAATACTCATGCTATGTTTGGTTTTCTTAACTAATATCTCAGGAACACTACTTAGCATTTTTTTTATAGGAATTCCTCTTTCACCTCAGCTGGTGTACTTGAAGTTCTTTTTCTTGTGATTTACCATATTCCACAGCAATTAAAGGAGATTCCATGATATGATGCAATTGCTAAAGCCAAAGGGACCCATGCATGTAGTATTTTTATTAAGGTCAGTTGGAGAAGGTCAAGTGAATATCACAAGTCATTTAAGCAAAAGTCATTTTATCAATTATTACTCTTTCAATTTCAAAGGACCCCAATCAAGGAAGATCTCACAAATCCAAAAGCGGTGAAAGTTAAGATGAGAAGAATTTGTGGCCTAAACAATCACAAAAAGAGAAGCAAAAGGAAGTTGTCAATATCCCACCATGGAATAATTGAAATTTTATTTACTCAGAAAAAATATATTTGTAAAACTTGGTCACTTATTAGAGAAAATGACGTGAGCATTATGTCACTAGCTGAGTGAATGATTATTTTCTTTTTAAATAAGGGCTAAAGTAGGCATGAAGCATTGTTTTTGTACTACCTAAAAGATTGTTACATGACATATTGCTAGTGAAGATTTACTCAAAAAAAAAAATTATTGCTAGTGAAGATTGTTACACGACTTTAATTTCTTGATCGTCACATGCTTAATTTGTGTCGGGAAATAATGAATGCTAGGGAAGACATAATCCGGATAATTAGGAAGCTTGAAAATTATGTATCTAAGACCTATAGGGTCCGTTTGATGCACATGATAAGGAGACATGATATGATAAAAATATTCTATTCTATCTAAATCAGTTGTTTAGTGCACTAATATAATATGAAAAATAAAACATATTACTAATCCTATCTTATCTCTCCTTTGTTATTTTTAAGGAGACAAGATATGATTAACACTAAAATGCTTATTTTGCACTCTCTAAATTCATCGTTCATGTTCTCTATGCTCTTCATCCATCGATCTCTATCTTTTTCTCCATAACTCTTCAACTTCATCTCTTCTATTTGTTACAGATCTGACTCGAATTTCACTCTACAATCATTTTTTCCTCAATCTGCTTAATTGCTTGTTTCTTTCTTGATTGTCTATTTTGTATTCAAGTCAAATTTGAAAAGAGATGAAACAGAGAATTTTAGAATTTTGTATTATTTTCAACAGAGACAACAATTAGTTTGGTTAAAAGCTTGAATTATAATTGTAAATTTTTTATAGGTTGCTGTTGGTGTATGATTTTTTTACAGGTTAAAGTTACACAAATGAGTTTTGATAGAAATTAGTAATTGAAGAAGGAAGAAGACAGTAAACAATTTTTTTAATTGAAGAAGCCAAGATTTTTTTTAATTGAACTTTAAGAATGAAGATTATGACACCCCTAAAAAAAAGGAAGAAGACGATTGACAATAATAACTTTGTATCTAATTAATAATGACTTAATTATAATTAATTACGAGGTTAATTATGTCATTTAATTATGATATATATGATATTATGTTTGTTATCATGTGTGCAACAAACATGTGATAGAATAAATGATTATCATGTTTATATCATTTCCTATCCTTATCCAGTTTCATATCCTATCATATTTCTATCATATCATGTACACCAAACGGGCTCATAAGGTTTATAATAATTGTATAGGTTTCAATCGTTGAGGTCTTGAAAGGTACCTCAACAACATCTCAAGATACCTGATATGAAGGGAATAATTTTGATGGAAAAGTTGAGTATTTAGCCTCCTCTAGGAGATCCAACTAGATCAGTGTATTATGGGAATTGTTTTTTTTGCACTTTAAGGAAAGCTAAAACACACCAGTAAGTTATGTTTTTACCCCGGCGGTAGTTAACTGCCGCCGGATTGCATCGGCAGTTAACTGCCGCCTGATGCATCGGCAGTTAACTGCCGCTGCAGGGAATTATGCAGAACAGAAGGTTCTGTTTTGATTCCCAAGCCATTTTTTGGCCTATTTATTACTTGTAATTCAAAACGACAATTCCAGAGGCAGTACAAATGATACACCAATTATAATCATTCATAAGCAAGAACAATACACAATCTTTCACAATTGACCAAAATGAAATCAATTCGATATTTCGTTAAAATTACACAAATGTTTGAAATTCAACAAAACATAAAGAGTGTTTGAAATTCAACAACACATTGCATAATATTACATGAAATCTCTACCGACATTCGTTGCACATACAGTTGGAACGAACACAAAGATATAATATATTATTTTCAACCATATGCCTAAACATAAATCCAACGTCACTATCGTCACGAATAAGCCGAGGAAAATAGACTGTTTTCCACATTTCTTCATCTTTATCTGCCCCCAGGTCATAACATGGCATCTGTGCAAATACATGACATGTATGATGATTTTCACCAACATGGAGAAAATAACTGTTAAGTTGTGCCTTCAACTCATCCATAATGTCGGTCGGAGTTAGAAAAACCTTAATTGTCTTTTTGAAAGCAGAGTACCGGACATGAGCTTCAATTTGTGCAACCTCAGACATGTTTAACTTCACGAAAGTTTATGAAATATCAAACATCAGAATAAAATTAAATGAAACGTAATAACCAATATATATATATATATATATATATATATATATCAAATGCGGAAACATTGTAACCAATAACAAAGTAGGTGCATATTCCACCACAAAAAAGTCATATATTTTTATATATTAATATGTTAGTTATATATTGGCCACAAAAAAATTGGTGTTACAATATCGACCACAAAAAATATGTCGGTGTAATATCGACCAAAAAAAAGGATGAACACAGACAAAAACAAAAAATCACTCATATCGCATCAAGTCAATTTGAACCATTTTCATCTTCCACAATAACTTGAAATTCTTGCTTTGCATTTTCAAGAGTGTCACACAAAATTGGATTGACTTGGTTTGACTCATTTTTTGTGGGAGCGGATTCTCTCTTTTTTCAATGTTCATGAGGTCTCGAAACCTAGCTTGTGTATCCAAATACTCAAATTCCCAAGTCAATGTCTCTTCACTCCTGTGTATGTTCCACTCCGTAGATGATGGAGGTAGTGGACAACCATCTTTCAAAAAAATAAGAACAAAATGATTGGGAATTAAGCCTTGGCACATGATGGGGTTTTTTTTGCTTAAGCGGTGGCACCCCTCTAAGTTAGAAAAAGGATTCTGATTTTGTGATTTGTCAACTCCACTACAAGTCTATTGTAATAAGTTGCAACGATGTGACCCATGTCCGAAAAAGTCAACAACTTATATACAAGTGCAATACCACCACTATTTGAAGGATGATGCAAGCCATTTAAGATGTAGTTAAAACGATCCTCACTCGCAAATACCTGCACATAATCATTTCTATGATCTTTCGGTACTTTGTGGTCGCCACTCCTTTCACAAATTTGTTGCAACATTGGATTGATCAAATTGGATCTACATATAACAATTGTAAATCCCGCACTATTTGCTTGACGACGTACCCAATTAAGCAAGTCATCTCTATCTTTTCATTTAACTTCGCTTGAAAAAAATGAGCCGTGTCAACTTCGTTGGCCTCAAGTGAAGTAGATAATATAGTCACAAGAAAGGGGGGGTTTGAATTGTGACCCTTTTTAAAATCTAATCCTGTACTTAAAAATTACTTCTCAAGTTGTTTCTTGGAAGAACAAAGTTAAACAGACTTCAGAACGTTCTGAAGTGTCAGTTGCAGAATAAGATATTAAAATTCAGTGTTGTGTGTGTGATGTGTATGCAGTAATATAAAGAGTATAGGGAGAGAAGAAGGACACACAGAATTTTATAGTGGTTCACCCAATGTGGGTTAGTCCACTCCTCACAATCTTGTGAGAGTTTTCCACTATGATGCTTGAGATACCCTCTCAAATCCTGCACCTTACAATCTTGCCCACTTGGAACGGTTACAACCTGTATTCTCTAAGCCTCAGCAGGCTCTCAACCTTCTGTACTAAGTCACACCAGACTTTGTACTATGATACTCAACCTAGACTTTAATACCCTTAAAACTAGATGAGATTTGCTCTTTACAATTGATTGGAGAATTTAAGAAGTGAGGTTAAGAAGAGGACTTTCAGAAGAGGAGGGGGAGAGTTTATCTTTGACAAGATAAAAAGAATTGATTTACACTTAGAGTGATGATCAATTTGAGATGCTAAAGCTTCAAACACTTTGTAAATGTTTTCTTGTATGCTTTGCAATTGTATGTAATGCTGAGCCTTTCACTTCTATTTATAGAGTTGTTGGACTTTTGTAACCGTTGGAGGGTGACCAATGGTCTTGTGCCATATGTCCTGGGCCCCACTGACTTTTACTTGAAAATCTGGGTGAACATTCTGACTTTCAGAATGTTGTTCTGTTCTTGAGAATACTTCAGAATGTTGTTGCATTCTTGATGACATTCATCTGGGTTCATCATGTATGAATGAACATATGAATTTCTGGATTGCTGATAGACTCTTGTTTATGCGTGCAGTGCATCAGAATGTTGCTGTGCCAAGAGCTTTGCAAATCAGTCTTGGATTGTGTGCAGGAGAGAGGAAAGTGGAACCATCACTTCATGCCCATGCTTTAGGGGATTTTGCTGATCTGTAACAGTACCAACCCCTTAGGTGTCAAGATCTCATGGATTCTGACTTTGAGATTGTGATTTGGCTTTTTGCTTAACTTTTCCAACTGCTTTACTGTAGCTTGTCAGAATTGAAGCATGTGCTGTATTGAACATTCTGAACTTCAGAATATCCTTTTTGTTTCACTTAGGATGACTTGTAAGACTACCATTTGATGTAATCAAATCCTAATAGTGAAACATAAATGAAGTGAGGTAGTTTGATTATCTAGGATGATATTCCCTTTTGGAATATTCTTGTTAATTCAATGTTCATAGTCTTAAATGAACATTGAATATCCTTTTTGACATTCATTTTGTAGATGCCTTTATTGCTTGATAGATCCATGCAATTTTGTTTTTCTTGGTCATTTATTTATGTCACGTGTGGTATGCATGTTCTTGAATTTCTGAGTTGGTGTATGAGCAGCTTTATTGCAAGGTTTCAGAACTTGTAAACAACCTTCTGAACTGCATATCAGCTTCTGAACTATGTTCAGCTTCTGATCAATATTGCTGCATCTGGACAGGATTTCACCTTCTGAACTGTGTTTCAGCTACTGATCTTCATTTTAGCTTCTGAACTAAGTTCAGCTTCTGAACTTCATTTTAGCTTCTGAAATGTGACCAACCTTCTGAACTGTGTTCAGCTTCTGAACTGAGTCCAACCTTCTGAACTGTGTTCAGCTTCTGAACTGAGTCCAAACATTCTGAACTATAACAAAGTTCTTTCTTTGATTTCTTGTATCTTGGTATGGTTCATATCTTGTTCCTGTCTTAATTAAACACTCAAGAACACAAGTTAAATACCAAGAAACTAATCAAAGTCCATTAATCCTTTAATCACTTAGGGTTTGTTATCTTTAAAATTAATTAGGGATTTTGCCTCAACAATCTCCCCCTTTTTGATGATGACAAACCTATGATTTAGGATTATGGATTTTGATTAAAAATAAGAGAGGTTTAAGAGCTGAAATTTATTTTTATGCTCCCCCTCATTTTTATAATTCATGACATTGAGTTTTTAATAATTTTTAAAAGCTCCCCCTTATTTTTATAATTCATGGCATTATTAAGAGATGCAGATTTTTGAACCAAATGCATTTTTTTTCATTAATCAATCATGCTCATTACATCATATATGGTTCAAAAGCAAAAACTTAGCAAACAAAGGTGATCAAGCAAAAGTTGAAGTTTTAAGAACTCCAATAACTATTGATCACTGACCTACTTGGGCCTAAAACATAAAAACTTAAAGATTTAAATCCTAAAGCTTCTCCCCCTTTTGTCAACAGCAAGAAAGGTAGGGAGGGGTAAGTGGAGGACACTCAGGGAGTTGAGTCTCCAGAATCTGAGGAAGGCTCAGAATCAAAGACAGATGGATCTTCAAATACTGGAGGATTCATAGCCAATCCAGGAGCAGCAACTTCAGAAGTCCATTTTGCTAGGACACATGCAATCTTATGGGTTTTAGTTGCAACCCTAAGAGAACGTCTAGCAATTTTTTCAGCTTTGGATATTTGTGATGTGGGAGCGGAAGTGGGGGCATCCAAGTTTGTTTTTGAGTGACCTTCTTTTGAGACAAAGGTTTCAAGTGAAGCAAACAAAGTAGGAATATCAGGTAGTTGAGTGGTTGTTTTAAGTGTGGCTGGAGTAGGGGAGATATTTTGCGAAGTGTGAGGAGGGGATATCAGAAATTTGCTGCAAATGGCTTCTGACTCCATGGTGGAAGTAGACTGATTTAGGAGTGGTGGTGGTGGTTGGTTAGCCAGAGGTTGGATTTGTTCAATAGGCAGAGATCCTGAAGCTATAGGAGCAGGATCTGCAGAGACTTCGCAGATGGAGGGAGTGGTATGATCAGGGAGAATGTTTCCTTCAACATTCTGTACTTCAGTTTCAGACATTGTTTCAGGATTTTCTTTCTGAGAGTCCTCAAAAACACCATCTTCTGAGTTGATCCCTTCCATATTGAGATCAAATCCAGCTTGATTTCCATCTGATTGTTCAATACCAGTTTCTAGCTGGTCAGCATTGTCACTAAACATGTGGGTGACTAGGATTTCAGCTACATCATTCAGGTCCTGATCCTCAGCAGTCTTTTGTGCTCCTTCTTCCAGCTGAGCTCCTTCTTCAGCATTTCCTTCAATGTCTTGCTGAAATTGTTCTTCAGCAACTGTGGCTGGCTCAGCATTCTTTTTGAGAAGTGATTCATTATCCTGCTGACTTTCCTCCTCAGCCATTTCTTGAGATTCTTCAATATGCTGATCTTCAGCAACATTCTGATCTTCTGCAACATTCTGATCTTCTGCAACTTCCTGAGTTGCTTCTTTGGCAGGATCATCACTCTCTTGGAATGTTTCTTCAGCAGGAGATTCATCTTCCTTTTGATGTTCTGTAGGATTTTCATCCATTGGCTCCTCTTGAACCACATTGTTAACAGCTTCTACCTCTTCCTCTAGAGGAGGGTTTTGGACTTTCTCAATCTTCCTTTTCTTCTTTGTTTTTCTAACTTTCTGGTCTTGATGTCTTTTAACAGAACCAGATGTTTCAGATGCTGGAGGTGTGGGAAGGTTAGATGAAGTGATGTGCAGCTGGGCCATGGTTTTTGCAGTGAACCTCATAAAGGTGTAATCACATTGTTCATCTTCAAGAGGTACTTTGTTGTCCTTAAGGATAAGGGTGATTGGCATTCCATAGACTAGGGCACTGGTTTGTTTGGGATTCATACATGAGTCAATCATGTGTTGAAGGATAATGAAGCAAAGGTTCAACTTTTTCTTGTTAATGAGATGAAACATGATACAGAGATCAGTATCACTCACAGCTTCATAGGTTCCTGACCTAGGAAGCAGGGTATGGCGTACCATATTGTGAAAGATTTTGGGTAGGTCAGCAAGGTTTGTGGAGTTAAAAGGAAGGTTTGGTTTGGTGTATTCAAGTATGAGTTTGGCACGGTTTGTTCTAGCTTCAGAAAACCAGGAAGGAAAGAAGAGTTCATTACCTTCATTTGGGATTCTTAGAGCCTTTGAGAGGGAAGCTTGAGTGAGTTTAATCTTAACTCCTTTGACAGTTGTAATGAGGGTCTTCTTTCTATCTTTGGTTTTGATTTCCATTGAGCTGTAGAATTCTCTTACCAAGTCTGGGTAGGTGAGTTCCTGAAGTGACACAAAGCTTGTCCATCCTTGTGCATCAGTGTATTCACACAGGTTCCATCCCTTCTTCTTTAGGTCAGCAAAATCAAAATACTTAGCCCTGCTTATGGGTCTAGGTGCTTTTTCCTTTTTGCCCTTCAGAATGGAGGTTATCTTCCCAATGTCTTTTCCTTTTCCATGCTTTTTGGGAGGAGATGCTTCTTCCTGCTCATCAGAAGGTTCTTCTTCTTCAGATTGAGATTTTGATTGAGATTCTTCTTCAGAGACAGAATTCTCTTTTTCTGGTTCAGAGGTTTGTTTGGGTGAAGTCTTGACCTTCCTCATGTATTGAGAGATGGTTGGATCAGAATCTTCCTCTGAGTCTGAGAGAAGGATCGTGGAGGCAGAAAATTTCTTGGCTTTTCCAGTTCCAGAGATGATTCTCTGAGACCTTCTGGGATGTTGAGAAGTTGAAGCAGATTTCTTAGGTTTAGTCACAGGCTTTCTGGGTTTAGAAGGTTCAGTGGTGGAGATGATGATATCAGGGAGAATGGTGCGCAGAGGTTGAGGTTCTTCTGGGAATTGTGGTGGAGCAGAACGAGGAACAGGGGTTTGTTCTTGTTCATTGATGCGAGAGGTTGTTTTTGTTCTGGCCATGGCAGTTTTTTGTGCGAAGGGACAGATGAAATTTTTACGGTTCAGAGGTGTGGAGATGAGTGTGTTTGAGTGGAGTGGTGGTTTGTTTATAAAGACAAAAAGAACGTGTAGGAGAAGAGAGAGAGAAACTGATGATGGTGGTTTTATGGGAAAAGATGAAACTGAAAAGTGGTTGTACAGGAAAGAGAAAGTAGCCGTTCAAGAGAAGAAAGAAGAGTGGCTGATTTGATAGTTCCCTTTTTGTATGGAGGTTAATGGTTTTATCACATTAACTCTAATACAAGCATTTAATGCTGAGATATGGAGGGATTTTTGAAGAAAGATTACTTTATGAGAGTGGCTCACTAACTTCAGAAAAATTTTACTGAACATTCTGAGTTCAGAAAACTATGCTGAACAGAGTGAACGTTCAGAGCCTGAAGAACATTCTGAACTCTGTTTGAACATTCTGAGCTTTGTTGAACATTCTGAAGTGATTCAGAATGACTCAAGGGGGTTTGTCCTAGGCCCTTAGTGATTCAGTTAATCAATCTTTATTGGGATTTTTCATAATTAGCAATTTTTCTTTGATAAAATTGAATCTATCCTCAACTAATGGTTTTGTGAAAATGTCAGCTAATTGATTTTCTGTATCAATGAATTTCAATTCAATGTCCTTTTTCTGAACATGATCACGTATGAAATGATGCTTAATTTCAATATGCTTAGACCTAGAATGTTGAATAGGATTTTTTGACAAATTAATTGCACTTGTGTTATCACAGAGAATTGGAACATTTAAGTACCTTAGTGAGTAATCTTCCAACTGATTTCTGATCCACAAAACTTGAGAGCAACAACTGGCTGCAGATACATACTCAGCTTCTGTTGTAGAGAGTGCAATGGTATTTTGTTTTCTACAGGACCATCCAATCAGGGCTTGTCCTAGGAATTGACAAGATCCACTTGTACTCTTTCTCTCAACTTTGTCTCCAGCATAATCAGCATCACAATAAGCTACAAGATCAAAACTACAGCCTTTTCTATACCAAAGACCAAGATCAGTAGTACCTACTAGGTATCTTAAGATCCTTTTTACAGCAGTTAGATGAGATTCTTTTGCACATGTTTGAAATCTAGCACATAAGCTTACTGCATACATTATGTCAGGTCTGCTAGCAGTTAAATAAAGCAATGATCCTATCATGCCTCTATATTCTTTTTCAGAGACTGATTTTCCATTTTCATCTTTATCCAAGCTGGATGATGGATGCATGGGAGTGGCCATTATCTTTGCTTCATTCATTTTATATTTTTTAAGAATATCTTTGACATATTTTTCTTGATTTATAAAAATGCCATTTGGAAATTGTTTGATTTGCAAACCAAGAAAGAAACCAAGTTCACCCATCATGCTCATTTCAAATTCACTTTGCATGAGTTTTGAAAAGTCTTCACACATTTTCTCTTTGGTTGAACCAAAAATAATATCATCTACATAGACTTGAACTATTAGCAAATCTGTGTTCTGAGTTTTTCTAAAAAGTGTGGTATCAATTTTTCCTCTAGAAAATCCATTGTTAATGAGAAATGTGCTAAGTCTTTCATACCAAGCTCTAGGAGCTTGCTTAAGACCATAAAGTGCTTTAGTGAGTTTGAAAACATGATTAGGTTTTTCTTTATTTATGAAGCCAGGAGGTTGACTTACATAAACCTCTTCATTTAAAAATCCATTTAAAAAGGCACTTTTAACATCCATTTGAAAAAGTTTGATGCTTTTATGTGCAGCATATGCAAGAAGGATTCTAATAGCTTCTAACCTTGCCACTGGTGCAAAAGTCTCATCATAGTCAATACCTTCTTGTTGGTTGTATCCTTGAGCAACCAACCTTGCTTTATTTCTGACAACTTTGCCATCTTCATCAAGTTTATTTCTAAACACCCATCTTGTTCCAATGATTGTCTTCCCTTGATCATCTGGAACCAAGTTCCACACTTTGTTCCTTTCAAACTGAGACAGTTCATCTTTCATGGCCTCAATCCATGAATCATCTATTATGGCTTCATTTATTGACTTGGGTTCCATTTGAGAGATCATAGCCATATTGTTCCCTTGAAAGGACATCCTGGTTCTTACACCATCAGTTGTGCTTCCAATGATTTGATCTACAGGATGATCTCCTATCATTCTCCAACTTCTAGGAGGGCTTTGTAGAGATGAGTCCTGAACATTCTGATCATCTTCTTTTTCTACAGAACTTACATTGTTCTGATTGTTAACATTCTGAAGTGTCTGATCTTCAGTATCTTCCTTTTCTTGGAGTTGAGAAGGTTCATCATATTCATCAAATATGACATGCATACTGACTTCAACTGTTTGGGTTTTTAAGTTGTACACTCTATAACCTTTGGATGTTGTAGAGTATCCCAAAAAGATAGCTTTATCTGATTTAGGATCAAACTTACCCAATTTTTCTTTTGTGTTCAGAATGTAACAGTAGCAACCAAATATGTGAAAATAAGATATGCTAGGTTTGATGTTTTTCCATAATTCATATGGGGTTTTATTTAGAATGTTTCTTATTGAAACTCTATTCAAAATGTAGCAAGATGTATTGATGGCTTCTGCCCAAAAGTAATCTTCAACATTTGATTCATTTAACATAGTCCTAGCCATTTCTTGCAAGGTTCTATTTTTCCTCTCAACAACTCCATTTTGCTGTGGAGTTCTTGCACAAGAAAAATTATGTGTAATACTACATTCATCAAAGAATGTCTTGAAGGAAGCATTTTCAAATTCTCCTCCATGATCACTCCTCACAGATATGATATTAGAACCTTTTTCATTTTGAATCTTTTTGCAAAAGTTTTGAAATGCTTCAAATGATTCATCTTTATGTTTTAAAAATAACACCCATGTAAATCTTGAGAAATCATCAACAATAACAAATCCATATCTTTTGCCACTAAGACTTGCAGTTTGAACAGGACCAAAAAGATCAATGTGAAGAAGCTCTAAAGGTTTTTTAGTTGAAATATATTCAATTGTTTTAAAACTGCTTTTAACTTGTTTTCCTTTAATACAAGCTTCACAGATCTTGTCCTTTTCAAAGTTAATCTTTGGCAGACCTCTAACTAGATCAAGTTGAGAAAGTTTAGCAATAGTTTTCATACTAATGTGACCAGCTCTTTTGTGCCAAATCCACTTATCTTTTTCAAGAGACATAAAACATGATTCAGCTGGAATTTCATTTAAGTCCAAAACATACAAGTTCTTTTTCCTTGATCCAGAGAAAATTAATTTCTTAGAGGAGGCTTGTCTTATTTCACATATGTTGGGTTTAAAAATAACTTCAAAACCACTATCACATAATTGGCTTATGCTAAGTAGATTGTGTTTCAACCCTTCTACAAACTGAACATTTTCTATCTTGGCAGAGTTAGTTTTACCTATTGTTCCTTTACCTCTGATTTTGCCTTTGGCATTGTTTCCAAATGTGACTAGTCCTCCATCTCTACTTTCAAAGGTTAGAAAGCAATTCCTATCTCCTGTCATGTGTCTTGAACAGCCACTGTCCAAGTACCATGGCTTTGTCTTTGCATTTTGAGAAGAGACCTACACTTGACATGAACAAAATCTTAGGTACCCATGTAATGTTGGGTCCTTGAGGGTTAGTCTTTCTAAGAGATCTTTTCTTATTGTAACATTCTGTTATTGTATGACCAGATTTGTTACAGTAAGAGCATATCTTCTTAGCCTTTTCAGCCTTTTGTGAACTTTCTGATCTATTGAGATGAGAACGTTCTGAGCTAAGATTATTTAATCTATTTTTTTCAAAATGTTTTTTATGAAAACATGCTGAGTCAAGATGCCCTAGCTTGTTACAGTATGAGCATTTTATCTTCATTTTTATTTCAGTTTCTTTTGGCAAAAGAACAGTTTTAAGAAGATTTTTGTTTGGATCTTTGAATCCTAATCCAGATTTTTCATTTGTTCCAGCTTGTGATTCCAGAATGTTTTGAAAGGTTTCTGTGGATTTTATAAAACGTGAGAGATCATTTTTTAGTCCTTCAACTTCTGTTTTCAAAAGAATGTTTTCTTTTTGTACTTCAGAAGGTTTAGACAAAATTCCTTTTTGCTTTTTATTTAGCTTTCTTTGTTGTTCAGATATTTTAAAATGAGAGTCTTGCAAAGTTTGTATGGTTCTTCTGGATTCATCATATTTAATTTGAAGTTTATCTTTTTCAGCTTTTAGTTCAGAAAGTTCTTTTATCAATGATTGACATTTGTTAGATAGAAAATTTGAATCATATATAAGACTGTCAATTTTTCTTTCAAGTTCTTTTTGCAAAGAGTTAGGTTCATAGATAATTACCTCTTCCTCATCTTCTGATTTAGCCATCAAACTCAGGTTGGCTTCCTCATCTTCAGGTTCTGCTTCTTCTAGATCATCCCAGGTGATCATGGCTTTCTTTTTGAAGGGAGGTCTCCTTTGCTGTTTCTTGAGATCAGGACACTCATTCTTGTAGTGTCCAAGCTTGTTGCATCCAAAACAGGTGACTTGACTTTTGTCAGTCTCAGTTTTGTTAGTGTTAGTGTTGGGAAACTTCTTTCTGAGCTGATTTCTTCTCATCATCATTCTTTGAATTTTCTTGGAGATGAGTGCAAGTTCATCTTCAGCTTCTTCTTCCTGGACTTCTTCTATTTCATCCAGTTCTTCCACATCATCTTGAGTTGCTGATGATGTTTCTTGGGAGGCCTTCAAGGCAAGAGTTTTTACCTTTTTCACTGGTTTGTCTTCTTGAAGTATGACTTCATGAGCTCTCAGTGAACCAATAAGTTCCTCCAAGGTCAGAGAGTTTAGATCTTTGGCCTGGGTAATAGCTGTGACCATAGGTCTCCATGTGCTTGGAAGACATCTTAATATTTTCCTGATTCTATCATGAGTGGAATATATCTTTCCAAGAGATCTCATTTCATTTACTATTGTTGTGAATCTAGCATACATTTCATCAATAGTTTCATTTTCACTCATTTCAAAGATTTCAAACTTTCTGACTCCAATGTCAATTCTAGTTTCTTTGACATGAGATGTTCCTTCATGGTGTATTTTTAAAGTGTCCCATACTTCTTTAGCATTTTGGCATTCATCAACTCTTTCACTTTCTTCCATGGTTAGTGCGCATGATAAAAATAATCTAGCTTTAGAGTTTAGTAATACCTTGGCTTTATCATCTGGTGTCCATGCACTTTTTTCTTTTATACCTCCATCTCTGTTCATTGGAACATGATCTCCTTCAGAGATTACAGCCCACATGTCCGTATCTTGAGATCTAAGAAAAAGTTCCATCTTGCCTTTCCAGAAGTAGTAGTTTGTGCCATCAAACAATGGAGGTCTGTTTGCTGATCCTCCTTCTGTAATATACTTAGCCTTTGACATACTTCTTCCTGGATCTTTTCTCTAACACTTGTGTAAGTGTTCAAAACCTTAGAGCCAATGCTCTGATGCCAATTGAAGTAGATAATATAGTCACAAGAAAGGGGGGGTTTGAATTGTGACCCTTTTTAAAATCTAATCCTGTACTTAAAAATTACTTCTCAAGTTGTTTCTTGGAAGAACAAAGTTAAACAGACTTCAGAACGTTCTGAAGTGTCAGTTGCAGAATAAGATATTAAAATTCAGTGTTGTGTGTGTGATGTGTATGCAGTAATATAAAGAGTATAGGGAGAGAAGAAGGACACACAGAATTTTATAGTGGTTCACCCAATGTGGGTTAGTCCACTCCTCACAATCTTGTGAGAGTTTTCCACTATGATGCTTGAGATACCCTCTCAAATCCTGCACCTTACAATCTTGTCCACTTGGAACGGTTACAACCTGTATTCTCTAAGCCTCAGCAGGCTCTCAACCTTCTGTACTAAGTCACACCAGACTTTGTACTATGATACTCAACCTAGACTTTAATACCCTTAAAACTAGATGAGATTTGCTCTTTACAATTGATTGGAGAATTTAAGAAGTGAGGTTAAGAAGAGGACTTTCAGAAGAGGAGGGGGAGAGTTTATCTTTGACAAGATAAAAAGAATTGATTTACACTTAGAGTGATGATCAATTTGAGATGCTAAAGCTTCAAACACTTTGTAAATGTTTTCTTGTATGCTTTGCAATTGTATGTAATGCTGAGCCTTTCACTTCTATTTATAGAGTTGTTGGACTTTTGTAACCGTTGGAGGGTGACCAATGGTCTTGTGCCATGTGTCCTGGGCCCCACTTACTTTTACTTGAAAATCTGGGTGAACATTCTGACTTTCAGAATGTTGTTCTGTTCTTGAGAATACTTCAGAATGTTGTTGCATTCTTGATGACATTCATCTGGGTTCATCATGTATGAATGAACATATGAATTTCTGGATTGCTGATAGACTCTTGTTTATGCGTGCAGTGCATCAGAATGTTGCTGTGCCAAGAGCTTTGCAAATCAGTCTTGGATTGTGTGCAGGAGAGAGGAAAGTGGAACCATCACTTCATGCCCATGCTTTAGGGGATTTTGCTGATCTGTAACAGTACCAACCCCTTAGGTGTCAAGATCTCATGGATTCTGACTTTGAGATTGTGATTTGGCTTTTTGCTTAACTTTTCCAATTGCTTTACTGTAGCTTGTCAGAATTGAAGCATGTGCTGTATTGAACATTCTGAACTTCAGAATATCCTTTTTGTTTCACTTAGGATGACTTGTAAGACTACCATTTGATGTAATCAAATCCTAATAGTGAAACATAAATGAAGTGAGGTAGTTTGATTATCTAGGATGATATTCCCTTTTGGAATATTCTTGTTAATTCAATGTTCATAGTCTTAAATGAACATTGAATATCCTTTTTGACATTCATTTTGTAGATGCCTTTATTGCTTGATAGATCCATGCAATTTTGTTTTTCTTGGTCATTTATTTATGTCACGTGTGGTATGCATGTTCTTGAATTTCTGAGTTGGTGTATGAGCAGCTTTATTGCAAGGTTTCAGAACTTGTAAACAACCTTCTGAACTGCATATCAGCTTCTGAACTATGTTCAGCTTCTGATCAATATTGCTGCATCTGGACAGGATTTCACCTTCTGAACTGTGTTTCAGCTACTGATCTTCATTTTAGCTTCTGAACTAAGTTCAGCTTCTGAACTTCATTTTAGCTTCTGAAATGTGACCAACCTTCTGAACTGTGTTCAGCTTCTGAACTGAGTCCAACCTTCTGAACTGTGTTCAGCTTCTGAACTGAGTCCAAACATTCTGAACTATAACAAAGTTCTTTCTTTGATTTCTTGTATCTTGGTATGGTTCATATCTTGTTCCTGTCTTAATTAAACACTCAAGAACACAAGTTAAATACCAAGAAACTAATCAAAGTCCATTAATCCTTTAATCACTTAGGGTTTGTTATCTTTAAAATTAATTAGGGATTTTGCCTCAACAATCTCCCCCTTTTTGATGATGACAAACCTATGATTTAGGATTATGGATTTTGATTAAAAATAAGAGAGGTTTAAGAGCTGAAATTTATTTTTATGCTCCCCCTCATTTTTATAATTCATGACATTGAGTTTTTAATAATTTTTAAAAGCTCCCCCTTATTTTTATAATTCATGGCATTATTAAGAGATGCAGATTTTTGAACCAAATGCATTTTTTTTCATTAATCAATCATGCTCATTACATCATATATGGTTCAAAAGCAAAAACTTAGCAAACAAAGGTGATCAAGCAAAAGTTGAAGTTTTAAGAACTCCAATAACTATTGATCACTGACCTACTTGGGCCTAAAACATAAAAACTTAAAGATTTAAATCCTAAAGCTTCTCCCCCTTTTGTCAACAGCAAGAAAGGTAGGGAGGGGTAAGTGGAGGACACTCAGGGAGTTGAGTCTCCAGAATCTGAGGAAGGCTCAGAATCAAAGACAGATGGATCTTCAAATACTGGAGGATTCATAGCCAATCCAGGAGCAGCAACTTCAGAAGTCCATTTTGCTAGGACACATGCAATCTTATGGGTTTTAGTTGCAACCCTAAGAGAACGTCTAGCAATTTTTTCAGCTTTGGATATTTGTGATGTGGGAGCGGAAGTGGGGGCATCCAAGTTTGTTTTTGAGTGACCTTCTTTTGAGACAAAGGTTTCAAGTGAAGCAAACAAAGTAGGAATATCAGGTAGTTGAGTGGTTGTTTTAAGTGTGGCTGGAGTAGGGGAGATATTTTGCGAAGTGTGAGGAGGGGATATCAGAAATTTGCTGCAAATGGCTTCTGACTCCATGGTGGAAGTAGACTGATTTAGGAGTGGTGGTGGTGGTTGGTTAGCCAGAGGTTGGATTTGTTCAATAGGCAGAGATCCTGAAGCTATAGGAGCAGGATCTGCAGAGACTTCGCAGATGGAGGGAGTGGTATGATCAGGGAGAATGTTTCCTTCAACATTCTGTACTTCAGTTTCAGACATTGTTTCAGGATTTTCTTTCTGAGAGTCCTCAAAAACACCATCTTCTGAGTTGATCCCTTCCATATTGAGATCAAATCCAGCTTGATTTCCATCTGATTGTTCAATACCAGTTTCTAGCTGGTCAGCATTGTCACTAAACATGTGGGTGACTAGGATTTCTAGCTTGATCTTTCTTCTTCGCAAAGTGGTTTCCAAACTTCTTGGCATTACTTGCGGCAGGGGTACTTTCCACAGTCAAACGTCCCTCTCGGACACCTTCCTCTAATCGCACACCCATGTTGACCATTTCAGTGAAGTCTGTTGGTGCACTTGCAACCATTTTCTCGTAATAAAACTGGCTCAGGGTCTTCAGAAATATTTTGGTCATTTCCCTTTCTTCCAATGGCGGGACAATCTGGGCAGCCACTTCCCTCCAACGCTGGGCATACTCCTTGAACGTTTCCTTCTCTTTTTGTGTCATCGCACGGAGTTGATCACGATCTGGGGCCATGTCCAGATTGTACTTATACTGCCGGATGAACGCTTCACCAAGGTCATTGAAAGTACGAATGCTCGCACTGTCCAAATTCATATACCACTTCAGAGCGGCCCCAGTCAGGCTGTCCTGAAAGAAATGAATAAGAAGCTTATGATTGTCAGTATACATGGACATTTTCCGCGCGTACATCACCAAGTGACTGCGGGGACAAGAATTTCCTTTATACTTCTCGAAGTCTGGCACTTTGAACTTGTGAGGGATAGTAACATTTGGGACCAAGCATAATTCACGGGCATCCTTCCCGAACAGATCTCTTCCTCGGAGGGCTTCGACTTCCCTTTGCATACCATCAAATCTTTCTTGGAGTTCGTCCATCTTGTAAATTGGCTCAACCTCTTGTTGAATAGTGTGAATCAGTGGTGCTGAATAAGTCATTGCAGCTTGAGGGAAAGATGTACCGGGTTGTGGAACCGGTGCTGACTGCTGAGCGAAAGAAAATGGAACTTCAGATACAGCGGGTTGGGGGCTTCCACAGACCGGAGGTGGCATTCCCCATGTACAGCCTGGAGGCACAAAGAGAGGTGGAGGAGTCACCGTAGATAGCGGGGTCGCACTTACAAAAGGCTGCTCTACAACAGCAGCGGCAGCTTGAGAATTCTGGGCTGACAGGAGTGCATTCATCATGGTCGTCAACCTATCCATTCCCTCTCGCAAAGTGGCAACCTCCTCCGTGAGACTCTGATTTTCTTGTTCAACGAGATCCATCCTTTTCCGATTAGCTCTAGTGTTGTAAATGCGAGTTGGTTCGCGGAGAATTCGTCGGGCCACTTTCTTTGGACGGCGGCTGATTAACCTTTGAAGTAGTGAACACAGGGTGAGACTCAATTTAGAAACTATGAATGCAGTATGATGCATGATTATGCTTATGCAAAAAAAAGAAAAAGAAAAAAAAAACAAATTACCATCGAAGGACTTGTTAAAGTAATTGTAAACATCATAAACTGAACACTTCACTAAAGCATTGAAATATTACAAAGAGTTTTTTTTGTTTACAAGTTAAGAGATTTTGGAAGCTAAAATCTAAACATAAGGTCCTAAGGACTTCAAACTCAAACTCCCGGAGTAGATGGATCCTCGGAATCTGAATGTGCTCCAGAGAGTGAATCCATAAACCTCCTCTTCCTCTTAGCGTCCTGGCGGAGCAAAGCGTCCTTCCGACGAAGCAAGTCATCCTTCTCAATTATTCTTTGATTCTGAACGAAAAGCTCATGATCTTTCTGTGCCAGCTTCCCCTTCAAGGTCTCATTCTCACGCTCGAGCTCCTGGTATTTTCTCTTCCAAGTATCCCTTTCAAGCCGCATTTGAATCAACTGCTCATTGCATTCCTCTTTGTTATCAAAGGGCACAGGTAAGGATGGTGATGGAACAGTTGAGGATACGTGCCTGGGTAGGGGGTAGGGTAAACCAAGAATCGAAGCTCTGTCGACAACCCACTGAGTATAGGATCCATGTACAAAACCCGTCCTTCTTCCTAACTGATTCCTATCAAGCCTACGAACAGTATGCCAGGCTCGCACAAATCTCAATCTCATGCCTGCATGGTCCTCGTGGTTGAGGTAGAATTCACCGGTTAAGGAGAGGTTATTAGGTTTTTCCTTCATGGGGTATCCAAACTGGCGTCTGGCAAGGGTGGGGTTGTAGGTGATTCCTCCGCGTGTACTGATGAGGGGTACATTGGGAAACTCTCCACAACTGTCGATGATTACTCCAATGTCACTAGCTGGTTGGTACCAAAGGATATCAGTTGGAGTGAGGGACATGATTCTCTGAGGCCAACGGGTTTTCTCTATATTAGTTTTGAAAAGGTGGGTTTGGGGTAAATGTGAAGTAAACCACTTGTATAGCAAGGGTGCACAACAAGTGATAACTCCGCATTTCTTTTGTGTTCTGTGGTGAATGGAATGGTAGGTGTCTGCAAGTAAGGTGGGGACGGGGTTTCCGGATATGAAAATTTGGATTGTGTTAATGTCGATGAAATCGTCGATGTTAGGGAAGAGTATATGGCCATAGATAAGTAGGGCAAGGATGGCTTCGAAGGCACCGGTACTGGCGGCTTCGGCAAAGGTGTAGGCTTTTTGGTAGAGGAAATTGGGAGTTAGGCCTTGGAAGCCTCCTTTGGTAGTAAGGTTACTGGTTATGTCGGAAGTTTTGAGGTGGAGGGCTGCGGCGATAGTTAAAGGTTTAGGAGTTGGTTCGAGGCCACTGAAAGGTAACTTGTCAGGCACCGGCAATCCAACCAGGTAGGAGTATTCTTCCAAAGTAGGGACAAGCTGGTAATCTGGGAACGTGAAACAGTGATAAAGAGGGTCATAGAACTGGACCAAGGTATTAAGGATCCCCTCTTCAACGTTTGTCTTGAGGATGCTGAGCAAATTCCCGTAACGCTTTCGGAAGTCGTCCGGACTAGTTACCAAAGAACCTAGCTTCCGTAAATTTGTCAAATCCGGGTCTTTGAAGTTATACTTCTGAGTGTTCCTCTTTGTGAAGTTCATTCCTACGATGTTTACAACAAAACTTGTCTAAGTCCTTCGATACTTTGATGGAAAAATGTTTATGAATGAGTGCATGTATGCATGGTTATGCTAAAGAGCGGAGAAAACATGGTGAGGTTAAGTCCATAGTGTTGGAGCCAAGGGTAAACACGCCATTTGGTAAGGACTATGGTTTCATATGTACCTGTATCACGGGTTCTACCAAGTTCCCAAAGTCATTGACCACTTCCGAATATTGTCGGATTACGGGACTACTCCCGGTCCAACAACGTTCGTAGGAAAGTCTCGTTTGAGTGTAGTATCGCGTATCGACCAACTCAAGACTACTCTTGATTAGCCACCGCACTACGTCCTAAAAGGCCAAGATGGGTTAAAGGTAACTAAAGGTCCTCAACTTCATATGCCTCTTAAAAACAACAATGCCAAAACACGACTACTCATGTCGACATGGTACTACTTTTAAGAGACCTCCATTGAGCGGGGTTATCACATGTACCAAAACCCAAGACTACTCCTGGTATGGCACTTTGATTATACCCCATCCTATCTTATGTTTCCCTCAAGTCCGGGTATAGGACTTATCTCACCACTCACGTAAAAGATAAACACTTAAGCACGTATTTACAAGCATAAAGATAAAGAAAAACAAGATAGGTTTAACCCACTTAGGATTTTGGTCCCCAGTGAAGTCGCCATTTTTCTGTCGCGGTGATTTTTGGACATCAAGCTATTAATTAGCGTTGACTCGCAATTTTAAGATTCACCACCGATCTTTTATTTTTCCGAGGAAAAGGGAGAAAGTTCGAAAAACCCTATTTTTAAGAGATCAAAGGTCCGGGGGTTGGTTACGCAAAGGGAAGGTATTAGCACCCTAAACGTCTATAGTACTCTATAAGAACCTCTTGTTTTTATTTATCTTTATGCTAAATTGACTATTTGTTCGTAAAATAAATGCTTAAGTGTGAAAAGATTAAAGTAATGAGATTAAAAGAAAAGGAAAAATGTTTTTGTTATTTTTATTGATTTGGAAAGACAAAGTCTTTTGCCTACGTACCCGAGCGGGATCAAAATCACGTAGTTCGGGGTAAAAAGCCGAGTGATTTGTTTTGATTGATTTTAAAGTTTGAAAAAAGGTTTTGAGAAAGATAGGAGGCCGAAAAGGCATAGAAGATAAAAAGATGTGAGTTTGATTGATTTTAAATTGAAAAATGTTTGATTGATTAAAAGTTGATTGAAATTTGATTAAGAAAGAAATGACAAAGATTAATATTTTTGAAAATTTTGGTTATAAAATGTTTTTGGATTTTGACTTTTTGAGAAAAATTTGATTAAGTCCTAAGGTCCAGAGACTAAGTTATGCTGAGAAAGTCCACGCGCCGGATCCCTCAAAATGACGTTGGATCAAATGAGGGTCCTTTTCCTCGGATACGGTCAAAATTACATTATCGTCCTCGACATAAAGCATAAAAAATAAATGTGGTGTCGGTGCATATTCTCATTTATATTTTTTTACATTGGACCTAGATACATTCTAATGGCAATAAAATAAATGACAAAATAATAAAATAAAATTGCAAATGCATTAAAGTAAATATGCTAAAAAGAAATAAAAAAAATGCATGAAATGCAAAACAATAAATAAATATGGTGCATAAAATAAATAAAGAAAATAAAAATGCGAGACATAAAATAAATATGATGCTGAAAATAAAAATGAAAATGCAAGACATAAAATAAACATGATGCTAAAAATAAAAAAAATGCAAGACAATAAAATAAATATGATGCATAAAATAAAAAAAGAAAATAAAATGCAAGACATAAAATAAATATGGTACTGGAAAATAAAAATGCAAGGCATAAAAATAAATATGGAGCTGGAAAATAAATAAAGAAAATAAAAATGCAAGACATAAAATTAAATATGAGGCATAAAATAAAAATGCAAGACATAAAATAAACATGGTGCAAAAATAATAAAAAAATAAAATAAAATAAAAATAATAAAAATGCATGGGGTACTGGAAATTAAAGACAATAAATAAAATGCATGCAAAATAAAAAAAAAATAAAAAAAAATGCAAGAAAAATGAAATAAAAATAAAAAGAATAGAGAAGAAGAAGAGGGGGTGCAGAAGTAACAGGGAAGTGCAGAAAGTAAAATACTAGAAGAAACAGAAAAAAGAAATGGGCTCAAGATAAAAATGTGGGCTTAATAGATCAAATCTGGATCGTCAGATTGATCGAGGCGTCCAGATTTGATCATGGGAGACAGAGTCTTAGCCATTAGATTAATGATCAAAGGTCACAGAGAATGAAAGAGTACAGGAGAACCAAGAGGTGCGCGCGTTAAATCATAACAGGGGCTAACATATGCCGTTAGATCTGAGATCTAACGGACTGGCCCTGATGGTCCACAGGAACACAGAGATGCGCGCGCACCATAATCTTGGTCATGGCAGTATTATAAATTGAAAAAAACACAAAATAAAACACAAGTTCATCTTCTTTCTCTCTCTTAAATCTCAGAAAACAAAAGTTGCTCTCCCCTCTCTCTAAACACGCGGCCGGAAAAGAATTCCGGTGTGGTGGCCGGCCGGCCTACACGGCGGCGCCACCGCACCGGAATCCAAAACCTCACTCTTTTTTTGAAAAAAAAAAACGGTTTCAGAAATCCTTTCTTTCGCTCTCTTCAAATCCGTAAACCAAAACCCCAAAAACCTTTTAAATAAACCTAGATCTAAGCTTCAAAATCAAATCATATTATACCTTTGGTTTGCGTTTTTGGCTTAATCTTTGGGGGTTAAATCGATTGTGCTTTTACGTGGATGTGTTATAGTGGTACTGCTGGTTTGTTCAAGTTCTGTGCGTGTTACGGTATGTGAAACACGGTTATGGCTTTGGGTAGTTGCTACTTTTGCTGTTTTTTTTTTTGCGTTTTTGTTATGGGAATGGAAGAGAAAAGGGGGACGAGGAAGGAGTGAAGAATCTGTACCGTGAGGGTGTGGCTGGGCTGTTGAGTTATGGTGTGTGTGTTGAGTTTTTTTTGATTTTTTAGTTTTCCGGTGGCCGGAATTGGATTGTGTTGGTGGTTGGTGGTGGTTTGAGGGTTTTAGTGTGGTGGTTCTGATTGGTCCTTTCTCTGACACGTTTTCTTGGTACCCGTGAACAGTACTCTCTGTACTATTTATAGCAAAAAGGACAGATGAAAATGGACAAAAATGCCCCTCTGGGCCTGGACAGATAATTGACTGAAATTGGACTAAAGAAGATTAAATTAAAAAAACTAACAGTAAAATAAAAATATTATTAATAAAAAACGAAAACAAAAAAAAAATAGAAAACACTAAAAATAAAAAGAAAATAAAAAAGAATAAACTAAAAATAATAAAAATAATAATAACTGATAAAAATAATAATAAATAAAATAAAACGGTCGCCTTCGGAACAAAAATGAGGTATTTTAAAATACCTCCCTGCCGAAATTTCGTCTGAAACGACGGACACTTCTGGCTTGAAAGACGAGAAAAATGAATTAAAAAACGGGTCAAAAATGGGGTATGACAACGTCATTTAAACACACAAGTATTAAGAATTAAATAATTTATTTTAAAAATAATTAAATTATGTTTTTAATTTTTTGTTTGTATTTGTACCCAAAAAAAATTTGAGACAGTGACCATCCAGTATATATATTTTTTTTGGTCAAAGTGACCACCCAATATTTATTTCTCTCTTAAGTGTCAAATAATCAGGCAAGTATTATTATTTTTCTGAAATGATTATAAACTCGGCTGAAACACAGATCAAAATATATATGCAAGCAAGATGTCTCATTGTTTCGTTGACAAAAAATATACGATGAATTTGACATAAATTATCAATTTAGACTCTAAACTATTGCTCTCACTTTAATTTAGTCTCTAAAATATGTAAATATAATAAACAATCTCTAAAATATATAAAAGTCGTTCATTTAATCCCTACTATTAAAATCTTAGGGGGTGTTTGTTTCAGGGTTACAAAATTTATTCCCAGGTATTAATTTTCCCAGGAATATGAAGGTGAAAATTGTATTCCCAAAAAAATATAGAAAAAAGTGTTTGGTTAATTGTTTAATTCCTGGGAACTTTTTTTAAAATAATTCCAAGGAATATGTAAAATATGTTTGGCTTGAGATGTAGAATCCTGGGAATAAACGTTCTAATTACGCAAATGCCCCTATTGTATAAACCATGAAACCAACGTCTTCTTTACAAGTTTTTTTGTTGGGAATCTCCTCTCTCTGCTACGTCGACGGCGGGCGTGCACAGCGGTGGTTGATCTTGACCCCTCCCTTCACCACCTCGTCGTAAGTCTTTCGATCTATCCATCGTCAATTTATTTAATTTTATTGTTTTTCTTTGTATTTGAAATTTGGATATTGAGCTTATGATAATCCATTACCCTGACGAGTTTCATTTCTTTCGTTAACATATTCAAATGTATAGTAGCAGGGGATCATTATAATTTAGATATCATTATAATTTAGATATATGTTGGTATTTTATTAATTATTAATATTTTTACCTTAGTTCTGGATGTGTTTTTTTGGATGATTTGTTTGTGGCATCTTGCTTGCTGTTTGTTGTTGATGACAACATTATTGTTAGATGTTTTTCGAGCTTTAAACTTATGTGATCACGTGGTAAATGTATGTTTCGCTACTCTTTCGACACAACATAATTACTCCGAATATGTATTTTTCATATTAGAATTGGTGAGATTGATTGAAATGCTAAAGAAATGATCATGAATATAACAGAAAGGTGTACAGATTGGTGGATGAATATAACAGCAAATTTGAGACAATTGTATGCTAAGAACTCAGTTGTTGCTCAGGCCAAGTGGCAGCCCCCACCGCACGGAACTATAAAAATCAATGTGGATGCAAGCTTTTTGGCGAATGAGAAAACCAGTTGGGGACTGATAACTAGAGATCATAGCGGATCAGTTCTGTATGCTGCAACAAGAAGAGAGGACATTCAAGTCTCCCCCTAGTGGCTGAAGCGATGGGACTGCATTGGTGTTTACAATGGGCTGAAGAACAGCACTACCATAACATGATATTTGAGACCGATGCAGAGTCAGTGGTTAAGGCTCTCTTTGAATCTATGCGGCCTGCTGTCGTAGAAAGTTTAATCTTGCACTGTCTGCAGATTTTAGCTCACCTAGAAAATACTAGGATATTGTATGTTAGTAGAATTTGTAACAATGTTGCGCATAGCCTAGCTGCTTTAGCTTTAGATGTTAGATGTAAATCTTGGGTGGGCAATGTCCCTAACAAGATCATGAGCTCTCTGTGTAAGGATTCCTTTTCAAGTTAATGAAAATCCTTCTTGCTGTCAAAAGAAAAAAAAATTGAAAATACACATTAATTTCCTTTACAAGTTAAAGTGGAAAATGCATATTTTCATTTGGTGATCTGGACTATATATCCTTTTCAGTTTGCTATATATGTTCATTTCAATAGCGTTTATAATCTCAAATTCACGTAGTCACGCTCATTACATATACAGACAATAACTGCAAAAAAAAGTGCTGAATGCTTAGGTTTATTTATTCACTTTAAAAGAATGCTCAATTTACTTTTTAAGAACCTCTTATATTAAAAATGATTTTTGGATTACTAAAAAGTTTCAAATACACATTACATCATCATGCAGCTGTATCCATGTTATTAATGAGTTGCAAAACCTTTAAAGAGTAGTTTCTGTTTGACTTTTTTTTTTGAATCAGCATATATTATTGAAAGCACCTGGCACAAGACGTACTAAACGGGTAAATACAAATATTACAAAGCCAAATAGAAGCTGCTGCTGCTGCGCCAGCAGTAATTCTGCTGTCATACAGCTGTTGGTGCGCCAAAACAGCACCACGGTACAACAAAAACAGCCGCATAAAATGGCTAAAAACACCACTAAAATTGCCCGAAACGCTGAGCACATCCCAACCCCAGCAACCACTGACAACGCAACCCAAACTCCCTGGCTGGAGAACCCCACAACAGCTGTTCCACGCACCAAAACCCGAACTGAACAGCCGAAGAAATGACAGACGGGAATCATGAAAAACCATGAAAAAACATTCATTATCCCTTCGACTTAACCAAATTCATGAGCAATATACTTTCAGTATGTTATTCATAATTCCCATTTAACTATCCTTAATTGTATCAGCAAAGCAACAGAGTATATTCCCATATTCTCAACCAAGTTATAGAACAAACCACATCCTTCATAACTGTAACAAGAAAAATGAACCTAAATCAGTGCAACCTCAAGTGATAGTACCAACAAGCCTTTGATCCCAAATTTAACATCCTAATCCAAGCAACATAGTGAGCCTTTAATATCAGCAAATTATGCATTGCTTACTTGGTTTCAAACTGACCATTGCTTAAATCACATATTGCTGTTACTCTTAACTTTTTAAGGACCCCAACAATGTAAAATTATAGAATCTAATACATATATCAAAAATAGAAATGCTAAAACAAGAGAAACAGTTGCAACCGAAAGATTCCAAGGATTCAAAAATATATGTCAGATTCTTAGTGATTTATACTATTTTGAACTGAGTGTCATTAAGACATTTGTCAAACAAATCATCTCATTAAGATATATATCTTTTATTTCCGTAAGAAAAAAAGATAATTTTATTAATCCTTATTATAACTTACAAAATAAAAGCAAAACAAAGAATACATATTTTAGATAGAGTTTTAAAGCTGGCAAAATATGAGTAATATCAGCACAGCCCAATGCTTCTTTCACGTTCTTCATTTGCTTTTTGATTGTCTAGCAGCGTGGAATGTATGGCAGACGGGTCTGCTGTGGGCTGATGTAAACAAAGTTGTACAGCAGAGCGACGCTATGGAAGAAGCTGTTTTTGAGCTCATACGGAACAACCACAGCAGATGTTACACAGAAACTTAGAATCTGTAACATTAAAAGATTGAACCACACTTTTCTAATGCGCCAAAATTTTCAACAAAAAAAAAAGATTGATGCAGAGGCCTACCAATCTGTTATCTATTTGAGTATAAATTAGCTCATAACATGATGAATTATATTTTCAGAACCAAAAACTTAAATGTCACAAAGGTAACAACACCAACATCAGACTAGTAACACAAATGAATTCAAAGTATAATTGAGGTCATTACACAACTAATAAAGACCATAATAACAAATACAACTAAATAATAAAAGGAATTAAAGACAATGGCTACATGAGTTTTTTTTTTTACCAAATTCAAAAAGCATTGAACATTCTAAATTCTACCTAGAACCATTGTTACTCAAAACAATGTCCACAAATTGCTTCCTCAATCCAGGAGTATCCATTGTGAAAAAATAGTCGCAAAGGTTATTGTCTTTGGTGATAAGCATACCATCCATTACCACTTCTGCATTGGAAAATCCTTCTATTTCTTTTAAAATAGAGACAATCTGGTTCTTCCTATCAGCTGTGTGTTTCTCGTGCACAAAACAAGAAGTGAAGACTTGTTTCATATTCTCAACACCATTAGCATAAATCTCACCCAATTTGTTCAATGAATTTGACATGCTATCAGAAGTATCATCATTATACTTCACCCTTTTTCCCCCACGTTTTCCGGTCCTATAATTAGAAGAATCACGTTGTGGTTGGTTTGTTGGATTTGATCCTGGAGCAGCAGTGTTAGCTGTGGGTGTTTCTGGCATCTGCGACTCAAAATTCTCATCATCATCATCATCATTCAAATTAATTCCTGATCCGCCCTCTTGTGCTGATTGAAAGTTTTCCTTCTCCATCTCAGTAGGCATATCAACGATATCTTCTGTTACATTACCAGATGCTTTATCTTTTCCATATACAATATCCAAACTATCATAGTGTGGAAATGTTTTTCCATACAAGCCAATTGCGGTAGGGTGAGACTGCGTTAAAGGAAAAAGTGTTTAGAAATATAAATTTAATGCAAAAAAATATATTATGAATTTATCAAATGTGGAATAATATGTCTTATATTACCTTGCACCATTGACGATAAATCTCCTTCTCTACTACAATCATCTTTTGAGTAGCATTCCACCCAAAACCACTTGCACTTGGACCCAACATATCTTTGATTGCAGAATATTGTTTTTTAAGGTGCTTCACTCTTGATTCAATATGTGGGTTAGCTATTAATGTGCAACCTGGGAATTTGCTGTGAATATATTTCTCTAATGCTTTAGTATACCCAGGTTTAAATGAGTTTGCATCAGCCTTCCAACCATTGTCCACTAATTTCAACAAACCTTCCACTAATACTCCATCTTCTTCAGGAGCCCATTGTCGCTTTGTGATTCTTACATTTTGATTTTCAGAGGACCCGTCCATCTATTCAACAACTCAACAAGTGCATGCATGTCAAAATATATAAGAACAAACAATAAACAAAATCATATTACAAGTACATATTTTACAAATAAAAACTCATAAAAAGAAACAGTTTTGATTAATGGAACTTTTAAATCAAAGTCAATAGTACATTGAAAATAAAAATTACAATCAAATTGAAATGTCAAATAAAAAACATGCAAATTTTCAATGATTTCCACCTCTCCACCTATTAAATATATCTAATGAAAAACTATCTCTCCATTGACTCCATGTCGTACTTGGCTCCACCGTAGTTATCATGTCACCAGACATGACTTCATCAGAGAACTCGTCATTTCCTAAATTCAATTCCAAATGATCCAATGTCATTTCTTTGCGAATATGATTATGTAGAAGACAACAAGCTGCTATTATTCTTCCTTGAGTTTTTACAGGATAAAATGACTTCTCTCTCAGTATAGCCCAACGTCCTTTCAAAAGTCCAAAACATCTTTCTATTACATTCCTAGCTGAAGAATGTTTCATATTGAAAAATTCTTTAGGGGTAGATGGTTGTAATCCATTCCTCCACTCACTAAGGTGATACCTTTGACCTCTATAAGGAGTAAGAAATCCTTCTCCATTCATGTATCCAGCATCACATAAATAATAATACCTTATCATAAATAAAACTGAAGTTAAAATCCATAAACTATGCAACACATGTTTTATTTTTATATTAATCTATACTATTGTACCTTGAGGAACCTTTAAACCATTTGGTCGAGAAATAGCATCTCTAAGGACTCTAGAGTCAGCAGCTGATCCCTCCCAACCAGGCAAAACATATATGAATTGTAAATCTGGTGAGCATACACCTAACACATTTGTAGCTATCTCACCCTTCCTTGTCCTGTATCTACTTTTGTCAGCTTCAGGCACATTGACCTTGATGTAAGTGCCATCAAGAGCTACTAAACAATTTTTAAAGTATTTCCATTGTTCGTCTGTGTTGCCCTCCAAAATTGGTTTAGGTTGTTTTAACAATTCCTTATGACACTTCAAAACTGCCAATAATACATTACTGAAATGCCTACTAATCGTTTCACCAGACCTAACAAATTGTCTTCTAATCATTCTATTCTTAACATGATGTGCCAATATATGTAAAAACATGGCCACCAACTCCTCCACACACATGTGTCGAGTAGGAAGCAAACCACCAATAACTTGCAACATGTCACATAGTTTGTGGAAAGCAACTCTATCCATCCTTGTATTTTCAACGCAAGCCAAATCACTCATGTAAATAATTCTACGAAAATGGACTTCTCTAACTAAACTTCTTTCATAAAAATCCCATGACCTTTTTCGCTTTTTCGAACGCTTACTTAACTCAAGGTAGCATAACACAATTGTCATCAACATAAAGTAATTCAACATCTCCATATATATCATAAACATTGCTATAATTTTTTTCTTTCTTTCACGCATTTCCATCAAATGTGTCATGATAAAAAAAAATAATTGCTGCACATCATAATACTATATTAGAAACATAAGAATTACACCATATATAACATTCTAAACAAAGCACAAACATCCAAATATACAGTGATTCCAAATTTGACAAATCTCACTTTCTTAGATAATATTTCACACTTGGGAACATGTTATATACTTCATTTTCAGAATTAGAGTTCTAACACATGCTTATTGGTTATTAGCATATGCTGAAGTCTTAAAAACAAAGAATTCAAGCTCATGGATATCTCATGGTATGGAATCACTATTACAATTATCACAAAAAAATAATAGAATGAATAAAATGATAATTTTTTGGGAAAAGTTAGAAGAAGGTGAGTTAATAATAACACGTTGTCTCTAACAATTGTTTTGCATCGATTCATGATGGGAAAAAAAAATAAAAGAATGCCAAATTGTGCAGAGATATAACATTGAACAACATACTAGTTGACTCAGATTATGTACCACGTCTTGCAGATTTTGGCACTGCAAAGTTGCTAAGCTTTAACAATTCAACTTGGAGCTCAGTTGCTGGATCCTATGGCTACATGGCTCCAGGTACATAATCCATTTGATGATTGAGATTATGAGCACTTTCATACTCCACAGATGTATATAATAACTATTTTCTTTTTTCACTTATTTTAGAGGAGTTAAATTCTGATATATACTTCATAGTTCATATGATATAATACATGTTTTCCCCGTACTAGCATTTTATTTGAGTATTAAATCTATAATTTAAAACAATTGGATCTGTACATGACTAATTCATTTAGTAACAAAGCTGAGTTAAAATTCTCATAAAAAAAAGAACAAAAATGGGTTGAGACAAAGCAATAAGCAACAACAGCAGACAAAAAAAATAGAGAAATGATAACAATCACCAAATCTATGTTGAGTAATGGAAGAATTAAAATGAAATTAGATGGTACCTTGAAGAGAAGAGTGAAATCCAAAACCCAAATAGCAATCAATTGATGAACACCACAAAGATCATGGGTTCTTTTTATAGAAGATCATGGGTGAAATTTTTTAGCGGGAATAGCAGCAGCAACTCAGAAAAAGAATAGTGGGAATGGCAAGGGCAGAAATGGTATTTTTTGAAGATCATGGGTTTTCATTCCCTGGGAATAAAACTTTCCCAAGCTATCTCACGGGAATAAAAGGATGAAATTTGGGTTGAACGTGGGGGAAAAGTGGGGGAGAACGTGGGTGTATTGCTTTCCTGGGAAAAATGTATTCCAGTGCATATTTGTGTGGTTCCCACCTACCAAACAAAGGAATATTCAATTCCAGCCTTAGATTCCTGGGAACTTTTTGTAACCCTCAAACAAACACCCCCTTAGGGAATAAATTGATAAATGTGCACATACTTTAACAACTAAATTAACGAATTTCATATAATTTATATAGTTGAAGGATTAAATCGAAGAGTGACTAATATTTTATGGATTAAAAAATGAGAGTTTGTTCATAAATTTATTAATGCAATATAGAACTAAAGAGATGAAATTGTCAAGGCACACGTAATTCTTTCCTTTTTTTTTGTTTGCTTGGACATTATGATTAACTTGATATATTTATAAATTAAATACAAATATGTAATTCATTATTTTCATAATTAAATACTTATTTATCGTCCACCTAATCATAACTTAGTAGGTAGAAACATTGCAATATGTAGGGATTGAGGTTTGAACTTCAAATTCCCATTTATTCACTTCAATGGGTGAATTTCTAACTACTAGTTACTTATTACTTAAAAAACAAAAATACCCATTTGTCGAAACAAAATAGAACAAAACAAATAAATAAATATGACAGTCATGTGTCATTAAAACATTTTTTTTTACAATAGATAAATAGACCTAGGCATTTTACAAAAAAACACAGTAGAATAATCACCGATGACCAAAGTCATTCGTAATGATCTACCAACATCATGTTGCGAACACTGGTAACATGATTATCTCCTAAGAAAAGAACTAGGGTTCAACGTTCAACTCATGGAGTCGTTGATTTGGCAGGTAGTTAAACCTTGTGTTAAAATACCAAATATATTGTTGGTTATTCGGATATCAGTTTCATAGCGGAGTAAAAAAAAAACATAAACTTGTGGGGATATCCCTAAGCATCCATATGGGAACCAAATGTCCTGTTTACTGTGGTTTAGGGGGAAAAATCATTCATAATTTACTTATTTTACTTACTAATCACCAAACACATACCTTTCGAAAAATAATAATCACCAAACACATAAAAAATAACATCATTCTACGCCCACCCAACCTTCGTTCATGTTTGGACTTCGGTTTCAATTTTGGATAGGTCAAAATTGTTTCTAGAGGTGTAAAATTATTTTTGACATGTTTGGAAGTATAATAGACTTTACCTCTAGAATTTATTCTAACATGAAGCTATGATTTATAGTTTTTTTACTTCAAATGTGATTTTTACTACAGTCAAATTTACTATTCAATTTTGACAAAATCAATCAATTTTTGTCACACGGCAAAACCAAAAACACACATCTATGAAAAGGTTGTTGTTTCACAGATTCAATACAGAATATAGGTGGATGAAAAGATCCAGCAATCAGCACTCCTAAGTTCCACAACTGTAATCCCTCAATAGTGAAGGACAAGTTGAATAACCTTTTCTCAAGAAGAAATCTCTGAATGGTATGTAATAGCTCATTTGTTTTAGATTCCTAGAGACTCCAAACATGATTCAGGCCAAAGCAATACCATTTTTGCTATGAGAAAACTTTAGTGGTTGAGAAGTTTCCAGCTTAAAAGATCACACAGAACTTTTCAACGAAAAACACCTCTAGGACACATGATGTAATAAGGCCAGCAATGAGTTTCATCAAACCTTTTTTAGAGAAGATAATAACAAGTTTCAAACCTGAGGCACTCACAATGACCTTTTTCTAAATACAGTATAAAAAAAGAGCCTTAGACAGAAAAAGAGTTCTAACATAACTGAATAATAGACATTCTCATTACTGCATTTATTACTTGACGATAACAAAAATAAAATAGAGACCAAATTGATGGTACACCCTCCAGGTATACTTGTCATTGCAGTGTGCATAGCTATGCTAGAATCACAAAATTATGCAAGGCTCTAAATAAACCGAAGCCAAATATCTGCTTTAAAAACACACCATACAGAATCAAGTAACTCGGTCTTGTTTATACAGTTTAAAAACATTTACGCCTTAGGAAAATAAAGCAAGCATCTATTCTTTTTTTACATAAATGCAAGCATCTCTCATTCTCCCTTTGTCATATACTCTCAAATAAAACCATTGGTTACATATTATCAAATAGATCATTTTAAGGCATAGAATGACACCATTTTTTCCTATTATCTTCAACGATAAAGTTAACTACCTTTTATGCTATTTGTGGATAATATTTAACAATAGGTAAACTTGAAAGAAATAAACAAAAATTGAATAAAATGATGGAAATGAGAAACTCTATTCCATTGTATGAAAAGTGAATAAAATGATAAGCAGGTCAATAAGCAAAAAAGTTATTTCATCTCATACCCCCAAAATTGGGTAAAAAGTAAAAATGCTAGAAGTTTTAGACGGAACAGATTAGGGGTTCCTTTCCATTACCAAATAACGACAACTAATGTCATTTCCCCCCCCCCCCCCCCCCCCAAATACCTTTCCATTAATTCAAACATAGCAGGAGCAAGGAGAAGCTTCTTTAAGAACATCAATTCATGGTCAACAAATTGGCAGTTCAAAAACTTCTCACTAAAGCATTTTATTAGAAGGAACTGTAAAAGTAAAAAAAAAGTAAGCCGTACTAACAGTAATGCAACACATAAATCATAGGTGTTGAATTAACATGCCATTGCCAGCCACAAATTATTTCAAAAACTTCACACAGGTAACATACAATTGTACATCCTACAATAGTCAATTTATTTACCTTCTTGTGAGGTATTTATTAAACAATAGTTCAAGCACTAAAACTTTCCTATAATTTCAATATGAAGTACTCGGAAATAATGGAGAAGAATCAATATCTATTCATGTAAAAATGTTCCCGGTCCAGGGAGTACCTGATGTGGTGTACAACAAGTCTTCAGATGTTGAAATTGATCAATCTGAAATTGCTTGTGACAAGAGGTGCCAGCAGAAAGCACTCCGATAATTCAGTTAGTTCCAGAACCAGCAAAGTGAACCACTTTTCTACAATCAAACGTTTTACAAACGTGATTTGTCATGACTTATGATTTGCTGTACCTTCTTATCTCCCATGTTCATCATTTGACGATATAACTTCAATAGATGAGAAGCCTCCTCTTCAAAACATAACACATACCTTTCCAAAAACAATTTCTCAGACGCATAAAATGGAGTTGTCAAGCTAGCAAACTCGCTTCTCAAACCCGTCGTTAGAAGATAAAAGACAACCATAGCTCTTGGAATGATCCTTTTCTCCAAACAATAACAAAACATCCCTGGTCCCTTGGCAAGGTAAGAAGAATCCCAACCTAACTCATTAACCCAAAAACTCATCACCCTATTGATTTTTTCGTCGGATACCAACATACATTTGGGCTGCTTCCTAATAGCTTCCATGACAGTTTCCTCCGACCAACCCCATTTCTTAAAGTTAAAGGTATCAATTCTATCATTCCACGTGGATTTACTTAAAGATATTCTAGTAAGCAATGCATCACCAAAGTTATATCTAGTAGGATCAAATCCCATATTTTTCAATTCATTCATAGTCTCACCTAACTTACTAAGAATTCTATAAATGCTGGTATTGCAAACACCATAATCAATCATCAAATTGATATTAGAAATTATACAATTACAACAAATCAAAGAAGGACATGAAATTACAGAAGACATAGCCTTTTGATTAGATTTAAGGAATTGAGTTATCAAATTATAATTAGGGATAATACGATTCTTCAAACTTGATTTCATGAATCTAGGGTTACCTACAATAATACGAAGAATGTCAGAGGTAGAAGCACCTTTGGGGATTAAAAATTGAAACTTTGGGAGAATTCTTTTGTGGGTATCGCAGGAAAGAAGCCATGGTTATCTTTTGATAATGTTGAGAATATCTGAGTCGGTGAAACCGTGATTTTTGAAGAAGTTGATAGCTGAATCAGGTTTTTGTGAGGTTGTGAAATAAAGCTGTTTGGAAGCTTTGAGTGCGGATTGTGGTGAGAATCCGAATTTATCAATGAGGTAGGAAACAGCGAATGATTGTGAAGGGGTAGTGTCGAAGAATCTGAGAGAAAATTGGAGTGCGGTTGAGGTTGTTGATATGGCAAAGGCATTGCGGAAGTGAAAAAGTTTCAACATTGGAAAATGTTTCAATGGTGCTAGCTGGTGTGCCCAGAACAGTGTGTTTGGCTTTCACATAAATGAGATATTTGATCTATATCATAAGATAGATTGGTCATTCGATAAATCTAAAAAATGAATTTTTGGTTGCATATGAAACAGGAGATAGGAACTTATTGAGATCCACTAAATTGCTACTAGTTCTCTGTGTGTTTATGTGTTTTATAAATGGACAAATGAAACAAAGTCACAAACAATAGAATTATGTGCGGTTTAATTTGATTTTGGATAACTAATTTAAATAGATTGATCGGATCTCATTTAATTTGAATCAAAAGGTTAAATGATTTGATTTAGTGTGACCGTGGTTTCTTTAGGTGAGACATTAAATTCAAAGGGTTAAATCAGCTTTTTGTTTTTTAGGTGGTCACAAACACTATTGTTTTTTATTCATCAGGATGCTTTGGTAACTAATTACACCCGGTGTAAGCATCTAAAAAGATAATAGTTAAAAATAAGATGAATTATCTATTAATTTATAAGGTGGGGCGTTGACGCAACGATAAAGTTGTTGTCATGTGACTGAAAAGTCACAAGTTTGTTCAAGTCCTAGAAACAACCTCATGTAAAAGGCGAGACACCAAATGGTGAGACACCTTCTCGAACCCTACGTATGCAAAAACTGTGTACCAGGCTAGCATTTTATTTATTTATTAATTTATCAACATCGACAGTGTAAAAGAGATAGACGTCCTTAGAATGAACTTTGTTGAGACTGATGTAGTCAATACACATCGTTCATTTTTCGTTCAATTTTTTGACAAGTGGACAATAGTTGAGAGTCAAATGATATAGTTGACCTCTTTTACAGATCGTGCTAAAAGTAAATCATAAATTAGAATCTTAGTTGCTTTATCTTTCTCAACAGATTGCTTCCTTCTTCTCTTAGGAACCCAACAAGCGAAAGAGTCAAGAGCTAGCTTGTGATGGCTTTGAGCTAGATTGTTACGCTATATTTGTGTGTGGAATGGATGCTTTGTAATTATTTTTCTATGATGAACTAAAGAAGGTAAATCTAAGGATCAGATGGTATATTTTTCCGAAATAAAAAATTAAATAAAACATTGAACCATTGCACATAAAAAATATAAGAAAGGCCACAAATCTGTTTAATCTAGTAGCTCCCTTAAATCTTATAAAAGTTTCCCTACAATATGTACAGAACAAATGGAAAAGTAGTGCAAAGATGCACCTACAAGTACAAGCCTAAAGCTGAAAGCTTTAACCAAGAAATTGTGTGAACCTGCATATATAATTTTTATATGCTATGGATTATTGGGTTAAATGAACAAGGAATGAGAACTAACACCATGAGAAAAGCATCCCCTGACCAAATGCAAGATCATTTGAACTAAAATGAACTAGATGCTAGACCTATGCATCAAAACTGTAACTAAAATTGATGATAGATAACAAATATCAACAGTAGTTCAAGTTGGCCAATGAATCAAGTCAGCAATACTAACCCCTATTTTGTCCTAGACAGAGTAAGTACCTCATAATCAAAGAAAGAACAAGCTAAGCTTAAATCAGAGAAGAAGAAGATTAGTAAATTACATATTTGATAGATGGCATGCCATTTTTCTCCTTTGTGTATGCAAGTTTCATTTTTTCCTCATATAGCTTTAATAGATAATCAGATTCCTCCTTAAAGGAGCAAAAAAACTTGTTCAAGAGCAACTTCTAAGAATATCTAAATGGTGTAACTAAGCTGGCATTCTTTTTTCGCAGATCTTTCATCAAAAGAAATTGCATAACTGAGGCCCTTGGGATGATCCTTTGCTCCAAACTATAACAAAACATTTGTGGCAGTTTGGTAAGTGCCAAGGAATTCCAACCCAATTGATTGACCAAAAACTCATTAACAAATCAATCTTATCAATTGAAACCAACATGAAATTAGGCTGCAACCGAAATGCATGAATAACAGCTTCATCAGACCAAACCCCATTTCTTAAAGGTATCAACTTTCTCATCCCAAAGTTTTTTACTCAAACATTTCTTGGCTGCCAAAGCAACTACAAAAGTAGTTGTTGAAGGGTCAAACCCTAAACACTTAACTTCCTCCAATGACTTAATCAAATCCTTTGAACCAAATATAGACGGCCTTGACTGAAGCATACTAGCAATGACAGAATCAGAAACTCCAAAATCAGACATCAAATTGACATTATCCACAATAAGGTGACATGAATTAACAGAAAATGAAATCGAACGTCGAATTAAGCAAGAAACAACATCCTTGTTGGTTTTCAAGAACTTACTTAACAATTCAAAAAGAGGGATTATTCGTTTCTCGAAGCTAATTCGTAAAATTACAGGGTTTGAAGTTAACAATGAAGCAATATCAGCTGAAGAAGCACCTTTGGATAGACAATATCAGCTGAAAATGACCCTTTGCGAATTTGACCAAGTCACTTAAGTGATGTGGCTGACAAATGTGTAATTTTCATTTAAAAAATAAAAAGAAAAGCCACGCTTGTAATTATGTAATTAAAAAAAAACATGAAATGGATGAATAAATAGGGTCTCACGTGACCCAACTTCTATTCCAATCCTATCCTTTTCAGATTCTAGGGTTTCAACCCCCTACTTTCCCCAACTTTATTCATCTCTTCCAATCCCCAAATTCACTTCCAATCTGATCGTTTAACTCGTTTGGTCGCTCGATTCTCCCTGTTCTTTCACTCCTTTAGCCTGATTGTTTGCTCGCTCGAAACCCCCGTTTGCTAGAAATAGCAAGGTTCGCTGTTTGAGAAAATGAAGTGGGTTGATGAAGGTTCGTCGAAGAAGAAGGTTGATGATGGTTTGCTTACGAAGAAGAGTGATGGAACATCTGGAAGTAAAAATCACATGGTCCCTGAGAATATTCCTGACAAGAATGTCCCAAAGTAAGTGGCTTTTTGTATTTTATTGTCTTGTTTGTATACTATTTTGGAACTATATGACATATTTATGATTAAAAAATGGTTGGTGGAACTATTGAATACGGTATTAATGCATGTAGGTAATTTTTTAATCCAAGTGAACTTGCTATTTTTGTCTTAGGGTTGTTGCTGACCACACATTGAAGATTAGATTTCACCACAAAGGTTATTTTATTTCTTACCCTGAGATTGCTTACAAAAAAGGTGAGGTGTACGAATTTGGTGGGGAGTGGGACATAGATGAGATTAATCTCATTGACTTGGGTAAATTGGTTAGAGAAATAAGTGTGAAAGGGGAGTACAAGTTGTGGTATGTTACACCAGGAAAAGAGTTAAGGAATGATTTGAAGTTGCTAGAAAATGACAGAGATACTATTAGGTTCATAAATGAGTTCAAGGGTGAGGCAAGTGCTGACTTTTATGTAGAAACCCCATCAGTTGATGGAGTAGATTCTAGGTATGATAGTGATCTCGAAGTGGTAGGTGAAGCTAATAGAGAAGGAAAAAAATGATGAATCTGAAACAGATCCAGAATACCAAGGTGATGAAGATGATGTTGTTGAAGATGGAAGCGAAGATGGAAGCCTAGATGGGATATCACTTGATGACAGTGAGTGTGAGGAGAACTTTAAGTGGAATTCTGTGTTGCCTGACCATACTCTGAATCCAGTTCTTGTTATTCCAATTGAATTGGTTGGTGAGCCAAGGGCTGCTGTGGAATCATCAAGAAATGCTGCTCCACTTGTTGATGAGTCTAATACGTTGTTTTGGAAGGATGCTTGGGTTGAGGGAGTTCCATTTAGTGTCAGGTTTAGTCGCTTGTTTGAGTTATCCGAGAACAAGTTGGCAATGGAAGCGAAGATGGGTTCCTTAGATTGGGGTGAATGGTGAGGCTTGGAATTGGCGGAGGAAGCTCTATGCTTGAGAGGAAGAGAAGGTGGGGGAATGTAGTACGTTGTTATCATCTATTGTTTTGTAGGTTAGTGTGGCGGATATATGGGTTTGGAAAATGGACTATCAACCTTATCTTTTAGGGCACAAAGCCCTTCAGAAGGGCTTGGCTCCCTCAAGAAAGGGCTCAGCCCCCTCCATAAAGGCCCAAAGGTCCTTAGGCGAACCCACCAGGGGACGCCGCTGCACAGAGCTTCTAGAAGCCTCTAGAACGCTCCAGATCACTCTAAACGTGGCTTTGGCCCAAGCTACTTGGGGCCTAAGCCACGGAAAGCAAGCCCAAATAAGGCTATAAATACCCACTTGAGAGGCATTCTCAAGGCATCACAAAAACAGACTAAACCCTAGTTTTCTAGATTGTACTCTCTGCAAGTACAGAAAGTTAGACCCGTCAAAAGGTTATTCTATGAGTAGTGCTTATAATTACTTGACGGCTGTGGAAATCAACACTTATATAGAAGACAATAATATTCTTTGGTTAAAAGCGGTTCCCCTCAAAGTTATTTTTTTTTTGGCGCATGCTTCTTATTGTATCCTTACTATACATAATCTGCATAGGAGGAGGGTCCTTAATTATAATGATCAGACATGCACGCACACGAGGGGGCAATATGAATGAAGACATGGACCATATATGTAACACCCATATAGAGATTGTCTAGGATCTCTTATGAGTATTAAAATTTCGTACTGGATACATTAAATACAATACAGAAAAGTTGTTTATTGAATACACAATAAATAAGTTTATGATACAGCTCAAGATCCGTTACATAACATCCTTCATAATACATATACATCATGATACAATATCAAGAAAAACATAAGCAGCACGATCAATCCATAGCCTTCTCTTTACCTTTACGTCGTGCTACCTGCGAAGAACCTGCACCAGAAGGAAAGGGATGAGACATAATGTCTCAGTGAGCTCCTACCCTACCTACTGTTTGGCAACCTCAGGGAACCTAGGGTCGCCGTGCCTACCTCGGCGATCTTGGGGAAACCTATGATCGCCAAGTCTTGACTTTACCCAATTGAGGGTCATCTGACTGATTCTGCTAAGCTGGTGATCAAGGGGAGATCTAGGATCACCGTCTGATAACTGCTAACTGATGTTTGATAATTGTCTGAATAAATATTTCCTGACTGATAATGTATTAGTATAATAACTGATACTTTATGTTAGCTGTTAGCGTTGAACAAACATTATTATCTGGGTTCATTTTACGGAATGCCCCCGGGTGGAGTAACCCCGAAGCACATTCCCCTGATAACCGGTGAAAATTCCTATTATTTCAGGCTAACACCGGACTCCTCTTGCCTACGTGTGTGGTTATCCTCGCGGAAGATTCCTGCCCGTTCCAACTGTATCTGGAACCCCCCGTCCTCTCTAACTGGTCGAGAGCACATGAGACACACTAAAACTCTGTGTGGTTATCCTCACGGAAAGTTCCTGCCCGTTTCAGCAATGCTGAAACCCCCTGTTCTCTCTAACTGGTCGAGAGAACAGAAGACACAAAGCTTGTCCTGATTATTAATTTTATTCCTGGTATATATATATATATATATATATATATATATATATATATATATATATATATATTACATATCCTGATAAAACTGATACGTGTTCCCCCAATGTCACTCTAACGTGAACACTGAGGCACGTCCTGATATAAATATGTAACTATGCCTGAATTGAGGGAACTAAGTCCCACTGACTAAGGTATCCTGTAATCTGCCTGGTTAAGGGGATCCTGATAAACTACCCTTATCATACCTGAAAGTAATTCTATTCCTGTTAACCTATTCAAGGTTCTAGACATATCGTTCTCATATGTCACTCTTAGGGCTTACTTAAACATATAATCTTAATTCATGAATTTCCAAGCTTTGTATAATCGTTGCTCATGTAATTTCTCAATCTTTGGAAGCCTATTTAATGAACTAAAATGGTGGTTTACGTTTCTAAAACATGTTATAAGAAATCAGTTGCCAAAAAGCCATGCCCGCGCGCACCAGGACCCCCAGAACAGCTCAACTAGGTTGGGCTGTCCAGGGCTGGTCGCTACAGCGCCCTTCTGGTCGCTACAAGCGCCAGTAGACAGAACCTGGTCGCTACAAGCGCCCAGTTCCTCGCTACAAGCGCCACTGGTCGCTACAAGCGCCACTGTGGTCGCTACAAGCGCGGCTAGGCAGGGAAAAACCCTGTCTGGTCGCTACAAGCGACAGCCCGTCGCTACAGCGACCATAACAGCATAAACCTGTGTAAAAATGTGATTTTCCACCATTTTTGCCCATTCAATGATACCCAAGCTTCCTAAGCATGATAAAAATGATTTTCCTTCATAAATTAACAGTTATAAACACTCATGAGCAAAGATCAAACAAGCAAGGAAATTAGGGTAACTTGAAAACTTTCTATAACTTGCAAAACCTATCAAAAACACTCTAGATGGGTTCTAGAATCTGAAATGAGCTCACCTAAACCTTATTTGGTGCTGGTTATGCTTGTTCTTGCAAACCCTAGCTTGTTCCTTCCTTATTTCTTCCTCTGTTTGTCCTAATCTCCTCAAAATCTACTTGCTAGCAACTCCACAAGGATTATTGATGGAAGCTTGAAGGATTGGAGTGAGAGGGAGTGGCGTGAGAGGGAGAGGAATGAGGGAGAGAGGCTGATTCACGAAGAGAAAGAAGGAGAAGAAAACCATAAATGAAAAAATATCTTCCTTTTCCTATTTCTTATAATCCTCTTTTTTGAAATAATCACAATTTTGCCATTGCCACTTATTACTAAATTGCCACGCTTATTAATTGCTTCTAACACTGATAACTGATACTAATAAGCGGGATATTACAATCTACCCCCCTTAACGAAATTTCGTCCTCGAAATTTAGAATTTACCTGAAAATAGATGGGGATAGTTCTCTTGCATTTCTGACTCTAGCTCCCACGTTGCTTCGCCGTCGGGAGAACCTTTCCATACTACTTTAACAATAGGAATTTCTTTGTTTCGCAAGGTCTTAACATCGCGATCAATTATCTGGTCTGGCTCAGGTTGAAAAGTCAAGTCTGATCTCAAATCAATGCTGTCCAATTCCACTGGTTGAAAAGGATCAGGGATGAACTTCCTCAGCTGGGAGACGTGGAATACATCATGCAGTCCTGACATGGCTGGTGGCAGCGCTAACTGATAAGCTGCCTGACCAACACGACGAAGTATCTGAAATGGTCCTACATATCTTGGACAAAGTTTCTTGGTTCGGAATGCTCCTCTTAATCCCAACTTGGGTGTAACCTTAAGAAATACATGTTCTCCTTCCTCAAACTCTAAGGGTCTTCGCCTCCTATCAGCATAACTTTTCTGGCGACTCTGTGCTGTTCTCATTTTATCCTGAATGGATTTAATCTTTAGAGTCGTCTCCTGAATGATCTCGGGTCCCAAAATGTTCTTATCTCCAACCTCAGCCCAACAAAGCGGGGTTCTACATTTTCTACCATACAAAGCTTCATAAGGTGCCATTCCAATGCTAGAATGGTAACTGTTGTTGTACGAAAATTCAATCAATGGTAGGTGTTCGTTCCAACTTCCTCCATCTTCTAGAATACATGCACGTAACATATCCTCTAACGTCTGAATAGTCCTCTCTGATTGCCCATCTGTTTGAGGATGATGGGACGTGCTCATCTTTAATCTTGTCCCCAAAGCTTTCTGAAAAGCTTTCCAAAAGTGAGATGTGAAGATCGGATCACGATCAGATACAATACTAGCAGGTACGCCATGGAGTTTCACAATCTCTGAAATAAACAACTCAGCATACTGAGAGGCTCGGTAAGTGGTCTTAACCGGCAAGAAATGTGCTGACTTGGTTAACCGGTCCACTATCACCCATATGGAGTCATGTCCTCGCTGTGTTCGAGGTAATCCACTCACAAAATCCATGGTTATATCTTCCCATTTCCATTGTGGAATTTCCAAAGGTACTAACATACCTACAGGCCTTTGATGTTCAATCTTCACCTGTTGACATACAACAATACATCGTGACACAAATTCCGCAATATCTCTTTTCATGCTAGGCCACCAATAATCTCTTTTCAAATCTTGATACATCTTGGTGGTACCTGGATGAATGCTGAAACTGCTCTTATGCGCCTCTTCTAAAATCAACCTTTTTAATTCCTCATTGTTCGGAACATAAATTCTTCCTTCAAACAATAGTGTTCCATCATGTGCAAAAGAAAACTCCGGTTGGCCAATTTTCCTTTGAAGATCCATATCCATGCTTTGCGCTTGTGCAATCCTAGATCGTAAGTCGCACGAAATCTCTAACTTGTTTATCAAGATGCCACCGTCCAAATCGGTAACATGGAGATTAAGATCTCTAAACTTTTCATACAACCCACACGTGTGCATCATCACCTCAGCTTTAACCAAAGCCTTTCGACTCAAAGCATCTGCTACTACATTTGCCTTTCCGGGGTGGTATTTCAAATCAAAATCAAAGTCTTTAAGGTATTCCATCCATCACCTCTGCCTCATATTAAGTTCTCGTTGGTCAAACAAATATTTCAAAGTCTTATGATCACTAAATAAATCAAACTGCGCACCATACAAATGATGTCTCCATATCTTCAATGCAAAAACTATTGCTGCTAACTCAAGATCATGGGTGGGGTAATTCTCTTCATGAGTCTTGAGCTGTCTAGAGGCATAAGCTATCACTTTATCTCCTTGCATAAGAACACTTCCCAGTCCCTTGGAAGATGCATCGCAGAAAACGGTGTATCTCCTTTCAGGATCTGGTATTGCCAACACTGGGGCTTTAGTCAATTTCTTCTTTAAAACTCTGAAGCTCTCTTCACATTCTTCGTCCCAAATAAAGGGCACGTCCTTTCTGGTGAGGCGTGACAGAGGTAAAGCAATCTGAGAAAACTTCATAATAAATCTTCGATAATAACCTGCCAAGCCTAGAAAGCTCCTGACTTCAGCTACATTATTGGGTCTTTCCCAATGGAGAACAGCCTCAACTTTAGATGGATCAACAGCTACTCCTCCTTGAGAAATAACATGACCCAAAAACTTAATCTCGGATAACCAGAACTCACACTTGCTAAACTTAGCATACAGCTGTTTATCTCTAAGGACATCCATTACAATTCTCAAATGTTGAGCATGCTCCTGAGGATCTTTAGAATAGATCAAGATGTCATCAATGAAAATCACCACAAATTGATCGAGATAGGGCTGAAATATCCTGTTCATGTAATCCATAAATACTGCTGGGGCATTAGTTACTTCGAAAGGCATAACTAGAAATTCATAGTGCCCATAACGCGTTCGAAACGCCGTTTTAGACACATCTGAAGATTTAATGCGAATCTGATGATACCCCGATCGAAGATCAATCTTGGAAAATACTGTTGCTCCCTTGAGCTGATCTAGGAGATCATCAATTCTTGGAAGAGGATACTTGTTCTTGATAGTCACTTTATTGAGTTGGCGGTAGTCAATACACAGCCTCATGCTTCCATCTTTCTTTTTGACTAACAAAACCGGAGCACCCCAAGGTGATACACTGGGTCTGATAAAATGCTTCTGAATTAAATCCTCGAGTTGAGATTTCAGCTCTTTCAACTCTGTGGGTGACATTCTGTACGGTGCCACAGACACTGGCTCCGCTCCTGGAATCAAATCAATTGAAAACTCCACCTCACGCTCTGGAGGTAAACTAGTTACTTCTGAAGGGAAAACATCTAGGTACTCATTCACAATAGGAATATCACTGGGACTTAATTCTGATTCCGAAGCCACAGTGAGCATAACATAGAATCCCTTATCTTGAGCACAAATAAACTGGATTAACTGATGGGTGCGGTTAATCAATTCAGACAAAGTCACACCTTCTGTCGTATCACTGGTAGGCATATAAATACTCTTCTCTGAACATCCTATATACACATGGTTAGCGGAGAGCCAATCCATGCCTAAGATCACATCAAGATGCTCCATCGGGAGGCAAACTAAATCAACATAGTAAGTCTTACTAGACACAGTGATAGGACAATTCTCACAAACATACTTTGCCTCAATTCCGCCCTCAGTAGCGGTAGATACTAACATCGGAGGATTCAAGGGAGACAAAGGTAATTGCAGCGTCTCTACACATTTATGTGAAATAAAAGAACAAGTAGCGCCGCAATCAAAAAGAACTTTTACTGGGTATGAACCAAGGTAACACATACCGGCAATCAAATCTTCGTTGGCAAGGGCCTTTGCGCCATCTAAGGAGTACACCCTGCCCTTACTGGTTGTAGTTCCTTCAGCTACTCCTTTTCCTCGCTTATAGGGGCATTCTCGCAAGAAGTGTCCGGGCTGCTTACATCCAAAACATACATTAGCACCTTCCATACACTCTCCTTGATGCATTCTCCCACACGTCTTACAAGTAGGATTAGTCCGTGGAGGATTTGATCGTGGAGAGTATGTCTGCTTCCCTCTCTGAGGGGATCCTTTTGGCTTGAGCTTGTCATGATACTTATCTGACATTCTGCTTTTCTTCTTCTCATAAGTTGCCGCTCTTTCTTTTGAGGCCTTAGCAAGTCCTGCTTCAACCACCAAGCTGTCATGCACTAGTTCATCATAACTCGCTGTCCTCTGAAGACTCACAGCAGTGTCTATCTCGCCTCTTAAACCCCTCTTGTACTGATTCATCTTCCATACTTCATTCTCAGCATATTCATTGTGTGTAGAATAGTAGGACAACTCCTCAAACTTCTTTGTAAACTCAGCAACCGACATACTACCTTGTTTCAACTCCAGGAACTCTTGCTCCTTCTTTACCTTGTAGGACAAAGGTAAATATTTCTCCAACATCACTTCTTTGAAGTTCAACCAATTCACTTCTACACCATTGGCTTCCATCCTGCGCTGAGCAGATTCCCACCAGTCTTCTGCTGCGCCTCTGAGTTGGTTTGTGGCGTAGACACTTTATCCTCCTCTGAACATTCAGCCATTCTAAAGATCTTTTCCATCTGCTTAATCCACTTTCTTGCTTCTTGTGGTTCACCTTCTCCATTGAACTCCGGAGGGTGATGCCTGTTCTACTCCCGGAACACGGGATTACCAATTGCTGGAGGGGGTGGTGGTTGTGGATGGAAACCTTGACCTTGCTGCATCATTTCCATCCATTGCTGTTGAGCCTGAGCCTGTTGCTGAGATTGCTGTTGCATCATCAGCATCATTTGCTGATACTGTAATGCGTTTTGAGCTTGCTGCTCCTGATACTGCTGCTGCCAGGCCTGTTGTTGTTGAATCATTTGTTCCCAAGAGTTCATGCTGGGTCCTCCACTTTCGTCACTGGCTTGATTAGTACGAGGTCTACCTCTTCTTCTCCCACACATCTTATCCTAGCTGTCATATACAAGTCAAAGTGATCAGTTTTAACTGAATATAACATTTAGAATAATGTCTTGGATCCAAGAGGTCCACAAACTTGGATTGTACTTTAATGACCCAAGGCACAGTCTGAATCGACCTGCTCTGATACCAAATTGTAACACCCATATAGAGATTGCCTAGGATCACTTATGAGTATTAAAATTTCGTACTGGATACATTAAATACAATACAGAAAAGTTGTTTATTGAATACACAATAAATAAGTTTATGATACAACTCAAGATCCGTTACATAACATCCTTCATAATACATATACATCATGATACAATATCAAGAAAAACATAAGCAGCACGATCAATCCATAGCCTTCTCTTTACCTTTACGTCGTGCTACCTGCGAAGAACCTGCACCAGAAGGAAAGGGATGAGACATAATGTCTCAGTGAGCTCCTACCCTACCTACTGTTTGGCAACCTCAGGGAACCTAGGGTCGCCGTGCCTACCTCGGCGATCTTGGGGAAACCTATGATCGCCAAGTCTTGACTTTACCCAATTGAGGGTCATCTGACTGATTCTGCTAAGCTGGTGATCAAGGGGAGATCTAGGATCACCGTCTGATAACTGCTAACTGATGTTTGATAATTGTCTGAATAAATATTTCCTGACTGATAATGTATTAGTATAATAACTGATACTTTATGTTAGCTGTTAGCGTTGAGCAAACATTATTATCTGGGTTCATTTTACGGAATGCCCCCGGGTGGAGTAACCCCGAAGCACATTCCCCTGATAACCGGTGAAAATTCCTATTATTTCAGGCTAACACCGGACTCCTCTTGCCTACGTGTGTGGTTATCCTCGCGGAAGATTCCTGCCCGTTCCAACTGTATCTGGAACCCCCCGTCCTCTCTAACTGGTCGAGAGCACATGAGACACACTAAAACTCTGTGTGGTTATCCTCACGGAAAGTTCCTGCCCGTTTCAGCAATGCTGAAACCCCCTGTTCTCTCTAACTGGTCGAGAGAACAGAAGACACAAAGCTTGTCCTGATTATTAATTTTATTCCTGGTGTGTATATATATATATATATTACATATCCTGATAAAACTGATACGTGTTCCCCCAATGTCACTCTGACGTGAACACTGAGGCACGTCCTGATATAAATATGTAACTATGCCTAAATTGAGGGAACTAAGTCCCACTGACTAAGGTATCCTGTAATCTGCCTGGTTAAGGGGATCCTGATAAACTACCCTTATCATACCTGAAAGTAATTCTATTCCTGTTAACCTATTCAAGGTTCTAGACATATCGTTCTCATATGTCACTCTTAGGGCTTACTTAAACATATAATCTTAATTCATGAATTTCCAAGCTTTGTATAATCGTTGCTCATGTAATTTCTCAATCTTTGGAAGCCTATTTAATGAACTAAAATGGTGGTTTACGTTTCTAAAACATGTTATAAGAAATCAGTTGCCAAAAAGCCATGCCCGCGCGCACCAGGACCCCCAGAACAGCTCAACTAGGTTGGGCTGTCCAGGGCTGGTCGCTACAGCGCCCTTCTGGTCGCTACAAGCGCCAGTAGACAGAACCTGGTCGCTACAAGCGCCACTGTGGTCGCTACAAGCGCGGCTAGGCAGGGAAAAACCCTGTCTGGTCGCTACAAGCGACAGCCCGTCGCTACAGCGACCATAACAGCATAAACCTGTGTAAAAATGTGATTTTCCACCATTTTTGCCCATTCAATGATACCCAAGCTTCCTAAGCATGATAAAAATGATTTTCCTTCATAAATTAACAGTTATAAACACTCATGAGCAAAGATCAAACAAGCAAGGAAATTAGGGTAACTTGAAAACTTTCTATAACTTGCAAAACCTATCAAAAACACTCTAGATGGGTTCTAGAATCTAAAATGAGCTCACCTAAACCTTATTTGGTGCTGGTTATGCTTGTTCTTGCAAACCCTAGCTTGTTCCTTCCTTATTTCTTCCTCTATTTGTCCTAATCTCCTCAAAATCTACTTGCTTGCAACTCCACAAGGATTATTGATGGAAGCTTGAAGGATTGGAGTGAGAGGGAGTGGCGTGAGAGGGAGAGGAATGAGGGAGAGAGGCTGATTCACGAAGAGAAAGAAGGAGAAGAAAACCATAAATGAAAAAATATCTTCCTTTTCCTATTTCTTATAATCCTCTTTTTTGAAATAATCACAATTTTGCCATTGCCACTTATTACTAAATTGCCACGCTTATTAATTGCTTCTAACACTGATAACTGATACTAATAAGCGGGATATTACAATTCCGGGATTCGGATCCGGGATTCGGCAACTAACGGCCCCCGCGATCCCCCGCGATGTACTCATGGACTTCTCCACCCCCCAAGTGGAGTTTCATGCCTTCCGTGGGAATCGAACCACGTACCCTGGAGGCTATAAGTACATGGCCAATGCATTCCCACTACCAATTGAGCTACTAGCTCAATTGGTAGTGGGAATGCATTGGCCATGTACTTATAGCCTCCAGGGTACGTGGTTCGATTCCCACGGAAGGCATGAAACTCCACTTGGGGGGTGGAGAAGTCCATGAGTGCATCGCGGGGGCCGTTAGTTGCCGAATCCCGGATCCGAATCCCGGATGTTACAAAAAAGGCGCCTTTTTTGTAACATCTGGTGGCTCCCAATGGGCTGGCCTCCCTATCTTTCAAGGGTCGAGATGTACTCATGGTCTTCTCCACCCCCCAAGTGGAGTTTCATGCCTTCCGTGGGAATCGAACCACGTACCCTGGAGGCTATAAGTACATGGCCAATGCATTCCCACTACCAATATATTTGTCAAATGTGATTTTTTTTGAAAGATTATGGTCATTTATTGCTAATTGGCTAGGCTTTGAAACATATTCTCATGGTTATTTTTTTCGAACCACCTAGTGCATTTCAGTGGGTTAGGAGGCTTCTCAAAGAAAAAATGTTTGGTTTTGAGTATCATTTGGATTTCGACGGTATGAACAATTTGGAAAGAAAGAAAGAAAAGGGAGAATTTTTCAACAAAAGGAGGATCAAATTGCAAAACTTTAGTAAGAAAATTAAGCTTAAATCTTTTTTGTGGCTGAAATCGAAATGCATTACATTTCATTTTGATCAGCACTTGTTGAAGCTTAATCCACAGCATTAATTTTTTTTCATTGTTTGTTTTTCATTTTTGGTTGTATCGTAACTTATGAATTCTGGATACTCCAAAATGGAGATGTACCTGTATCGGATACGTATCGGATACCGATACTCCGCGGATACTTTCGGATACGTACCCACGGAGTACCGAAATTAATTATTTTAATTAAAAATATATATTTTATCGGATACTTATAAGATACTCGACAAATACGCACAAATACTTATAAGATACTTCACAGAGACGTATCCTGGAAAAAAAAATGAAGGGTAAAAAAATGATGTTGTGTTGTGAAAATTCAATGGAGATGTATATGATTCAATTTAAGATATGAATAACTATAATTGTTTTTCGATTAACCAATTAAAAATTATATTTTTGGTGGATGAAAGTAACGAGAGAGAGGAGATTCAATCAATCAACATTAAACAAACTTTTTTTTGAGTTATTTTATTGATACATTTGTTGATATCCTAACATATGAATGAAAATAGAATATGATTTATACGAAAACTTTACATTTTTTATTTTGATCACATGTATTATTTTTTTTTGTAAATTGTGACTTTTATGATTATATAGTATTGAAGAGTAATCAATGTTTTTTTTTAAAGTATTTTACATACATATAAATTTTAGTATAAATATTTTGTTAACGTATCTTAGCCGTATCGTATTCTAAATTTTAATATTGTACCCGCACCCGTACTACGTATCCGGGTTTTTGGTTTGATTTATATATTCTATTATGTGTTGAGAAGCATGAACGGATAAGAACACTTAAAAAACACAACACAACACTCTCCAATCATCTCATTCTCACTACATTCCAAACCATGTTGAACAAATTGTTTCTCTCCCAGAATGTTCTCATCACAACAACCCCAAAATTCAACAGCCAACACTCGTTGTTCCCAATTTCACTCAGAAGCTTCTGCACCATAACAGCCACTTCAGAATCAGAATCACAACCATTCTCTGTATCATACCTCATCAACAATTTCGGGTTCTCACATGAATCAGCTCTCAAAGCTTTCAACCTCAAGCAGGTTCGTCTCAATGCCCCAGATAAGCCTGATTCAGTCATCACCTTCTTTGAAAATCATGGCTTTTCACACGAAAACATAGTCATCATCATCCAAAAATCACCTTGGTTACTTTCATCACAACCCCACAAAACGTTATTGCCAAAGTTTCAATTTTTTCTATCCAACGGTGCTTCTTCCTCTGATATTGTTTCATTGTTAACTGCAAACCCTCAAATTTTACGAAGTAGCTTGGAGAAACGAATAATTCCTCTTTTTCAATTGTTAAATAGGTTTTCGAAAACCAACAAGGATACCATTGTTTGCTTAATTCGACATTCAAATTCGTTTACTGTTTATCCCCATCATCTTCTAGAGGCTAATATTAATCTGATGTCTGATTTTGGAGTTTCTGATTCTGTCATTGCTAGCTTGCTTCAAAGAAGGCCATCTATATTTTGTTCAGAGGATTTGATTAAGTCATTAGAGGAAGTTAAGGATTTAGGGTTTGATCCTTCATCGACTACTTTTGGGGCTGCTTTGATAGCCATGAAAGGTATGAGTAAAGAACTTTGGGATAAGAAAGTTGAAGTCTTTAAGAAATGGGGTTGGTCTGATGAAGCTGTTTTTCGTGCATTTCGGAGTCGGCCTAGTTTGATGTTGAATTCAATTGATAAGATTGATTTGGTGATGAATTTTTGGGTCAATCAATTGGGTTGGAATTCCTTGGTACTTACTAAAAATCTGGATATTTTTAGTTACAGTTTGGAGAAAAGGATCATTCCAAGGGCCTCAGTTTTGCAATTTCTTTTGATGAAAGGTTTGCGAAAAAAGAATGCAAGCTCAGCTGCACCATTTGTTTATTCCGAGGAATTGTTCTTGAGCAGGTTTGTTTTCAGCTTTAAGGAGGAGTCTGATTATCTATTAAAGTTATATGAAGAAAAAATGAAACTTGCAAGCACAAAAGAAAACAATAACAATGAATGCCATCCACAAAATGTGAAATTTACTAATAATCTTCTTTTGTGATTTAATCGTAGCTTGTTCCTTTGATTTTGAAGTACTTAATCTGTCTAAGGATTAGTATTGTTGACTTGATTCATTTGCTAACTTGAGCCACTGTTGTTTTTTGTTATCTATCATCAAATTAGATGTAATTTTGATGCCTAGGTCTTGCATCTAGTACAATTTTGTTCAAATTTCTTTATATCTAGTACATGTAAAATTTCAAATGGTCTTAGTTATTTATACCATATCCTAAATATCACCTAATCCCAATTTCTATTCTGACAATTTACACCATATCCAATTTCTATAATCACAATTTACACCATATCCTCAATATCACCTAATTTATTGTCAGAATGTTAGTGTTATTGTTGTGGGTGGGGATAAAACCCTCAACCTCCTTATCACTCAGCTTTTTAACTCTTCCACCTTAACCACCAAATGAAGCTTATATCCCAGTTCTAACCGGGAAATTGTGCACACTTGAGTGCTATCAAAATTTGATTCTAACCTTAACCATTAGGTACAAGGTTCCATTTATGGTCGATACATGTGAAAAAATATTTGTTGGTAGAAGTCAATCCCTTAAATGGATCACAGTCAACTTTAAGCTAATCTCATGCCATGAAAGTATATTTTGACCATGTCATAATCTTTATGAAGTGTCATCTCTGAAAACGTTTCCGCCTCTATTTCTCAATGTATCTATATCTAGCCCACAGCCATTTTCCCACAAAGGTACAGAGGATTCTAATTCCCTTTAACTGGAGCATTCTCTGGTTTACACAAACTTCAACAAATGAATTTCTAACTTCCCAAGGGAGGGGTTTGATCCTATTTATAAAACATAAGAGAATAGTCACTCCTTACATATTTTCATTCACTCATATTTCTACTCTGAAAGAAAAATTCAGACTCCATAAAAGGTAAGAAACATGCATTCAAAAACAATTTACAATCTTGGCAGTAGTGATCAATGATGCTATCAAAGGCTCTGAAATGACGCTCCATTTGCACACTTTGGGTGAACATGTTACATGTGTTCCAGTCATATAGTTTTGACATGTCCATGGTGT